>OX377619.1:139048962-139390038 GCA_947397865.1 Polietes domitor
TTTCTCTTCTAGGGTATGTCAAAATTCGGCTACGCGGATATTAGATTTTGTTCCGACCCATCCTAATGCATATTCAGATCAGGTGTCGAAGAAGCTCTAGTTGAGATACAGAGTGTTCATTAACAATGATCAAACATTCTTTGCAGATTAATTAACACTTCTAAAAATATTGCTAGTCTATGATTGGATAATCATATATAGATATATGTAGATTAGATTGTCTTTTAAAACTCCAATTTTTTGATTTGGTTACATCACTCAAACGACGCGTCTCAATCAGCGAACAAATACTATTTTGGCTACACAATAAATAATTTCTTTTTCCGAGGCACCCAGAGGGCCTGAAGGCCCTACCGCAGAACTTAAGCTCCTCAACACTTGGACTATGTCTGTACGGAATTTCATCAAATTCTGTTAAGACGTTTAGGAGTTTCGTAATTATTTCCCGCATTTTTCACAAATCTTCCACTGTGCGACGGATAGTTATGAGCTGATTACACCGTATGACAATTTTTAAAAAAGTCGTTACACTTGGATCGTACGATTAATCGTCTGAAACTATAGGTCAAATTGAGTTAATTGGCGTTTTCAGTTTTTCATTTCCTTATCCTGTTACCCCTTTCCCAGAACTACAAAATCCCGAAGGATGCTATTTTTTAAAAATTATTTGAAATACTTATTTGCACCCTATAGTAACAATATTATTGTCAATTTAAAGAGGAGAATATCTGTTAAGAATAGTTCAAATGCTTCTAAATGTATTAATTCAAGTTGCCCCTTTTGTTTATTTAGTTTATGAATAAACTTTTAAGAGGGAAAATTTGAATTGTTTGTTAATGCTAAACTAATGCTGATAGAAGCATCTCTAATTTCAAGCATTTTTAACACACATTCTCCACTTTAATATGAAATTTATATCGATATCATAGGATGTGAATAAGTATGTAAACTTATTTTTAGTCCTTTTAAATTTACAAAAATTATTTTAAATACTTATTCTCATCCTATAGTAATTAGTGTCAAATAAAGGGGAAAATATCTGTCCAAAATACTTTAAATATCATTCTTTTATCAGTGTTAGTTCAGCATTAACACCCATTTCAAATTGTCTCCCTTAGTTTATTTAGTTTATTCATATTTTACTTTTTAATTGAAATGGTTGTCAATTCTAAACTAATACAGATAGAAGCTTTCAATTTAAAGTATTTTTAACACACATTCTTTACTTTAATTTGAATTTATACCGGTATCATAGTGTGTGAATAAGTATGTAAAATAATTTTTGAAAAATTATGTCTTTTGGAAATTTGTAGTCCTTTTAAATTTACAAAAATTATTTTAAATACTTTTAATTTTTCACAAAATTATTTAAAATACTTATTCTCAGCCTATAGTAATGGTATTAGTGTCCATTTAAAGAGGAGACTATATGTTAAAAATACTTCAGATATCATGCTTCTATCTACATGAATTCAGCTTTTATACCCATTTCAAATTATCTCCCTTAGTTTATTTATTTTATTCATATTTTATTTTTTAAGAGGGAAAATTTTAAATGTTTGTTAATGCTAAACTGATGCAGATAGAAATCACCAATTTAAAGTATTTTTAACACACATTCTCTACTTTAATTTGAATAATATACCGGTGTTATGGGGTGCGAATAAGTATGTAAAATAATTTCTGAAAAATTATGTCTTTTGGAAGTTTGTAGTCCTTTTAATTTTTCACAAAATATTTTAAATACTTATTATCAGCCTATAGTAATTAATGTCAAATCCAAGAGGAAAATATCTATTAAAATACTTTAAATATCATGCTTTTATCTGTATTAGTTCAGCATTAACACCCATTTCAAATTGTCTCCCTTAGTTTATTTAGTTTATTCATATTTTACTTTTTAAGAGGTGAAAATTGAAATGGTTGTTAATTCTATACTCATACAGATAAAAGCTTTCAATTTAAATTATTTTTAACACACATTCTCTACTTTAAATTGAATTTACATTGGTATCATAGGGTGTGAATAAGTATGTAAAATAATTTTTGAAAAATTATGTCTTTTGGGAATTTGTAGTCCTTTTAATTTATCAAAAATTATTTTAAATACTTATTCTCAGCCTATTGTAATGGTATTAGTATCCATTTAAAGAGGAGACTATATGTTAAAAATACTTCAGATATCATGCTTCTATCTGCATGAGTTCAGCTTTAACACCCATTTCAAATTATCTCCCTTTTGTTTATTTATTTTATTCATATTTTATTTTTTAAGAGGGAAAATTTAAAATGTTTGTTAATGCTAAACTGATGCAGATAGAAACCACCAATTTGAAGTATTTTTAACACACATTCTCTACTTTTAAATGAGCTTTATAACGGATCAAAGGTTGCGAATAATTATGTAAAATAATTTTTAAAAAATTTAATCCTTTGTAAATGTTTGGTCCTTTTACGGAAATGAAAAACGAATTTAACGCCAATTAACTCCATTTCACGCTGACATATATCATCCGGTTCAAGTGTAATATGAACTGTCGGACAGTGTTATGGAAAAAAGAAAAAAATATTTTTTTCAATCTTTTACGGTAGAAAACCCAGATTGTGAAAAATCGGTCTTAAAAATTGCGCAATGGTAATGATTTTTAAAGGGAAAAATAATCCAATAAAAAAGAGGTTTGCCGAAGAAATGAAAAATATGCTTATCTTGTGATTCAAAATTTCGGTTCTTCTCTAATGAATATAACATGTGGTCGACATAGGAGGAATGTCCTTTATTTTAAAGACATACAAATTAATTTTATGGCAAATAATCCCCGCTTTCATTACTTTCCATTTTTATTTTCAATTTATTACCGGGGGTATTTTCATTTTATTACCGGGGGTTGGCCGCGGGCCTTCTGGTTGCTACTACACCACTGTAACTATCTCAGCTATTCTCTGCTGTGATTGTTGAATCACAAAAGCAAATAATTTTTAGTTAGTATTGACAATAGGAAACTTAACAAAATACTTGGTTCATATGAATTAATATAGAATGCAAATAAATATTAAATTAAATTAGTTTTTATTTAATTTACATTAATGCTATATGTCATATGAACTAATACATAATGCAAATAAATATTAAATTAAATTAGTTTTTATTTAATAAACACTAATGTTAATGTTATTGAAATAATGAAGTACTAATAATTAATAAAAATGAAATATTTGAAGTGAACAATAAACTTATATTAATTGTTAAACAAAATTCTTCAAATTAATGAAATTATACAAAATTAAAAACTGTTTATTTGTAAAAAATAAAAAACACGAGCCACGATTCGAACCCGTGACCCTCTGGATGCAAAATGGAAACCTTACCATTCACTTAGGAAAATGCTATTGTTAACATTTTATGGGATATTAAACTTCTTCAAATGTGGGAAATATGTAAATTGGAATTTGGGGGTGCAACTAAAATGTGCTTTCTGTGGAAGCACTTAAAATTTTTTGCGGGGTAAATATAGGCTGACGCTTTCCAGCAAATGATGGGGGTATACTAAATTTGTTATTCTTTTTGTAAATTATTCAAAATATTCAAATATTTCAAAAAATATTAAAAACAAAAATATTTTTGTTTGCATTGAGGCACAATTTTTTTACTTTTAAAAGGAGAATCACAACTTTACACATTTATCCATAGATTTTTACATATAAACGTTGTTTTTTTGAATGTTAGCTATTAAAAAATTAAACAAAAAACTTTTTTCCGACTTTTTCTATTTTTTATGATTTTTTTCGTGCCAACAAAAATATTTTTTTTTTCGAAAAAAAAAATATTTTTTCCAAAATTTTTGGAAACTTTTCCTAAACCACTGTTTCTATGTGAAAGTATAATTCGCAATAATTATAGCCAACATGAGTACCCATAATCTATATATATAAAAGAGTTGCGGTACTGACATTGATCATATCATTGACCAGCGCCCAAACCAAACGGCTAAAGCCAGGGTCATGACATTTTCAGGGTAGTTCCCAAATATGACGTAGACGCCGTTTACCGCTTTACGAAATACGTACTTTTAGAGGGTAAATGGGACAAAAAGGGAACCTTCGTCCTGACTAAACGGCCGTAGCTAGAAATATGAAATTCGGTGTATTCCTTGCACTGACTATGCAGCTACAAAAAGGGATTTTTCGAAATTTTTACTTTTAAGGGAAGAAAGAGAAAAAAGGGATAAAAATGGTACCAATTTAAGTAATGCAGCTTTAATCGTGAAAATCGGTATTTACATTTCTCTGATAACGTTGACTTGAAACATAAATGGATTTTCGCAAATTGTACTTTTAAGAAGCGAGCGGGACAAAAAGGAATAAAAATGTCACCATCTGAAGTATTACAGCTGGAATCGTGCATTTTGGTATGCAAATTCCTCTCACCACACAGAAGCGCAATATAAATTAATTTTCGTACTTTCAAGGAATTAGAAGGATAAAAAGGGTTAAAAATGGTACCAATTATAGTATTGCAGCTAGAATCGTAAAATTTGGTATGTGAATTCTTTTGTCCTCGTAGAAGTGCTGTAAAATTGGATTTTTCGAATTTTTTACTTTTAAGGGGTGCTTGGGACAATTATGTAAACGCGGAACATAAGTGGACATTTCAAAATTTGAACTTATAAGAAGGATGCGGGACGAAAAGGGATAAACGTACTATCAAATAAAGTACATACATGTTTTTTGTTTGGGAAAGAAGAGCAAAAGGTTATAAAATGACCGGCTGCATCTACAAACATGAGATCTGCGGTTGTAATTCTTTGTTCGAAACCGGGTAGAAAATGATGATGACATACGGATGGAGTTTAGCTAAAATAGTGCAATAGTACCAAAACTACAACAGCTAGAGACATCAAGACGCCCCCTAATGGCGTAGAACATAACATAGAAGTTTTTTTTGGAAATTTAAGGGATAAAATGGGAAAAGAGGGTTACAAATTGTACCAACCAAATATAATCATAAAATTTTATGTCTAAGTTACTCGGACTGTGTAGATTTTTTTGAATGGATTTATTTGAAAAATGGGATAAAAATCTTGCCATCCAGATGACTGCAGCTGGAATAGTAAAATTCGGTGTTTACATCGCTGTGACTCATTTGGAATTAAAATGGGAGAATAAGGATAAAAATGCTATAAATGATAAAATTCAGTGTATACATTCCTCTGTCCATATAGGGCTAAAGGAATTTTTCGATATTTGTCCTATTAGGTGGAAAACAAGACTAAAGGGGATAAAAATGGTACCAACCAGTGATGGTATTTTTAAATTTTCGCATTGCACCTAATTGCAACTAACGATTTGTACCAAAGACAACCAAATTGTACCAAAATGAATAAGAACAAGTAAAAACGGCGTTTAGTTCGGCCGGGCCGAACTTTATATACCCTCCACCATGGATTGCATTCCACAGAGGTTGTTGGTTTTCATATAAGTGCAGTAATATTACAGGAAAATATAATTTTTTTAATATAGCCAAACAAAAAAAATAAATAAAAAAAAATAATTTTATAAATAAATATAATATTTTAATTATTTCAAACCATAATTTATTTCAAATCAAAAAATAAATATTCTTATATTTATATTTTCAAAAAGCTTAAATAGCATAAATATTGGTAGATAGTTGGTGCTACAGTTGGTTGTATTTCCATTCTATTTTAATTCCAAAAATACAAATTTTGAAAATCCATTATTAGACGTACAAGTGCAAAATAACCTAACTTCATGGTTCAACCAATTTTTGCCATAAAAGAAAAAGTACGAATTTGGAAAAACTTTTTATTTTGCTTGTCTATGCAGTCAGAGGAATGTATACACTGAATTCCATGATTCCAGCTGCGGCCATTTGGTTGGTACCATTTTCCCATCTTGACGTTTCTACGCAATTAGAATAGTAGTTGTTTAGTTTGTACTCTTTTTATCCCTCTGTACCATTGTATCCCATGAAAGTACGAATTTCAAAAAATCCGTTTACTTTCCGTGTCTACGCAGTCAGAGGAATGTATACTCCGAATTTCATGACTCTAGCTGCGGTCATTTGATTGGTACTATTTTTATCCCCTTTTTCATTTTAACCCCAAAAAGTACGAATTTTGAAATATCCGTGTATTTTACTTGTCTATGCAATCAGAGGAATGTATACAACGAATTTCATTATTCTAGGTACAACCGTTTGGTTGGTACCATTTTTATCCCTCTATTCCCATTTTACCCCTTAAAAGTACGAATTTGGAAAAATACTTATATATTATGTATCTACTCAATTAGAGGAATGTACATACCGAATTTCGTGTTTCTAGCTGTTGTCGTTTAATATGAACCATTTTTATCCCTTTTTTGCCCCATTTCACCCCCTACAAATAAGAATCACTTTATAGTGCACGTTTTTGCTATAAGGGGAATGCGCATACCAAATATCAAGCAAATATAAACAGACATATTCAAAAAACATGCTCAAATACGTTAAAATATTAGGGATTATTATGGGTATTTTTAGTCCTTGTGAGGGTCGATTTCGCCCCGTTTCAATGCCAACTGATCTACGACTATTAGACGCATTTATGGAAAATTTGAACGTTCTAGCTCCTTTCGTTTAGATGCTAGCGTGCTTCCAACAGACGGACGGACGGACATGGCTAGATCGTCTTAGAATTTTATGACGATCTAGAATATATATACTTTATAGGGTCTCAGGTCGATAATTTCAAGGTGTTACAAACGGAATGACAAAGTTAGTATACCCCCATCCTGGTGGTGGAGGGTATAAAAATTAGGAATTATATTCGTTAGATCATTCTTTGGCGAAATGTTTCAAAAACAAATATATAAATTCAAATAGTTAAGTTACATAGCATCGTATACAGCATAAATAAGACATGGAATTGGACCAAAAACATGGTAGGTGTACCACAGTAAAATTAGAACCAATGTGTAATTGTACCAAAATAACATTGAGGGTACCACTGAATGCTGAATAGTACCACGTTTTTGTACAATTGTACCGCTTTTTCCATCAGTGGTACCAACTACTTAGATGACCTAGAATAATAAAATTAGGTGAATACGTTACTCTCACTGCGTAGTCGCGATACTTTTTGGGGGAAATTGGGGAAAAGGGGCAAAATTAGTACCGACCAAATCGCTGCAGCTAAACTCATAAAATTCGGTGTGTTCATTCCTTTGAGTGTGTAGATGTGCAACATAAAGGTTCTTATGAAATTTGTGCTTTTAGGGTCTTGGCAGTTTGTAATCGTATACAAATATCGGAATTTCCATACAAAACAAAATGATAATGGTAATAATTTACTGGGCTTATTTACATATAAAGTCAGCAGCCTATAATCTGCTGATAACACTGCAGAATGCACTCCATGGTGGAGTGTATATACGACTTTTCGGATGGCCCATTATTTAAAATAACTTTACCACATATTAAGCTTTTGCCGGGTGCGACAATTTCCCCGACAAACGTCGCGAAATCCGAATCTGGCGTATATTTTGCAACTCCCTTTACAGGTCTGTTCACACGCATGTCCATACATCGTGTATGGGGATGCATTATGTGTGTCTGTGTGTGTATGTAAATTAATTAATTAAGTGATTTATATCAAAACCAATTTAATATCAGTTGTTGGACAAGTATTTAACACATTGTAGCTCAGCGGGCAGTGTGATGTCTGTAGATAGGTAAATATATACATATTTTTATATCTATATTTATACAGACATAATATATATATATCGATATATATATACATATATACAATCCTTGGTACAGCGTACCTGCCTGCAATTGATTGCCACTTTTTTTGTGCAAAATGCATAAAACACCTCAATATCAATTAACTGGAATTAATTGTCAAACAAAGGGCTCATTAAGTTCATGAGCCCATTATTAACATCTGATGCCCCCAAGTAATGAATGAACGAATGAATGAAGCAATAACAACGACAATGGCAATGGCAACGGCAGGCCACATCAGCATCACCCTCAGCATCCGTATCAGGAAAAAACAGATTGTCATTCATCCATCCATGCATCCATCTAGTCATCCTTCTAAAGCTAGATAGACGGACTGACGTTCGGACGGACAGCCATATGACTCTAATCGACCACGAGTTACGGTTTATTTTTTACTTTTGTACGGTTTGCTGGCGCAGTAGCTCGTTTTGTTTTTGTTTGATGTCAGTTGACTTTGTTTTTGCGGTCGACAAAGAGTTTGTCACACGTACGTACATACATATCTATCTGTCTATCTACCCAAACACCAGTTCTTTGTGCGGTGCAAAGGTTGTCAAATAAAACCCAAACTTCTGTGGAAACTGGTTTTCATTTTATTCCGATGTTAAGGGGTTTCAAAAACCGGGTTTGGAAAAAATAAATGATTATCTGTTGGTGTTTTCAATTAGAATAAAACGAATTACAGTGAGGAGAGACCACTTGAATAGCTGACTACACAATTTAGAACATCTCAATATAAATTGGCATTCCCATATAGTTAGACTCTTTACTGATTTAAATTTGCTTCAGATCAATTATGTGGGAAATGTAAATGCTAGGCAACTTGACCTAGTATTTGTCAATGATCCCCATTTCTTCGAGATCAGTAGGTTTCCTCCCATATCTATCCCGGAGGACGACTATCATCCTACCTTGAGTATATCAGTGTTGTGTTCTAGTGATTCTTCTCCCTCTGCTTCACAAGATAATCGTACCAATTATTGTTTCAAGAGAACCAATTTAGTTATGCTAAGTTCTCTTATCCAGGATGTTGATTGGAATTCTGTCTGTAGCTGTTGTCACTATACTGATCTTGACATTGTTGTGATAGATTTTATCAAATTTTAAATGACTTCATGTCACGATCAGTACCGAAAATTCGTGTTGGGCACTCTAGAAGGCTACCTTGGTTCTCACGTGAGTTGTCTAGTATGAAGAATTCGAGAAGTAGACTCTTTAAAAAATTTAAGAGGACTGGTTTAAATTCTGACTATATCAAATACTCCGTTGCTACGTCGAGCTATAGCATTGAGTCTCAGAGACTTTATAGGATCTACTTGGAGAAACTAAAGAATGATTTTAGGAAGAACCCCAGATCTTTTTATGACTTCGTGAATCTTAAGCGTATATCCGCATCTAAGCCAACTAGGATTAGAATGGATGGTTTAGAATTTTGTGAAGATCAGGCGATTGTTGATTGCTTTGCGAAGTTTTTTGCGACGACTTATTCTGAACGAACTTATCGATCGAATGACACTTATCCTTTTAATGTCTCTGCATTGAGTCAACTGGAAATCCCTGTATTTGATTTACCCTTGGTTTTGTCCAATTTGAATAATCTCAGATCCACGAAAAGTTTTGGCCCAGATGGGGTGCCAAATATAATTTTGAAATTCTGTGCTAGTGGTTTGGCTATTCCACTAACATTGTTATTTAATACTTCATTGAGATTTGGATATTTCCCTTTAGCTTGGAGGAGTTCATTCATTGACCCCCTCCATACGTCTGACAGCCTAATTGACGTGTCAAACTATAGAGGGATAGTTAAGTTGAGTGTCATTCCGAAGCTATTTGAGAAATTGGTTACTGAGGTGGTATCTCATAGGGTTTCTTCTATATTGAGTCCATACCAACATGGATTTCGTAAGGGCTTTTCTACTGTTACAAATTTATTTTAGTTTACTTCTCACGTTATTGATGAATTTGTTCAGGGTAATCAGACTGATGTCATCTATACGGATTTTAGTAAAGCATTTGATAAAGTGAACCATGAACTTTTGGTATATAAATTAGATCGCATTGGTTTTAGCTCTGACTTCTTGAAGTGGATATCTTCGTATCTTTCGAATCGCTCACAGATTGTTAAATTTGGAAATTCTTATTCCAAACGAATTCTGATTCCATCGGGAGTCCCTCAGGGTAGTCATCTAGGCCAGTTTTATTCTTATTATTCATAAATGACCTTCCAGAGTCTATTATTAACTCTAAACTTCTAATGTATGCATATGATGTAAAAATATTTTTTTCTTATGATTGGCCAGAATTTTCTCATCCATTGCAGACTGACTTGGATAGTTTTGGACGCTGATGTGACATAAATTGCATGGAACTCAATCTAAGGAAATGCAAACATATGCGATTCTTTAGATCGAACCCGAGATTTGTGAGGTATAATATTGGAGGAGCTGAGTTAGAGGTAATTGATTCTTTCGTAGACCTTGGTATTCTAATGGATTCCAAACTGAATTTCAACAATCATATTATTACTATGGTTAACAAAGCATATTAAGCGATGGGCTAAGGAGTTCTCTGATCCTTACGTGACGAAGCAACTATTTACATCGCTTGTCAGGCCTATTCTGGAATATGGTTCCGTAGTGTGGGATCCTCAGTATGGTATCTATATTGATAGAATTGAGTCAGTTCAGAAACAATTTTTGATTTTTTTCATTAAGACACTTACATTGGAATAGTGATTTTGTTCTTCTCCCTTATACTAGTAGATTGAAGTTGATCGACTTGCCATCTTTTAAAAGTAGACGTGTTATGTTAAACACCGTGAAGGTTATAAATGGTGATTTCTCTTCTGACTATATTATTTCTAGGATTAAGTTTAACTTCCCATTTAGACCTTCTAGATACTATCAGTTCCTTCATATTGATTTTCAGCGTACGAATTATGCTTCCACAGAGCCCATTTGTGTATTGATTTCAATTCATTATGTCACATCATAGATTTCGGATGAGGAATCGATATAATAAAGTCCAGGATTTTCTCCTGCGTGGATGTTTAGTTTTGTTATGATATGTTTACTTAAATATTTTAAGAATAACCAATATTTGCATGTGATACTAATATTTTGTTTAATAATATTTTTGTTATACCGGCTGTTGATATTTGATCTGTAGCCGGTGTCCACCCTCTACTGTTTGGCCGCCATGGTGTGTACGTTGTCCCTACGTTATGGGGACGTGGCCCTGTCGCAAAAACTTGGCATGCACATTAGAGCGTACCAGGTTACAAGTAAAAAAAAAAAAAGTTCGCCGTACACCTTCGAATATGAAGTATTATTGAAAGGTAGTTTCAAAAAATTTTTTTTTATTTTTTTATGCCGAACGTAGGGGTCGCGCTTTTACATTTTTCTATATAACTTCTGCATTTATAAACGGATTTTAAAGTGTGATACATCGATGTTTTTGTCCGATTTTTTTGTCTTTGAAGTCATTGAGCTCAAACATGATTCATGATTTTATGCGAGCTTTAATTTTCGATTATTAGAGTGGTACATTAGGGTAGTAGCAACTGCGAAATGATGGGTAAGTACCAGAAGGGGGTGCTTGAGCTCAATGACTTCAAAGACAAAAAAATCGGCCTCGTCGAGACAAAAACATCGATGTATCACACTTTAAAATCCGTTTATAAATACAAGTTATATAGAAAAATGTAAAAGCGCGACCCCTACGTTCGGCATAAAAAAATAAAATTTTTTTTTTTGAAACTACCTTTCAATAATACTTCATATTCGAAGGTGTACGGCGAACTTTTTTTTTGAGGTACGCCCTAATGCACATGTCATTACCATTTGGATTACCAGGTAATGCCATGTCATTAATTTCACGATTACTTCCAAATAACGAGTTACTAATGTGACTATTCCACGAAATAAAAACCATCCAAAAGTGATGGAGAAGTATATTGAAATTATAATTGCAGTAGTGTGGCCTAGAGATCGGACTTTCCGCTTACTTAATTGCCAGAGATTTAATATTTTCAAAAAATAAATTTCATAGCATACTAAAAATTAAAAAAAAAACTTATTCAGTTAAAGCACTAAAAGCTTCTTAACACTGACGCTGACATCGAGCTTAACTCGATTTGAAGTGATTTAAACCAATGCATGCGATTGAGTCAACTCCTACCGCTATTCTCAAGGCAATACGTCGCTCATACGTCACCGAGCGTGGAGGTCCTTTAAAATCTATTATTTTTAAAAAACATGAAAAATCATAATAAATTTGTATTAGTTATCAAATGAACAGAGATAAAATAATTTATATGATTTAAAAAATATTTGAGTTTCTTAATGTATCAACATTCATCAGTCACCCTGTTCGTGATACCATCCAATGTTGAAGGTAGTGATTTGTAGAATTGTATATTTTGTAGATATTTACATTCTAATTTTGTACGTGATAAAAATAACAATCTAGTTTTCAACAGATAGATAGAGTACCACATGCTGCTTGCATTCTATACGTTGGAATGAATTGACATGCAAACTCTATTCATGGAGAGCCTGAAAACAGAGTTCTTTTTTTTTAACTCTGAAACGAAGACTTTTTATACCCTACACCACAGGGTATCTTTGTTGGTTTACACCACAGGGTTGTCTTTGTGCATTTGTTTGTAACACCCAAAAAGAAACGAGATAGACCCATCGTTTATTATACCGATCGACTTAGAATCACTTTTTGAGTCGATTTAGCGATGTCCGTCCGTCCGTCTGTCCATCTCTTCTTGTAATCAAAGTCCTGGTCGCAATTGTTGTTAGAACTAAATGAAACTTTGCACAACGAAGTTTTATGGGATAAGGACGAACGCTATTTAATTTGAACAAATCGGTTCAGATTTATATATAGCTCCCATACAAATGTTGCTTCCGATTTGACTCTTTCCGCTCTAGAAACCACAAACTTTGACAGATTTTCTTCAAATTTGGCAAAACAACTTATATTTCAACTAGAAACAGCTCTGGTGAAAATGGGTCAGTTGAGTTCAGATATATATAGCTCCAATACAAATTTCGCTACTGAATTGATTTTTCCGCTCTATAAATAGCATATTTGAACAGATTTTCTTCTAATTTAGCACATCAGCTAATGTTTCAAATAGGAACAACTATAGCGATAGTGGGTCACATCGGTTCAGATAATATATAGCTCCCGATTTTATTCTTTTCGCTCTAGAAACCACATATATAACACTCCATAAAATTTGAGAAAGCGTCTAATATTTCAACTAAAAAACCTTTGCTAAACATGGGTCAGATCGGCTCAGATTTGTATATAGCTCCCATTCATAGTTTGTGTTCAAATTTTCTTACAAATACAGATAGATAGAAGTATGGAATCTGTTGTATATTCTCCTCTTATAGCTGCATCGTATATCACCCGGTTCAAATGTAATGACCTTTTTATATCCAACACCATAGGGTATAATGACTAAGTGTAGGGTATCATATAGTCGGCCACGCCCGACTTTAACCTTCCTTACTTGTTTTGTGTTCGTTAAATGGATGGAAATGCAACCAACCAAACGACTGTAGCTGAAAATATTCCCCAATATTTAGGGTATTTAGCTTTTTTAAAGAATACTCTCGTATAATACTTTTTGAAGTATTATTTCGATATATATAGTACAAACATATGGTAGCCTTGCCTTATATCATATTTTAACATAACTTAAATTTATATTTATTTAAAAAATATTTTTCCAATACTTTTATTTGTTTTGTTTTGGAAATGTAACTTTTTCTTGTTATGGTGATGGTGGTATATATGGCCGAACATAATGCCCTTTTTACATGTTCTTTTTTCTTGTCTTTGAAATCAGTTGAAAAAAAAAACTTCGTATATGAGTCATTCCATGTCAAGCGGTACGATTTTTGACCTCGATACATGCGATTGTTTTGAAAGTTTGTATATGTATTCTTCTCATAAAAATATTTTATACGAATTTTTGGAAAAAATTGAGATTTTTTTCACGAGTTATGACCAATTTAAGAGTGGAAAAATTACTACTTTTTTAAAAAGGTGTGTTCATTCAATCGCCCGTAACTTCTGAAATAATTGAGTAATATACCTTCTTTTGAAGAATTTTTCATTATACATTGCATTTACGAAATGTTAGAAAAACTATAATTCTGATGAGTTTTCACAGAAATTCTGGTTGAGTTTACAAAAAAATCGTAAAAAATAGAACCCATTTCACCACTTCAAAACTCGCACAGTCTCTTAAAAAGGGACCTAAGAACACTACTTTAAAATTGGTTCAGTGTCAAATTCCATTGTCCGAAATTCAATAACTTTTAATTTTGTAAACATTTTTGTAAAGTTTTGTAAAATTTTTAAATTAGTCAAGGACCTAAGGATTATTTTGAGATTTTATCATTAAAAATTGGGCAAATTGACTGGTTATATTAATTTTCGATGTTCGTGATTTCCCGGAAAGTTTGTCCGAAATATAATAATTCATAGACAAATTTCGTCGGCCATTATCCAGTTTTTGAAAAAATGTCATTTAATTGACATTTTTAGATATTCTTCCAATACTTGCAACACATTGCGCTTTTCACTTTCTACCGACCATTCCGACCCATTTGATACAATGGACAAACCCGGTTTTCGGTTTTAATTCCGCTCATCCCAATCATACGCCGTGTGGTGTGACTTGTCTAGAATTGTTTGTTCTTTTTGTTGTCGGTTTTTTTTGTATTTTTTGTTTTGCTACTTGGTTTTGCCACTTCTACTAATTTGTTTATAACGAATAACAATGAATGTTTTAATCAAAAATTGTGGTGTGTGTGTCACGTGCTTTAATGAATTTATTTTATTTCACTCTCATCATCGTCGTCATCAACATCAACATCATCATTATCATCGTTGTCAGCATCATCATCATCATCGTCGTCGTCGTAGTGGTTGTCGGCTTTTTTGTGTGTATATTTTTGGAATTAAGTTGCTTTTGTTGTTGTCGGCAGTTGAAGCCGTTCAATTTTTTTTTTGTTCTCCACTAATTACAAACTTTAAGTGTTTACCTTAGTGTTGCTATTGTTGTTGTAGCTGCAGCTACTGCTACCGCTGCTGTGTTGTTGTTATCACCTTTGCTGCTGTTGCCGGTTTGTTTTTTTCACCTGTCATTATTGTTGCTCTTGTTGTTTGTTATTTTTTGTGCTCTTCTCATACTGCCGCTTAAAAGAACCTATCGCAGCACAGTGGGATTGAGCAGATTAGACGTGCCGGGACGACATTAGTCTTTCGAAGCGAAAAAACATTTCTTAAATTTTCCTCAGACACATGTGTGAGTATGGAAACACTACTGATAACACTATGCAACAGAAAGTAATAATAATTTGGTGTCCAAACCTTCAAATGTATTTTTGTGTGCTCGGAGGCGTATTGACAAACAATTTTTATGGATAAATCTTGTTTACTAAAATTACAATTTCTCAATTTATTAAGGTACTTAATATTAATACTCTCATTTTGGAAACATAGGTTTGATCACACTCTCTTACAGTGGTGGCCACGAGTTTAGCACACTTCACATGTGTTGTTTATAATAGCAAATAATTTGTTCTGATTATGAACTCTGCGCAAAATATTTGTTTTTTAGTGTTGCTTATGGTGTGATCAGTAAGCCCAATAATTTTTTTCATATTCTTCTGTGCCTTTTTCTCATACTCTCATGTTTTTGCAAGTAATTCGTAATCTGGGCTGGACACAAATTTAACACATTTGATAAAAGTAGTTATTTTGTGTTTCTTTTTGCGTTTGAATTAAATAATTGGTTGTGTGTGATTCAGAGAGACTTTTCGGCCAAATTTGACATTAGCATTTCCTCAAGAACCATAAGAAGAAGAACCAATGAAAAAAAATTATTTGGATGCATTGTTCAACATATCACACGTATCAAAAAATGACTTATAGTGTCAAATTTCATTTGCTCAGGAGCATTTAGAAAAATCCAAGATTTTAGGGAAAATATCGCCTGGATTGGCGAATAGAACACATGTAGGTTCGGATCTAAAAGAAAACAATACGAATTGTGCCCTCCAAACAAGCAGCACAACTCGAAGTAAAAATATGAGACGGCAAAGCTTGTTGGCGAAAATCTGATGGTGTATACTGCGTTTTCTGGACACGGCATTGGTCCGATACACAAAATCGATGCACTAACGGATCAGTATATTTACAAAAATCTACTTGTTGATACTATGATAACATATTCAGATAAAAACATGTCAATTAAGTGGCGTTTTATACACGACAACCGACCAAAACACACTTAACGCCAGTGAAGAGCTGAACAGAATAGATTTTTAAAAATGGTCCAGCACAGTCACCGGATCTCAATCCTATTGGGAACAACATATTATAGCAATAAAACCCAAAAAATTGCCCGATTTCTTGAATGAAACTCAAAATTCCTGATATGCTATTCCAATGGACCGTTTTATGTCTCTAGTGGAGAGTATGTTCAGAAGATGTGCAACTATTACTGAAAATAGTGGTTATCCTACCAAATATTAAGTTTATAATAAAATGTATTGGTTAGTTCAGTTTTTTCCGGTTTGATTAAAGTTTTTTTAATTTGTGCTAAATTACTGTCCAATCACTTTTCGTATTATTTGCACTTTAGATTGCATAAAACTAAAACGCAACATAAGAACCGAACAAAAACAACGTTAAATGGTCATCTTATCGTACGTAATATTTTAGAAAATTACCGGGCAAAAAAAGCATAAAAAGAAGTTGAAATATTTGCTTTATAAAGTTACATGTGGTGAATGTGCTAAATTCGTGGCCACCACTGTATATGTTCGATTTTTATTGCGATGCACTAAAGTGCCCAGACTGTTATTTTCAACATGAAACAAACTCTATTTTTTCCAAAAAAAACGCATAAATATTTTTAGTATACTTCGCCCCACTGTGCGAGCGACATCGTTCAAAAATGTATGAATAAATAATACAGAGAACAAAAAAAATTGTAGCAGCCACAATAAGTTGTGATTAATTTGTATTGTTTGCATATTGAAACCACAATGTCAGTTGTCAGTTGACATACAGACAGACGGTGTGGTGGACGGACGGACGTACAGGCGGAGAAAGTCATACAATGAAATACAAAAGTCAGGTGGTTGGACATCTAAGTAAACATGGCTGTCTTTAATTTGCTATTGTTATGTTTAGTTTTCGTTTTTTTATTGTTGTCGTTGCATATTTCCCTTTTGTCCTTTGCAATCTAGAAGTGATTGTGTCTACACATTTGTAGGTGATAGGCAAGGAAAGTGGGGGTATGGGTTGTTCTGTAAATGTGTCGACAAGGACTTGACATGCAGTCTTTTGATAGGTTTGAGTTCACATGCTCAATGTTCGATTAAATCAAGCTGTTATGCTAAGGCATAGCTTTATGGAATTGAGAACTTTTTATAGTTTCCCAATTTGTATTTATTTAGGATACAAAAAGGAATATTTTTGTCGTTTTTGCATACTCTTGTTGGCTATTGACTGTAAATAACCTTTAGAATAAGTGTTTTAAGTTAAGTTTTGAATAAATATTAATATTTTCATAAGTTTTTAAACATCCCATAAAAACAAGCAAGAAAAGGCTAAAGTCAGGCGGGACCGACTATATGATACCCTCCACTTTCTACTCCATACCATTTGAATTCGGGGAAAAGAGATATCGGGAACGATTGTTGTATGTGTACTATATATTAGGATGGATTTGGAAATGGATGGAAATTGGATTGTATAATGATGATCTGCAAAATATTTCGTCACTGGGTCAAGCCGACTGTGAGCTAAACGCTACGGAAAAACACCTCTAAAAATCATGTTTTTCCAGTGTTGTTTTTATGTTGCATTTTTGTCCATTTTTTTCTGAACTATAATACCCTTGGAAGCACTTTAAATATAATTTTTTATTCTTGTCTTAGAATAACTTAATAGTCATATTATTAGACGTTTAGATTGATTTTTTGTGCTCTTTCAGCTAAAAACTCCTATTTCTTGGAAGCATTTTTTAAGAATTGTTCAAATAAATAGATGGAATTAATACCTATCGAATGATGCCTAAATGATGAATATGGGACGAAAAATGACGTCACTGACTCCATTTTTTGTGGATTTTTAAAACCAAAATGTTCAGACTCTTTTTACAAATATGAGCGCTATTTAGCTCACAGACGGCTTGGTGCTTAACAGTTTTTTTTTTTTGGGTTTGGCTCAAGATGGCAGTTTACTGGTCGTCGTACATATGGTCTGCCGTCATTCCCGAAGCCATTACATTTGGATTCGTCACTCCAGACTAACAGGCTCCAAAAATTTATAATATTTTTTGGCAGACGCCGAACAATGTTTTTTATACCCTACACCACTTCGTGGAGAAGTTAGTTTTCCGCCAAATGTTTGTAACACCAAGAAATAATCGAGCTAGACCCACCTTTAAGTACACGGATCGGCTTTGAATCGCCAGATGAATTGATGTAATGATGTTTGTCTGTCCGTCTGCTGTCCATCTAAGCTCGTTCTACAGGTCGCAATTGTTGTCCAATTGTCATGAAATTTGGCAAGAGTTTTTTTTTTGGACAAGGACGATCGGTATTGAATTTAGAGGAAATCGGTTCAGATTTAGATATAGCCTTCAAATAAATATCCCTATAATTTACACTATTATTGCTCTAGAATACACATTTTACATGGGATCATGACCAAATTTTCAGGAACGTGTTGTATTTGAACCAGAAACAGCTAATGGGAAAGTGGACCACATGTCTCAATGTTTGGATATACTCCCCATACAAATGTACCTCCTATTTACATTATTACTGCTCTAAAATGCACATTTTACATCGGATCTTGATCAAATTTCCCACACCATGTTACATTTAGACTAGAAACGCCTATTTTGAAAGCCAGCTATATAGGTCAATGTTTTGGTATAGGCCCCAAACAAATGGGCCCCCAGTTTACACTATTATCGCTCTAGAACCAACATCTTACATTGGATCTTGATAACATTTTGCAAATCACGATACTTTGAAAGTGATCTAAAGAGTGATTTTTTTGAGGTTAGGATTTTCATGCATTAGTATTTGACAGATCACGTGGGATTTCAGACAT
This sequence comes from Polietes domitor, assembly GCA_947397865.1. Taxonomy (NCBI): domain Eukaryota; kingdom Metazoa; phylum Arthropoda; class Insecta; order Diptera; family Muscidae; genus Polietes; species Polietes domitor. The sequence continues at coordinate 139,067,918 of OX377619.1, forward strand.
GGTGTCAAAGAGAAAGATGCTCAGTATGCTTTGACATTTCATCATGAATAGACTTACTAACGAGCAACGCTTGCAAATCATTGAATTTTATTATCAAAATGCGTGCTCTGTTAAGAAAGTTCAGAAAGAAAGAAATTGTGTTCAGCGACGAAGCTCATTTTTGGCTCAATGGGTACGTAAATAGGCAGAATTGTCGATTTTGGAGTGAATATCAGCCAGAAGCATTGCAAGAGCTACCAATGCATCCAGAAAAAGTCACAGTTTGGTGTGGTTTGTACGCTGGTGGAATCATTGGACCGTATTTTTTCAAAGATGCTGTTGAACGCAACGTTACGGTGAATGGCGATCGCTATCGTTCGATGCTAACAAACTTTTTGTTGCCAAAAATGGAAGAACTGAACTTGGTTGACATGTGGTTTCAACAAGATGGCGCTACATGCCACACAGCTCGCGATTCTATGGCCATTTTGAGGGAAAACTTCGGAGAACAATTCATCTCAAGAAATGGACCGGTAAGTTGGCCACCAAGATCATGCGATTTGACGCCTTTAGACTATTTTTTGTGGGGCTACGTCAAGTCTAAAGTCTACAGAAATAAGCCAGCAACTATTCCAGCTTTGGAAGACAACATTTCCGAAGAAATTCGGGCTATTCCGGCCGAAATGCTCGAAAAAGTTGCCCAAAATTGGACTTTCCGAATGGACCACCTAAGACGCAGCCGCGGTCAACATTTAAATGAAATTATCTTCAAAAAGTAAATGTCATGGACCAATCTAACGTTTCAAATAAAGAACCGATGAGATTTTGCAAATTTTATGCGTTCTTTTTAAAAAAAAAGTTATCAAGCTCTTAAAAAATCACCCGTTATAAAGGCCCACTTTTTAATGTAGAGTCTTTACAAATGGGCCCCTATTTTTATTATTACCCGTCTAGGACCCACATTTTACATAAGAAGTTTATCAAATTTTGCAGATTTTATATTTCAACTAAGAATACATACTATGATAGTCAAATATTTTGACTATCCATATTTTGGTATAAGCTCCATACATATTGGGCCCCTATTTCTATTATAGCTCTGGAATCCCATATCATGCATAGGATTTCCATACAATTTTACAGATCATGTTATATTTCAACTAAGAATAAATACTTTGAAAGTGATCAATAAGAGACCAATTTTTAATGTAGAGCCCTTACAAATGGTCCCCCATTTTTACTATTACCCCTCTAGGACCCACATTTTAGATCGGACGTTTTTCAAAATTTGCAGATTATATTATATTTCAACTAATAATACATACTATGAAATTCAAATATATCTGTCCATACTGTGGCATAACCCAAATGGGGCCCCAATTCTACACTATTACAGCTCTAGAAACTACATGGGATCTTGATCAAATTTTGCAAATATACAGGGTTTTCCAACAAGATGTGTTTTTTTGAATCACCCGGTATTTCGGTAGCTGTCACTTGTGAAGCTTTTATTTTTTGACATTTGACAAGTAAAAACTACGCCATTACTAAAAATGGAACGATATACGCTTCAACAACGCATTGAAATTATTAAAATTCATGAATGAAAATGATCCGGAATTCCATCGAAAAATCATCTTGGCTGATGAGGCCCAAAAAGTGTCGCATCTGGGGCTCGGAAAATCCAAGAGTTATTGTTGAGAAGCCTCTCCACTGTTTGGTGCGTTTTATGGCCCGGCGGGGTTATTGGACCTTTATTTTTCGAAAATGAGGTTGGATAACAGTTACGGTGAATGGATTGCGCTATAGAGAAATGATTAATGATTTTTTTATGGTCGGATCGTTATGATCGTTTCTAATTGCGTGTAATTTCAAAGAAGACGGTCATGTAGAGGGTGGTCCAGACAAAAACCTCTCATAGCGCGATATTGCTTTCAGTCTTTGATATGGTAATTGGGTTTCTTCTCGTTCATTTTCAATCCCAACACTCCACACAGTTAGCATACACAACAATATTCATGAAACCATTGATACCATTTTTATCCTATTTTGAACCTAAATGTAACAAATTTCGAAAATTCATTATCTTGCGCTTCCATGGAGAATGTACACACCCAATTTCATGATTTGAGCTATAGCGTTTGGTTGGTACTAAAGGGTGATTTTTTAAGAGCTTGATAACTTTTTTTTAAAAAAAAACGCATAAAATTTGCAAAATCTCATCGGTTCTTTATTTGTTAGATTGGTCCATGACATTTACTTTTTGAAGATAATTTCATTTAAATGTTGACCGCGGCTGCGTCTTAGGTGGTCCATCCGCTTAGTCCAATTTTGCCATTTCCACGTTTTTGAGTAACAGAGACCCAATTGGTGCGAACGGCGACGAATCGAAAATTGGTGGTCATCATTAACACTGGCCGATACAGCTGCGATATTTTCTTCAGTTCGCACTCTACGTAAGCGTGTTGGTGGTTTAATGTCCAACAATGTAAATTTGGTGCGAAATTTAGTCACAATAGCCCGAATAGCCGCTTCAGTGGGTCGATTAAACTGACCATAAAATGGAAGCGCGCAATGAACTTTCTTAACAGAGCACGCATTTTGATAATAAAATTCAATAATTTGCAAGCGTTGTTCGTTTGTAAGACGATTCATGATGAAATGTCAAAGCATACTGAGCATCTTTCTCTTTGACACCATGTCTGAAATCCCACGTGATCTGTCAAATACTAATGCATGAAAATCCTAACCTCAAAAAAATCACTCTTTACTTTGTTCCTTAATAAATGAATTTCAAAAATCCATTATCTTGCGCTCCCGCGTAGCATGTACAGTGTACACATCTAATTATAGCTACACCCTTTTTGATTGGTAACATTTGTATTCCATTTTCCCCATTTGGACTCAAAAAGTACGAACTTGGAAAAATTCTTTTATTTAGCGCATCTACTCAGTCAGAGGAAAGATGAGAGAGAGAGATGTCTTTGTTTTTGGCGCCAACGCAGTGAGTGCGTCGAATTTGAGATGTACCTTTTTTATCCCCTTTCGCCCTGTTCCCCTCTAAAAGTAAAAATTTCCTAAAATTCATTAATGTGGCGTGTCCACTAGGGCGTACCTCAAAAAAAAGTTCGCCGTACACCTTCGAATATGAAGTATTATTGAAAGGTAGTTTCAAAAAAAAATTTTAATTTTTTTATGCCGAACGTAGGGGTCGCGCTTTTACATTTTTCTATATAACTTGTATTTATAAACGGATTTTAAAGTGTGATACATCGATGTTTTTGTCTCGACGAGGCCGATTTTTTTGTCTTTGAAGTCATTGAGCTCAAGCACCCCCTTCTGGTACTTACCCATCATTTCTCAGTTGCTACTACCCTAATGTACCACTCTAATAATCGAAAATTAAAGCTCGCATAAAATCATGAATCATGTTTGAGCTCAATGACTTCAAAGACAAAAAAATCGGACAAAAACATCGATGTATCACACTTTAAAATCCGTTTATAAATGCAGAAGTTATATAGAAAAATGTAAAAGCGCGACCCCTACGTTCGGCATAAAAAAATAAAAAAAATTTTTTTGAAACTACCTTTCAATAATACTTCATATTCGAAGGTGTACGGCGAACTTTTTTTTTTTACTTGTAACCTGGTACGCTCTAGTGTCCACACAATCAGAGGAATGTACACATAGAATTCTATTATTCCAGCTGCATCCATTTGGTCGGTACCAATTTTATCCCGTTTTCCCTTTTAGGGTTATAATAGCAAAATGACTTTTGGTTTTTTTTTGTGTCTCTGCAATGAGAGCGTCTTATACAACAAATGTCATGATACTAAAGGCTGCATATTTAATTGGTACGTACCATTCATCTTTTCGCCCTGTCTCGATCTAAAAATACAAATTTTGAAAAATGTCTTTATGTTACGCGTCTACGCGATTAAAGGGTTGAAATGCCAAATTTTATGATTCTAGCTGCAGCCAGTCGTTACCAACGACAGCCCATTTTCCCAATTTAAATCCTAAAAGTACGAATATCGAATGTTCTAATTCTTTTGCGCATATATAATAGGGTGGTCCATTTAATATTTTTAATGTGAACTACCGATTACTTTGACTTTGAAAGGTAGAATAACATTAATTTATATTTTATTTTCAGGTTTATGTTTGACATTTGCAAAATGGAACGCTATACGCCAGGCAGTTGGTCCGTACCAACTATAGCCCTTTTTCCCAATTTAGACCCTAAAGTACGAATATAGAAAGATCTCTTTATTTTGAGCATCTACACACGAATTGCAACAATTTTCACGAACTGCAACAATCCAGCAAGCATCCAGCGCTATTCTATAACTGTTCAATCTTCCAATCGATTTCTATACCCACCAGCATTAGTTCCTAATACCTCGTTAATCTGTATACGTCGACCTTGATCCTTTCCCTAATTTAATAGGATATGAAACGTTATTAAGTTAAATAGCAGCGTAAGCAAAAAACACAATTATTATTAATGGGAAATTTCTGCGTGAACACAAATAAAATGGAAATTTAACAGGTTTTTATTGTTGTTGTTTGTTAGTCGTCGTACTTTTTTGCGAGGCATTCAAACTCGCAAGTTTGTTTTCGACACTACCAATTGTTTGACATCAAGTGAAGTGATTATTGTCCAACAAAAAAAGTTCACCAATAAATTAAATTGTTGTCCGTTTTGATTAAGTTTTTCTGTTGCTTGGCTTTTTGGGTGGCTCTGGGTGGCTTTGGGTTCGTGTGTGCCAGACAGGTACGAGTTAAACGACTGGTATGTGCGGGTGTGTGTGTGTGGTGTGGTTGTGGTTCCGCTTTAATCGTCGATTACTTTGCGGAATTTGCATATCGTGCATAAAAGTGTGATATTTTACAGGATATAACCGATTATAACAGGTTCTCCTTAGGCGGGATGACATTCCATTAAATTCGCCATTTAATTCAGCAAATATGGGTGGAATCATCATCATGTGATTCCTTAATAAGGTTATTTATTTCGTAATAAAGGTTCACTGACGTCGCCTGCATTCATTATTAATCATTCCGGACTACGTCGATACTGTGAATATTGCAATGTGTCTGACAATTATGACATGGCGTTTCTTCGCCTTAATTGCAAGCTCATAATTTATTGTTTTAGCTAAACGCCATTCATTCAATCAAAAAAGTGGCAATTAAAAAATTATTTTAGTCGATGGGCTACACAATCCTCTACGCTAGTAGGTGGTGAACGATGAAAACGACGTTGATTCAAAGCCGACATGTTTACTTAAATGTCGGTGTTTTTTTGTAAAACTTACGAAAAATTTAGGAAAGTTGGACTTCATTATTTTGATGTAAAGAGTTTTCTCTTCAATTCCCTCTATTTATTTATTTATATTTCGCCGCTGGGTCAATATGTGTTGTGACTCACTTTCACAGTATGTACTTAAAGTTGAATTATAAGTTACTGTGCCATATTTGAAGAAAATCAAATCTGAACTGTCTGTCTGTTGAAAGCACGCTAGCCGCCGAACAAAATGAGGAGTTTCAAATTTTCCCTAAATGTGCTCTATGATTGCAGATCAGTTGGGATTGAAAGTGGGCGAAAGCGGCCCAGAGGGAAAATTTTTTCCCTAACAAGGACTGAAAATACCCCCTAATATATTTAGACTATTTCAGCAATTTTTTTAAATTTCTGCTTTATATGCACTTTAAATTTGTTGCGTGCATTCCTCTTGTAGTCTAAAAAGCACCAAAAAGCAAATAAAAGCTTTAACGAGCGAAGTGGGAAAAATGGGATAAAAATAGTACCAATGATACGACAACAGCTAAAAATATTAAATTTGGAATGTACATCGCTCTAATTGCGTTGATACGTAAAATAGAGGGACTTTCCAAAAGTCGTACTTTTAAGGGACACAATGGAAAAATAGGGATAAAAATGGTACCAACCAAACCGTACCAATCATAAAATTCGGTATATACATTCATCTGACTGTGAAGATGCGAAACAAAAATTTTTTTCGAAATGTATACCTTTAGGCGGAAAATGAGGCGAATGGGTATAGAAATGGTACCAACCAAACGGCTGCAGCTATAATAATGAAATTCGGTGTGTACATTTCTTTGTACCTAAAATAATCTACAAGCGATTAAATTTGGCATAAATCAAGCGGCTGTAGCTCAATGGTATTCAGTATTTCCACTCGTCTGATTAGGGTTAAAATGGAAAAGGGAGTGAAACTGGTACCAAGCAAACGGTATATTCAAGTCTGTAACATATTGGATCTTCAATATTAGAACTTTTCCTATTAATTAAGGCTGTAGCTGGAATCAAGAAATTGCAAATGGGGAAAATCGGGCTTGAGGGAAAGTGTTTCTAGCTAATTAGGATACATTTTTGAAGATTGCTGTCTAATGTTCTTTTTTTTGATTCCACTTGAAGTTTTATTCACTTTGTCATTCCGTTTGTAATAACTCCAATATGCATCGGAGACCCCATAAAGTATATATTCTGGGCCGTGGTACAATTCTAAGACGATATAGCCATGTCCGTCTCTTGAAAGCACGTTAGCTTCCGAACAAAATGAGCTAGGAGGTTTAAATTTTCCCTAAATGTGTCTTATGGTTGCAGATCGGTTGGGATTGAAAGTGGGTGAATTCGGCCAAGAGGGAAAAATTATTCCCTCACAAGGACTGAAAATACCACTAATATTAAAAGTATTTAAGCATGTTTTTTCACTATGTCTGCTTATTATAACAAAAAACGACCACCATAAAGTGATTCTTATTCGTAGGGGTTGAATTGGGGCAAAAAGGGATAAAAATTGTTCCTATCAAACGACAGTAGCTAGACGCACCAAATTCGGTGTGTACATTCATCTTATTGAGTAGATACATAATATAAAAGTATTTTTTCCAAATTAGTACTTTTAAGGGGTAAAATGGAAATAGGGGGATAAAATTGGTACCAACCAAACGGCTGCATCTAGAATAATGAAATTCGGTGTATACATTCCTCTGATTGCGTAGACCCGTAAAATAAACGTATTTTTCAAAATTCGTACATTTTGGGGATAAAATAAAAAAATGTGATAAAAATAGTACCCACCAAATGACCGCAGCTAGAATCATTAAATTCGGAGTATACATTCCTTTGACTACGTAGACACGAAAAATAAAAGGTTATTTTCAAATTCAAATGGATAATGGAAATTTGTACTTTTGGACTTAAAATAGAATGGAAATACAACTAAATGTAGCACCCACTGTCTACCAATATTTCTGGTATTTAAGTTTTTTGAAGATATAAAGATAAGACTATTCAGTTTTTGAATTGACTTGAAGTATTATTTCGATATATATAGTGTAAGGTAGCCTTGCCTTGTAAGCGTGGTTTGAAATAATAAAAATATTATATTAATTTATGAAATTATGTTTTAAATATTAGTACTTGCTTTTGTTTGGCTATATTAAAAAATTTTTGATATTTTCCTGTAATATTACTGCACTGCTACGAAAATTGACAGTCTCTGTGGAATGCAATCCATGGTGGAGGGTATAAAAAGTTTGGCCCGGCCGAACTTAACACCGTTTTTACTTGCTATATTTTGTAGAAGACTATTAATATTATAATAATGATGCATCACAATTTTCCTAATATGGTAGTGCATTTCTATGTAAAGTTGGCAGTCTCTAATCTGCCGGTAATACTGTGGGATGGACTCCGTGGTGGAGGTTATTTAAGAGTCGTCCTGGCCTTTTTACTTGTTTTTGACTTAGAGGGTATTACTATTTCAGTAAATAATCGATGTTCACATCTATAAGCAGAATACCTTCAGGTCTTTTTTAAATATGTCTTTTAAAATACAAAAGAACATCCCAAGAGCCTCTGTTTTCCACGAACCAAACGAAATTCCAATACGATACATGGTTTCCGGGATACATTCCAATAACATAACCACTATTATGATGAAATTTTCAACTATTTCAGAATTTACGAACTGGCAAAATCTTTTACAATATACTTAATATGAATGTTCTTTGCAAAATTCAACGAGTAAAGTCGATATTTGGACACATGAAATTTGGGAGTTTTTGCCGCTGAAAATACACTGTGCGACGGTCTATGCTTTGATGCAGGACCCATAAAAATGACGCTTCTGATTTTACATCTCAGCACTCTAGAAGTCACTTATTGCAACCGGATATTATATAAATTGCTACATCATGTCATATATAACCTTAAGACGTCCGTTGTGGTCCATGTTTTGATATAACTCTCATAAAAAATCATCAGATTTCGCTTCGAGTTTACTACTTCTTTGACCAAACCTACACAAATGCTTAAAATATATTCTTGAGGGATGAAAATTGGCACGCGGTTTTGGAAGTGGACCAAATTTTGATATATCCCCCATTCATGATTCTTATGGCGCAAAAATAACCTTCCGATGTTTTTTGGCTGTAATTAAAAAAATGAAATAAATAAATAGTCACCAATATTCCGCGTTCTGGAGCAGTGTAGCGTAAATTGTTTATTTACGTGTATTTCGCATGTGTTTACTACACAAATGTCAAAACAGAACTCATTAGGGACCAAAATTTATAGCATTTTCTGATAGGAGGATCACTTTTGCGCCACCTTGTATTATAAGAAACAGGCACTATTTTGATCATTACTGTTAATTATACCCTACACCACTTCGTGGTCTAGGGTATTATAAGTTAGTTTCGCGCCAAATGTTTGTAACACCAAGAAATAATCGAGCTAGACCCACCTTTAATTATACCGATTGGCATAGAATCACCAGCTGAGTCGATTTAACGACGTCTGTCTGTCCGTCCGTCCGTCCATCTGCTGTCCATCTAAGCTTGTTCGCACTCTACAGGTCGCAATTGTTGTCCGATTGTCATGAAACTTGGCAGAAGTTATTTTTTCTGGCCAAGGACCATCGGTATTGAATTTGGAGGAAATCGGTTCAGATTTAGATACAGCCCCCATACAAATGTCGCTCCCTATTTCACTTTTTCCGCTTTAGAAACCACATATTGTACGCGATTTTCTTTAAAATTGGCAAAACATCTTATAATCCAACTAGAAACACCTATGCAAAAATTGGGTTAGATCGGCTCAGATTTAGATATAGTCCCAATACAAATGTCGCTCCCGATTTGACATTTTCCGCTCTAGAAACGACATATTGTACCTGATTTTCTTTACATTTTGCAGAACATCTTATAATCCAACTAGAAACACGTATGCAAAAATTGGGTAAGATCGGTTCAGATTTAGATATAGCCCCCATACAAATGTCGCTCCCGATTTCACTTTTTCCGCTCTAGAAACGACATATTGTACCCGATTTTCTTTAAATTTGGCAGAACATCTTATAATCCAACTAAAAACACGTATGCAAAAATTGGGTAAGATCGGTTCAGATTTAGATATAGCCTCCATACAAATGTCGCTCCCAAATGTTTAACCGATTTTGGCCAAATTTTACATATTATATTTCACCAATAAACAGACATGGTGAAAGCGGGTCACATCGTTCCTGGTTTCAATATACCCCTATACAAATGTCCTTTCCGATTTAACATTTTTTGTCAAACACATACATTTACAGGATGCAAAAATCCTTCCCGATTTCAATTTTTTACCGAATTGAATTGCAATGAGAATTGTTTGGGTGATGCCCATATGTCCATACTGTGGTATGACTTTGGTATACTACTGCATAATTTGTATTTGTCTGTCGGACAATTGGATCAATTACCATATTATTTACCATATTCGTTAAATTTGACTAAAGATGAATTTATAGCATATAAATTATATTCATATAATTTGTATGAACTACATAAAATTGCTCCCATGAAATACCTGGGTTTAGTAATCAAAGCGAGGTACATACGCAGGGAGTGGTGCAGGGTATTATATAGTCGGCCCGCCCTTTCCTTAGTTGTTGTTTAATAAAATCACCACATTATCTTTAACCTCTATAAAAACATTTTCTAAACTTTTTTGTCATTTAATTTGAAAATAATCGTTGCAAATTTATTAAAAAATCGTCTTTCTGTTTTTCGTTCACAATCTAATCTAAAACACTTCTTCAATTCACTGACCAACGATAAATTATTTTTATTATTTTTGATAATCTGAAGTGTTTGTTAACAAGAAGTGCATCATCAAAAAATATGAAACAAAATTTTTAGTTGTGACCAAAAAAGTGAATCTTCAAACCTAAGTGCATAGGATGTGTTTGGCATTAAACTATTAATGTTATTTTTAAATATCTGGAAGAGAAAAATAGATACTTGATTACTGTATGGTTTGAAAAAAAAAAATACTTCAAGGTAAAGGTAAAGGTTTTCTTCTTTTCCCTTAAATGAAATTTCTGACTAAACGAAATTTGAACATAGCGAGTCTTTAATGCAAACTGTGAGAAAGTACGTGCAAAATTTCCGAGAAAAGATTGACCTTCAGGTCAGCCTTTATGATGCTTTATGGCTATGTCAATAAGCAAAATTGCCGCATATGGGGTTCACAGAACCCACACGTGACTATTGAGAAGCCAATAAATCCACAACGAGTTACGGTTTGGTGTGGATTTTGGGCTGTACTGAAAAATTGGGTTGATCGGATGAGGTACTGCCGAGCCAGTCGTGGTATTCATAAGAATGCTATTGTGTTCCATTAGTAAGTAATAGAGTTCAACCTTTCCAATAAAACCAGAAATTTGAAAAAATAATCAGTAAATGGCCCACCCTATATAAAAACAAATAATGCAAAAAATAAATTTTAGTTTTGTCAAAAATAAGAAAAGTGGTCATATTCGGGCTAGTTTATCAAAAATATTCGATTCAATATTAATATGTTCACTAGATAAAAAGCTATTGCATTTTTGATGATGGATTTGATTCTGAACTACGGTGCGACATTGCGTTATTTGAACGATACAAAAGTTATTGATATCTTATTCAAAATCTACCCGTCCAGATTGAAAAATCTGTGATTAATTTAATAAAAAGAAGTTTGGTGATGATGTCCAAACCATTTCGCAAGGCAAGATCATAAAACATTCGATTTTTAACTTTGGCCCACTCTAATGTACAAAAGAGGCCGACCGATTTAACTATTTCCTTTCTCGAAGTAAAATAGCACAACATGTACCTGGTGTGATCAGGTTAGATTCAATCCTATTGAAATTCCGCGAAATCGTTCCGGAGTACAACAAGGCCACCAGCCAGCCACCATCCACCATCCTTGTAACGATACTCACATGTTTCGCTAAATGATTGCGGAATACATTTATGTGCCAGACGGACGAACCGTCCGTATTATTACAAATGCAGATATTTGCAAAATTTATTAACGCTTTCCAATGCAATGCAATTTGCTGACAATCCTTTGCTGACACCTGCAGTGTGAAAAGCAAACAAGTCTGCAACAGGATAGGCCGTAATCACAACTGACACCCGACATGAATTGTTGATGCCGATGCGGCTGACACACAGTTGCAATTTGTAAAAATTACACAAACAATTTATTTATAAAAAATAAAAACAAAAATAATTGTCGTTTTGCACAAAAACCAACAGCGAGTCAGCAATCAAACAAAACCTGACACGAAGTTAAGTTGTTGTGAGTGCACAAAATTATTTTATTTTATTTTTTCTGTTTCTGTTTCTGTTCATAATTTATGCAAATATTTGTTGGAATACAACAGTGGCAACAAATCAAAAGTGATATAAAACGCCAAACGAAATAATCAATAATGTATCAATCACATTTCAACGATTTCGTTCTCTTTGATTAAAATTCGATTAAAAAAGGAGACAACAAAACGGTGACTTCCCATGGTTGTTGTTATTGCCCCGCTGTGGTAGGTAGCATTGCAAATATATCGTTAAAGTGTTAATTTAAGGTGACAATTGATTTTGATTAAAGCTATGTGTGAGTGTCTGTGTGTGTTGTTATGCATGCCTACCCAGCAAACCAAACGAGGCGATCTGAAGGATTTCTGAACTCCGTGTCCGGAGGTTTTTTATTTTTTGCTCAGAGATTTTTTGTATTTACCATTTGTCCTGAATAATTAAGAAAATAAATAAGACATTAATTCAGAAGTCGGTACGACGTGTCGACTGAAAGATCAGATTTTCTTCAGACATGACTTTAGATATTGGTCAGAAATCGCTATGGCCACTCTATACGGTTTTACAGGTTTTAGTGACAAAACCTCATATCTCATATCTACGAAGTGCAGTCATCCCCAACCTACCAAAATAATAAATCACATTAAGCTTCTAGCAGCTGTCGTCATACAACAATTATTATTCACAAAACATAGATGACCTCAATAATATAGAGACGTGAAATATTATATTTTTGGTTGCCATCATCATATCTAAAATTTGTAACAAGTAAGAAGGCGTTAAGTTCGGCCGGGCCGAATCTTATATACCGAATCTTATATACCACGGAGTGCATTCCACAGTATTACCAGCAGATTAAAGGATGTCGACATATAAGTACAGAACCATATTACGAAAATTGTGATATGTTTATGCACATTACTATAATTGTTTACTATTTCAAACTATAGTGTATACTTATGCGCACTGTTTAAAATCGTCTACTATATATAAATAAAATGCTGTAAATGTGAAAGTGAACATGCCTAAATATTAGGCGCTTGTCTGTCGCCATTAGAAAGAAGCACTTTCAGATACAGACAAAGTGATAAGAAAAGTATAAAATTTAAAGATATCCCCATTCCCCATATCCCCAGATTCGCCCCATTCCCCGACCAAATGCACAAATTTCGAGTCTTCATAGTCAGAATGTATACACCGAATTTCATGATTTCAATTTCAGCAGTTTGGTAGGCCCCATTTTTATCCCTCTTTTTAATTATATCCCTCTACGAATTATTGGGACGTACACACCGAATTTCACGATTCTAGCTGTTGTCGTATCATTGGTACTATATTTTATCCCTTTTTGTCCCTTTTCGCAAACTAAAACTTTTATTTTCTTTGTGTTGCTTCCAAGCTACAAGAGGAATGTCCGCAACAAATTTTAACTGTATGAAAATCAGAAATTTAATTAATAAGCCAAGGCTACCAATATTTGTATACTATGTATATATATAAAGGAAATAATATTTCAATTCATAAAGTAAATATAAGGGAGCAATCATAAATACCCTAAATATTTGGGGATAGAGAGCGTATTTTCATCTACTATAAATTTTGAAAATACCTTATCTCTCACGTACGCAGTATAAGACAACATCATGATTCTATCATTTTTTGTCATAAAAGCAACAATATAAAGTAAGAATTTGCAAAAAAATATTTTACGTGGCTATGCAGTCAGAGGAATGTACACACCGAATTCCATGATTCTATCAGCGGCCTTTTTTTTGGTACCATTTTTATCCCCTTTTTCCAATTTTGCCCCCTCAAGAGTACGACTATCTAAACTCTGTTTATTTTACGTATCTACATAATTAGATGTACACACCGAATTACATCATTCTAGCTGTATTCGTTTAGTTGGTGCTATTTTTATCCCCTGTAGCCATTGTATCCCTTGAAAGTACGAATTTGGAAAAAACGTTTTATTTTTCGTGTATACGCAGTCAGAGGAATGTATACTCCGAATTTTACGATTTTAGCTGCGGTCATTTGGTAGGTACTATTTTTATCCCCTTTTTCCATTTGAACCCCAAAAAGTACGAATTTTGGAAAGTTCTTTTATTTTACGTGTCTTCGCAATCAGAGTAATGTATACACCGAATTTCATTATTCTAGGTGCAGTCGTTAGGTTGGTACTATTTTTATCCCTCTATCCCCATTTAACCCCCTAAAAGTAAGAATTTAGAAAAAACACTTTTATATTATGTATCTACTCTATTAGAGGAATGTACACGCCAAATTTTGTGTTTCTATCTGTTGTCGTTTGGTAGGTACTATTTTTATCCCTTTTCGTCCCATTTCGCCCCCTACAAATAAAAATCACTCTATAGTGCCCTTTTATGCTATAAAGGGAATGCGAATTGCAAATATCAAGTAAATACAAGCTATTATGTTCAGAAACATGCTGAAATACTCTAAATATTAGGGTTATTTTCAGTCCTTGTGAGGGAAACATTTTTCCCTCAGAAAGACGGACATGGCTATACAGTCTTAGAATTTTATTACGACCCAAGGTGTTACAAACGGAATGATAAAGTGAATAAACCCCCAACCTGGAGGTGGAGGGTATAATAACACTACTCAACAAATTGAAAAAAATGTCATGTACTCCGGATGCGATAATTTTTTCTGTGTAGATAACCTTTACATGAGCTCGAAAAACGCAATAAAAAATTTTTTTTTCGTTTGGTTTTTTTTTTATTATTTTTTTTTTAAATTTTAAAAAAATTTTTTTGGTTAATTTGTTTCGTCCGGCATAACTCGGGAACCACTAGCCCGATTTAATTGAATTAAATTTTAAAAAATTTAAAATTACAATTCCCTTAATCTGTTCATATATTGTTTTCCTATACAAGCAACAGTTTCCAAGTTAAAAATGAATATATAAAGGAAAAAACTTATTTTTTGCCTAAAGATTTAATTTTTTTTTTTTAAAAATCCATAAAAAATCCAAAATGAAAAAAAATGTCAAATCTTATTACTTTTACGTAAAGTCACATAACCTATGAGCAAAATGAGACAAAGATCATGAAAATCGATGCACGCGTTTCGCTTTTATTCGCAATTGAGTAAAGGTATGAATTTCAAAAATTTAAAAAATTTTTTTTTTGGTTAATTTGTTTCGTCCGGCATAACTCGGGAACCACTAGCCCGATTTAATTGAATTAAATTTTAAAAAATTTAAAATTACAATTCCCTTAATCTGTTCATATATTGTTTTCCTATACAAGCAACAGTTTCCAAGTTAAAAATGAATATATAAAGGAAAAAACTTATTTTTTGCCTAAAGATTTAATTTTTTTTTTTTTAAATCCATAAAAAATCCAAAATGAAAAAAAAATGTCAAATCTTATTACTTTTACGTAAAGTCACATAACCTATGAGCAAAATGAGACAAAGATCATGAAAATCGATGCACGCGTTTCGCTTTTATTCGCAATTGAGTAAAGGTATGAATTTCAAAAATTTGCTCGACATATGCACAACTTTGTCTATGGTAAGGTTTTTTCTTTTTTTTTTTGATTCTCAGAATTAACAAAACGGAATAAACAAAGGGTTATTTAATTTTTATGATTGCGTAAGCAAAGTAATAAACGCTAATAAATGTGCGTGAACAATTAAAAGAAAAAAAAAGGTACTCTTACGATCCAGGAGAGTGGCGTCTTTTCATCGACAGCAACAAGCAGAGCCTTAAAGCAATTTTACTGCACAACGGCAACGAGAAACCTTCGATTCCAATTGCTCATGCCGTTGACACCAAGGAAACATACGAAGTCATGGACAATCTACTAAAGTGCCTTACCTATGAGAGGCACGATTGGAAAGTTTGTGCCGACCTTAAGGTTATAGGTATCCTTTGTGGATTACAAGGTCGATTCACAAAGTACTGTTGTTTTCTCTGCCTTTGGGACAGCCGCGATCGTCAACATCATTACACCAGGAGGAGTTGGACAGAAAGAGTTAACTTCATCCCCGGCAGCGACAACGTGAAATAAACACCACTCATAAAAAGGAAAATGTTTTTCTCCCACCTCTTCACATAAAGCTCGGACTCATAAAAAACTTCGTGAAAGCTATCAACAAAGATGGCGAAGCGTTCGCCTATTTAAAACCCATTTTTCCTCACCTTTCATCGGCAAAGATTAAGGAAGGCGTTTTCGACGGTCCGCAAATTAAAAAGTTGTTGCAAGACCAACAGTTTGAGCACATTTTATCACCAAATGAAGCTGCAGCTTGGAACTCATTTCGGCAAATTGTTTCCGGATTTCTTGGAAACAACAAAAGCTCAAATTACAGAGAGATCGTCGAACAACTACTCCAAAATTATAAAAAAATTAGAGCAAATATGTCGCTTAAGATACATTTTCTACACTCGCACTTGGACTTCTTTCCGGACAACCTGGGCGATGTGAGTGACGAGCATGGCGCACATGTAACAAAAATTACTTGGATTGGTATTGCATTCAAATCCTCGCGAACGTTTGCTCATTTTAACTATCGCGTTCGTCGACACTTGTTGAATGAGTAAAATCGATCAATGAAGACCTATTTATACTGTGTATTGTTTTGTATTTTACTGACAGGTACTTATAAATGGGTGTATATTTTTTTACGGTGGCTACATACCTGTTTCACCATGTGTGAGTCTTAAATTTTCCGAATAATGACCACCCTTAAATGTGGGTTGCATTTCTGTAAAAAAATCATACAGGTACCCAACGGAAAACCCAAATAATTAAAAAAGTCCCCTTTCCTTTTTTCCTTTTAATTGTTCACGCACATTTATTAGCGTTTATTACTTTGCTTACGCAATCATAAAAATTAAATAACCCTTTGTTTATTCCGTTTTGTTAATTCTGAGAATCAAAAAAAAAGAAAAAACCTTACCATAGACAAAGTTGTGCATATGTCGAGCAAATTTTTGAAATTCATACCTTTACTCAATTGCGAATAAAAGCGAAACGCGTGCATCGATTTTCATGATCTTTGTCTCATTTTGCTCATAGGTTATGTGACTTTACGTAAAAGTAATAAGATTTGACATTTTTTTTCATTTTGGATTTTTTATGGATTTAAAAAAAAAAAATTTAAATCTTTAGGCAAAAAATAAGTTTTTTCCTTTATATATTCATTTTTAACTTGGAAACTGTTGCTTGTATAGGAAAACAATATATGAACAGATTAAGGGAATTGTAATTTTAAATTTTTTAAAATTTAATTCAATTAAATCGGGCTAGTGGTTCCCGAGTTATGCCGGACGAAACAAATTAAACAAAAAAAAATTTTTTAAATTTTTGAAATTCATACCTTTACTCAATTGCGAATAAAAGCGAAACGCGTGCATCGATTTTCATGATCTTTGTCTCATTTTGCTCATAGGTTATGTGACTTTACGTAAAAGTAATAAGATTTGACATTTTTTTTCATTTTGGATTTTTTATGGATTTAAAAAAAAAAAAAATTAAATCTTTAGGCAAAAAATAAGTTTTTTCCTTTATATATTCATTTTTAACTTGGAAACTGTTGCTTGTATAGGAAAACAATATATGAACAGATTAAGGGAATTGTAATTTTAAATTTTTTAAAATTTAATTCAATTAAATCGGGCTAGTGGTTCCCGAGTTATGCCGGACGAAACAAATTAACCAAAAAAAAATTTTTAAAATTTAAAAAAAAAATAATAAAAAAAAACCAAACGAAAAAAAAATTTTTATTGCGTTTTTCGAGCTCATGTCAAGGTTATCTACACAGAAAAAATTATCGCATCCCGAGTACATTTTGACTGTTGACTAGTGTAATCTGACGAAAAAGTAAAAGAAGGCAGATGCAAATGGGCGTTTTTGAATCGAAATATTGGTTGACTAGCACTGATTCAGCGGGTGGTAGGCCTACAAAAAAACTTGATGATTCTTGTCAAAGATTAGAAAAGCCAAGCAACTCATAAATCCCTTGTAATTCTAAAATAAATTTTTAGGCGGAATTGAATATTCTAACATTTTCTGAATAGATGATGAGTAGTTTCAATTTCCTGGTTAGATCTCGGACTAATTTCTGAACGTTTAGTTTGCTGGGTATGTACCATATATGTGTATTATATCCCGACACACACACTCATATGCATGAATACACTCAGAAAAAGTGTGTTACTGAGCTTGTGTTAAAAATTCAACTCAAATATACAACATTTCCATTGGGGACTTGCAGATGTTAAAATAGCATAAGAAAGAGTTCAGTATGAAATTCTCTTTGCAACAAAAAAATAAAATGTACCCGGTAAATGTTAAATAATTGGATTTACAACATGAGAATTTTGAATCTCTATAGGGCCTCCTATTGATATTTAAAGGAAAGAAAGAATATACCTAAACTTAATCCAAATAGCGAATTTTTGATAGGCCTGATTCCATAGGCCCTTGCGATTGTTAAATTATAGGTTCACTTTTTTCTCAGTGCATACACACAACATTTTATATTCGCATTGTATCTGAAACTCGTCCTGTCCACAAAAAATAACGACCAAAGCGAACATCAGCATCGCCATTGTCACTACCACCAGTACAAACACTATCACTATGCCGCCGCCACCACCACCACCTCCATCATCATAATCTAGAATTACCACAGTTACCGCAAAACCCGCATGAGCCTATGTCAGTGTAGGTGGTGGCCGTGTGTGCTACATGCTGCTCGGATCTGTGAGTTCCGGCTGATTATGGGACTTTTGATGATGATGACGATGCTGCTGATGATGTTGTCAATGTTCAATATGCTGCCGTTGCTGCTTTTGCTGTTGGCCACATAAATGTTGATGTTCATATCAAATGTCTGTTGATATTGTCTGACACACATACACATGCACTCACACGCCCGTACACACTCATATTCGCGCAATATTTTATATTTATTATACATTTTGTTTTTTAATAAACGTCAATAAATAATAAATGATCGACAACAGTTCACAACATAATGTAAGGTACATACATATGAGTATTTATGTTGTGTGTGTGTGCGTACCATGTATTCATTTACATATCCATACGTATGTATTTATGTATATAAAGTGTTTACTGTTGTATTTGTTTATGTAAAAAAATTAAATACTCCTATCCGAACCAACAAAGTTATATCTAGAGGACATGCTTGTATGTTAGGGTAGATCTGTTTTACAATTATTATAATCTATCTTTATACCCTCCATCTCCAGGATGGGGGTATACTAACTTTGTCATTCTGTTTGTAACACCTTGAAATTTCGACCCTATAAAGTATGTATGTATATTCTTGATCGTCATAAAATTCAAAGACGATCTAGTCATGTCCGTCCGCCCGCCCGTCCGTCCGTCCGTCCGTCCGTCCGTCCGTCCGTTAAAAGCACGCTATCATCTAAACGAAAAGAGCCAGGACAACCAAAATTGTCTAGAATGCGTCTAATAGTTGTAGATCGGTTGGGAATGAAAGTGGGTGAAATCGGTCCAGAGGGAAAAAATTTCCATCAGAAGGATTGAAAATACCCCTAACATTTCCAGTATTTAAGCATGTTTTTTGAATCTATCTGCTTATATTTGGCATGCGCATTCCCTTTATAGCAAAAACGTGCACAATAAAGTGATAATTATTTGTAGGGGGTGAAATGGGGCAAAAAGGGATAAAAATGATACATATTAAAAGACAGCAGCTAGAAACACGAAATTCGATGTGTACATTTGAGTGGATACATAATATAAAAGTCTTTTTTTCCAAATTCGTACTTTTAAGGGGTAAAGTGAGAATAGAGGGATAAAAATGGTACCAACCAAACGGCTGCACCTAAAATAATGAAACTCAGTGATTGCGTATAAAAGTAAAATAAAGGGATTGTTCGAAACTCGTACTTTTTGGGGGGTAAAATGAGAAAAGGGGATACATTGCACCAACCAAATGGCGGCAGCTAGAATCATGAAATTCGGAGTATACATTGATCTAAAAGCGTATGCACAAAAAATAAAAATATTTTTTCCAAATTCCTACTTTCAAGCGATACAATGGTAACAGAGGGATAAAAATGGTACCAACTAAACGGCTACAGCGAGAATGATGAAATTCGGTGTGTTCATCCCTCTAATTGCGTAGACACGTAAAATAAAGAGATTTTCGAAAATCGTACTTTTAAGGGGGTAAAAGGGGATAAGAATGGTACCAGCCAAATGGCCGCAGCTAGAATCATGAAATTCGGAGTATAAATTCCTCTGACTACGTACACACGAAAAATAAAAAGGCTTTTCCAAATTCGTACTTTCAAGGGATATATGTGAGGGAAAAAGTTAAATGAAGTTTTCTAAATTAAAGTTCTTTTGAAGTAAACCAAAATTAGTTTTTGTTTACCACAAGCGGGATTTCTCGCATGCGTCAGGATTAGTGTGATCAAATCCGAAACCGAAAACAGGGTTTTTCATCTCAGACCGACCGTCGGGTTTTAGAAATCGCGTTTATAGGAAAATCGGGTAAACCGTTTTTTTGTAGTCGGTCTCGACCGATTTTCCATTATGGAAAACAATTATTTTTTTCAGTGCGAATTTTTTAATATAAAATGTTACCTCACGGGACGCTTTTGAACTATCTATCTGTCCAAATTGACATAGGACAATAATACAAATTTGTAGTAAAATCGTATTGGGACTTTAGTCAAATGGCTGAAGACGGTCTTTAGGCGATGATTTTTATTATTAATTCTGTGACTTTAGAAATCGCCATTATATCTGCTTGAAAAACACTAAATCTTTGATTATAAAGAGTGATTTTTTTGAGGTTAGGATTTTCATGCATTAGTATTTGACAGATCACGTGGGATTTCAGACATGGTGTCAAAGAGAAAGATGCTCAGTATGCTTTGACATTTCATCATGAATAGACTTACTAACGAGCAACGCTTGCAAATCATTGAATTTTATTATCAAAATGCGTGCTCTGTTAAGAAAGTTCAGAAAGAAAGAAATTGTGTTCAGCGACGAAGCTCATTTTTGGCTCAATGGGTACGTAAATAGGCAGAATTGTCGATTTTGGAGTGAATATCAGCCAGAAGCATTGCAAGAGCTACCAATGCATCCAGAAAAAGTCACAGTTTGGTGCGGTTTATGGGCTGGTGGCATCATTGGACCGTACTTCTTCAAAGATGATGCGAATCGTAACGTAACTGTGAATGGTGAGCGCTACCGTGAGATGATATCCAACTTTTTTTTGCCCAAAATGGAAGAACTGAACTTGGTTGACATGTGGTTTCAACAAGATGGCGCTACATGCCACACAGCTCGCGATTCTATGGCCATTTTGAGAGAAAACTTCGGAGAACAATTCATCTCAAGAAATGGACCGGTAAGTTGGCCACCAAGATCATGCGATTTGACGCCTTTAGACTATTTTTTGTGGGGCTACGTCAAGTCTAAAGTCTACAGAAATAAGCCAGCAACTATTCCAGCTTTGGAAGACAACATTTCCGAAGAAATTCGGGCTATTCCGGCCGAAATGCTCGAAAAAGTTGCCCAAAATTGGACTTTCCGAATGGACCACCTAAGACGCAGCCGCGGTCAACATTTAAATGAAATTATCTTCAAAAAGTAAATGTCATGGACCAATCTAACGTTTCAAATAAAGAACCGATGAGATTTTGCAAATTTTATGCGTTTTTTTTTTTAAAAAAAGTTATCAAGCTCTTAAAAAATCATTATATTGCCTAATGTGTTTGCCCACATCCGTTTTAGATCAGTCTGTAAACACTGATATGAGGATTCTATCCAGACATTCATCTCAACTGGGGGAGTCGAAGACTATAACCACATTGCTTTTATGAAAATAGTTTAAATTCCAGGCAGTGGAACAACAATAATACATATATCATTTTGAGAAAAAAAACAAACAAAACTGGAATTGGCTATATTCAATATATGGTCAACAAAATTTAAAGACTTAGGACTAAATGTTTTAGTGACATCAACCAAGTATGTAGTCTTCGAAATGGTGAAATATGATAATAGCACTGTGCGACAGTCCAAAAACTCTGGGAGTGATTGTATTTTTCTGGTGGGTATTGAAATTTGCCAAAAACACCCAATATCTTTACGTTACGGGTAAAACCCGGTTTTTCGTTCCTCTGCACACTTATAAACCTGTAACATATTTGGATATCAACCGATTATAACTTTCTCTTCGGATTTGAAAAGAAGCAACCTGAAGCTTTCGATAGTATTTTCATTGGACTTCAATTCGTAAAATAATGAGAGATGTGAACTGAACTTCTACTCGACAATACCTACCAGAAAAATACAATCACTTCCCACACTTTTCTACTTCATTCTTTTTTGTAGCACTGTGAAGTTTATCTGCAAATTCTCAGTTATACCTAAACTATTGCTTTATCACTGTATGTCAGCTATGATTGGGATAATGAAGATGAAGTTTACTTTGAATTATATATGGGAACCATTTGTTCTTAATTTGACTTAATTTATATTCCAATTATTGTAAAAAACCTGAGAAAAAATTATAAATATGGCTGAATTGAATTAATTTATAATAGTGAAGAATTGAGTAGTTTATAAAAATATGGATATCGATGGAATTAAAACTAATAACGAAATTAAGCCCTATATATTGAGCAGGAACGTCCAACAATTGATTTTTTTATTGTTTTAAGAAAAAGTCGAAAAAACTGGTTCGACCTGTTTTTTCTACAATTGAAAACCGGCCAACCGGTTTTTTGTAATCGTGGTTTTCGAAAACCCGGCATTGCTTAAAAACCGGGATTTTGATCACTCTAGTCAGGATTTTAGAATATCCATAAAAGCTATTTTTGGAAAATTCCAAACTTTAAAAATTACCTACCGTAAGATGTGCAATTACTTAAATATTATTTTCCTACTGTTTATTTGGCCAATATGTTACATTTTTTAAAGAATTTCATTTTTTTCAGGGTATGAAAAATCGAGTAGGCAAATTTTTAATTTTTTGGGGATAACATTTGGCGAAAGGGCACGTAAAAAGTACTAACTAAATAGCTACACCTCGACTGAAATTCGAAAAAGGGATAAAATTGGTACCGATCAATTGACTGCTGTTGCTTGTTCAAAAATTTGATTTGGCTCGAGTTCTAGGGACAGCAGCATCTGTCTGGCTACGCCCTTGAACCAGTTTTCAACATTTACACCTATTTACATTTGTATACATATAGGAACTATGTGCAGTATATTATGTATTGAAGTGTGGGCATTTATATAAATTTAAATACGTGTCCTAGGTTTTGTTTTGCTGTGACCTTATACTTTAATCCAGCAAACATTGTTGCAATTAAATGAATATTTTTATTTTTATACGCAAAATAATGGAAATATTTGTATGTAATTTAATGCTATTACATGCTCCTAGTTATTAAATATTCAATTAGTGGCATAGTGCGGAGGCATGTAAATTTCCCAAAAAAAAACAGAAATAATTAAGTTTCCAGGCAACGCTTCTAAATAATTCTGGTTACACTAAACATGTGTTGGTATTTAAATGGCATCATTTACAAACACACACCACCACACCTTCCACCCAGAATAGTGGGTGGCTGTTGTGGAGTGTTGGCCGACCAACAGGCCTATCCGTCTGGCGTCTGTTGTTCACACATTTTGTATGTCATCATCGTCATCATTCAGCCGGACAGGCAGACCAAATGGTCAGTCATTGTTGCTGGTTGAATAATTAAATCCACACTTGTTTGCATCTACAATCAAATAGTTTAATCTAATCATTTGAACAAATTCAATTTGTTATTGGTCGATGTGATTACTTATTTATGGATTTCCATAATTCCACCTATGAAGGTTCCTAAATATATTCATACGATTTATGTACAGATGTGTCTAGGTATAAATAGCCAATGGATATGTGTGTGTGTCTGTGTCTTTTCAAATTTGTATCTTGACATTGTATAACACTACGTACTATTTTTCTACAAATGGTAAATTGTGTGTTTGCCTTAAAAATTATTACAACTAATATTTAAACGAACAGAGAGAAAGTTGACTCAAAGAAAAATGTTCGTTAATTAGACGTGCTAATTGGTTCAGAGCGGTTGTCGCGTTCATGGCAAATATTTGCTTCCGATGCAAACAATTGTGGTAACATCGATCCCATGCCCTGAAAGCGGGTACGTTTGTGTGGAAACTCTATCCAAAAATATTAACTTGTATGGGAAATCAATTTAAGATAAAAGTGTTGGAGGAATATCTCGAGATGCATTTAAAACAAAAAACGAAGAGAAGTTGGGTTGGGTTGTATGGGCCAGTTAAATTCCAAGCATAGAAAAAAGAATGACATTTCTGTTTCTGAAAAACGTCACAGATCCGTATTTTGATAATATTGAAGCTATACGTTTTTACTATCAAATCGAAAAAGTGACCGTATGAGCCAAACAATTAGAAAGAACGTTAAGTGGAGCCGAATATTAAATATCCTTCACAATGGAGTACATTACGCAGTATTAGAAGCTGTCGACTTTAAATATAAGTGCAGTAACATATTAAGAAAATTATGATATTATTTATGCAATTTGTGGTATATGTATTCTAATGCAAATTACCATGCCCACTTATAGGGTAGAAGTACTTAAGGTCACAGCCATGGCTATAATATTTATACACTCCACGAGAGTATTATGTCTTTGTGCATTTGTTTGTAACACCCAAAAGGAAGAGAGATAGACCCATTGTTAATTATACCGATCCACTTAGAATCACTTTTTGAATCGATTTAGCAATGTCCGTCTGTCTGTCTGTCCGTCCATCTATTCTTGTAATCACGATACAGGCCGCAATTGTAGACAGAACCAAATGAAACTTTGCACAACGAAGTTTTTCGGGATAAGAACGAATGCTGTATAATTTGAAGAAAATCGGTTCAGATTTAGATATAGCCCCCATACGAATTTCACTCCCGATTTGACTCTTTTCACTCTAGATACCACATATTTTAACAGATTTTCTTCAAAATTGGCAAAACATCTTATAGTTCAACTAGAAACACCTGTGGTAAAAATGGATCAGATCGGTTCTGATTTATATATAGCTCCCATACAAATTTCGCTCCGATTTGATTTTTTTCGCTCTAGAAACCACATATTGTATCAGATTGTCTTCAAATTTGGCAAACTATCTTATATTTCAACTAGAAACGTCCATGATGAAAATGGGTCAGATCGGTTCAGATTTATATATAGCTCCCATACAAATTTCGCTCCCAATTTGACTTTTTCCGCTCTATAAACCACATATTTTTACAGATTTTCTTCAAAATTGGCAAAACATCTTATAGTTCAACTAGAAACACCTGTGGTAAAAATGGGCCAGATCGGTTCATATTTGTATATAGCTGCCACACAAATTTCACCCACGATTTCACTTTTTCCACTCTATTAACCACATATTTTAACAGATCTCTTTCAAATCTTTCAAAATATCTTATATTTCAACTAGAAACACCCATGGTGAAAATGGGTCAGATCGGTTCTGATTTACATATAGATCCAATACAAATTTCGCTCCCAGATAGACTTTTTCCGCCACAGAAACCACGAATTTTCACCGAATTTCTTTGAAGTGAGCACAACACGTTATATTTGAACTGGAAGAACTTATTTTGAAAGTTAGTCACTTTATTCCATGTTTGGATATAGGCCCGATACAAATATTCGAATTGACAAATTGGATCAGGTCATATTAGCCTATGAATAGGAAACATACAAAAATTCTTCCCGTTTTCTCTTTTTACCGAGTTGAATTGTATTCGGATAGAAAGTGGAGTGTATCATATAGACGGCCCCGCCCGACTTTATCCTTTCCTTACTTGTTCTTTTTGTCCTAGAAAAGGTACCAAATGAAAGAGCACATTTTGGGCAATCTAAATTTATTTAGGTTGGGTTTAGGATGTGGAACTAAAATAACTAGTAAATCAAAAAAAAATTTTTTTCAAATCCATGCTTTATGCAAGCAGAATTCTATTGGGCCTAGAAATTCTTTTTTAGTTATCTTTTTTATAAGGAAGGAAAAATTACTGCAAAATTTCAGTTTTTTATCTGCCATAGAACGGCATATATTCGAAAATGGGTTTTAACTTCGTATGGGAGGTGCCACGCCCACATTTCCATTACCGCCCATTTTTGTCACAACTACGCACATTAATGCTAGATGCACTTACACAAAATTACAGTAGGTGTAATTTTGGTTTTAACTTCATATGGGAGGTGCCACGCCCACTTTTGCATTACCGCCCATTTTAGGCGCAACTACGCACATTGATGCTAGATGCACTTACACAAAATTTGAGCACTATACGTGTCATAGAACTGACACTATTCGATAATATGTTTTAACTTCGTATGGGAGGTGGTACGCCCACTATTCCAATACCGCCCATTTTTGGCAGAACTACGCACATTGATGGTAGATGCACTTACACAAAATTTCAGCACTCTAGGTGTCATAGAACTGACAATATTCAATAATAGGTTTTAACTTCGTATGGGAGGTGCCACGCCCACTTTTCCAATACCGCCCCTTTTTGGCACAACTATGCGAATTGATGCTAGATACACTTACACAAAATTTCAGCACTCTAGGTGTCATAGAACTGACAATATTCAATAATAGGTTTTAACTTCGTATGGGAGATGCCACGCCCACTTTTCCAATACCGCCCATTTTTGGCACAACTATGCGAATTGATGCTAGATGCACTTACACAAAATTTCAGCACTCTAGGTGTCATAGAACTGACAATATTCAATAATAGGTTTTAACTTCGTATGGGAGGTGCCACGCCCACTTTTCCAATACCGCCCATTTTTGGCACAACTATGCACATTGATGCTAGATGCACTTACACAAAATTTCAGCACTCTATGTGTCATAGAACTGACAATATTCAATAATAGGTTTTAACTTCGTATGGGAGGTGCCACGCCCACTTTTCCAATACCGCCCATTTTTGGCACAACTATGCGAATTGATGCTAGATGCACTTACACAAAATTTCAGCACTCTAGGTGTCATAGAACTGACAATATTCAATAATAGGTTTTAACTTTGTATGGGAGGTGCCACGCCCACTTTTCCAATACCGCCCCTTTTTGACACAACTGTGCAGACTAATAATTAGTGAACCTTCACAAAAATTCAAGACTCTAGCTGCAACAGTATTTTGAATATGCTAATTTATAAAAAACGAATAAATCCCCAAATTGTGTCGGAGGTGCCACGCCCACTGAAAATATCAAAAAATTATATAGCCTATTTTCACCACCGGTTCAACATGAACATACTGTGAAAATTTCATGAAGATCGGTTCAGTAGTTTAGGCTGCTATAAGGAACAAACAAACAAACAAACAAACATACAAACACAGATTCATTTTTATATATATAAAATAAGATAGAGGCAAAAGAATCAGAAAATATATGGCTACAATAACTCACTTAGTCAGGAATGATGGTTATTTTCCTAAAAAAATCAAAGTTTTAGGATTTATTTCCCCCGTTTTGGGAATTGTGGGATTTTTATACAAAAACTGAAAACAAAAAAAAATACAATCGAGTTACTCTTGAAGGAAAAATATACGTATATCGACGCTTTCAAAGTTTACACTCTACCAGAACCTTGTTATTTTGCCTGAATTTATTGTATAGTGTTATTTTAAATTCTTAATATGTAATGCATATTTTTTATGTGGCGGCATTCATACTACGTCTATGACTCTGTTCCAAATGCGATTCAAGTGGATTATTTTCCAGGGTGTAGCAAATGAACCCTTTTTTGTCTTAGTGGTTGCCATGTAATTTTAATAATACAATGGCTCAAGTATGATGAATGAATACATGCATAAATGGAATAATCTAACCACACGTATAAGTACATACATATCTATTCATAACGCTGTAATTACATATACAAGTATTGCAATCTATTGTAAATTAATAATATTTGCAACGAAAAAAAGAACATAATTAATTTACAATTTCAAATTACGCTTCCTTTTGAGAGTTGATTGCAAAACGTAACAAAACAGCAGCCGTCAGAATAAATACAAACACAAATACTGGCGCAAATACAAATACACCGATGAATAAACGACGAATCACTAGCAACACATAATAAGTGTTAATTAGTAATTTATTTTTCATGACTTTTAAGTTATTTATTTATTTACAGATACATATATTTCGTATTGTTTTTAACACGTGATTAACAAACAAACAAATAAATCATGTCGCAAATATTGCATTTTTCGCCCCCCCCTTGTTTTTGGTCAACGCCAATGCGTCAATCACAGATCATATGAGTCCGATGGCTGATGGCCAGATAGATAAAGCGACAGATGGCTTGTTGATTCTGGGACATGCATTTTTTCGCACCAAATTTTGTGCTAATTTTGAGCTTAGCAAAATATATCACTTTTCGCTATCATAGCTAGGTTTTTTGTTATTAATTTCATATCAGATCCATTTGAGCGCGCAAACACGTCATAAAAATTTGACTCTGGAGTGTGTCAACAAAATTGTTGCGAGATTAGTCGCTGTGATTGCTGAGAAAGAATGATGAGGGGAGGGGGATGAGGGGTGGTAACACAACAACAAATTATTTGTATTTTATCACGAACCCGAAAAAAGGTTTAAAATAATTTCATGCCTCAGGTAATGCCATGGTCTGCTAGTATCAATTAGCACCTATACCGTGTGACAATAACCCAAAAATGCCATGATGCCATGCCATGCTATGCCAACCAACAGTGATGGGTTAGTTAGCTACTGCGTCAATGTGACACTATTTGGCTGCGCGAGACCTTGTGACCAAGTCTGGCATGTCTTTGTCAAGTTATCGCAGAGATGCTGTTCAATGCCCTTTGAAGGCACGAATGTGGTAAAGAAAATTCAAAAATAATCGTGTGAATGAAGAAGAAAAATTGAGGAAATGTTGTTAACTTAATACCGCAGAACTTTCGATTTTTATATACTCCATCAATTGTCATTACGTTTGCAACAGCTTGAAATATTCATCGGAGAACCCAAACATCCATTTTATCATTAAATTAGATGAAAACAAGTAAGGAAAGGCTAAAGTCGGGCGGGGCCGACTATATGATACACTCCACTTTCTACCGAAATACAATTCAATTCAGTAAAAAAGTGAAAACGGGAAAATTTTTTGTATGTTTCCTAATCACAGGCTAATAAGACCTGGTAGAATTTGTCAAATCGATAATAATATTTGTATCGGGACTATATCCAAACATGGAATGAAGTGACTAACTTTCACAATTTTAAGAAATTCTCTGAAAATACGCGGTTTCTGGGGGAACGAAATTTGTATGAGAGCTATATGTAAATCTGAACCGATGTGACCCATTTTCACCGTAGGTGGTCCTAGTTTACATATAAGATGTTTTGCCAATTTTGAAGAAAATCTGTTAAAATATGTGGATTCTGGAGCGGAAAAATCCAAATTGGGAGCGAAATTTGTATGGGAGCTATATATAAATCTGAACCGATCTAACACATTTTTACCGCAGGTGTTTCCAGTTGAAATATAAGGTGTTTTGCCAATTCTGAAGAAAATCTGTTGAAATATGTGGATTCTAATAAATTCAAATTGGAAGCGAAATTTGTAGGGGAGCTATATATAAATCTGAACCGATCCGACCCATTTTTACCACAGGTGTTTCTAGTTGAAATATAAGATGTTTTGCCAATTTTGAAGAAAATCTTTTGAAATATGTTGAATCTAGAGTGAAAAGAGTCAAATCGGGAGTGAAATTCGTATGGGGGCTATATCTAAATCTGAACCGATTTTCTTCAAATTAAATAGCGTTCGTTCTTGTCCCGAAAAAGTTCGTTGTGCAAATTTTCGTTTAGTTCTGGCTACAATTGCGACCTGTATCGTGATTACAACAATAGATGGACAGACAGACGGACAGGCGGACATTGTTAAATCGACTCAGAAAGTGATTCTAAGTCGATCGGTATAATTAACAATGGGTCTATCTCCCTTCCTTTTGGGTGTTACAAACAAATGCACAAAGACATAATACTCTCGTGGAGTGTATAAACATTTAAAATAACCAGTTAAGTTCGGTCCGGCCGAACCCTTCCACCATGGATTGCATTCCAAAGAGGCTGTCGGTTTTCGTAAAAATGCAAAGGAAAATGCCAAACCAAAACAATATATTTGAAAAAATAATTTTATAAATAAATATAAAATTTTTATTATTTCAAACCACGCTTATAAGTTAAATATAAGACTGCAAAAAAGCCGCGAAGCCACTTGACAAAACCTTTGACAGGGTGGAAATCATGATAGTGGTAGTCTGCAGTCAAGTAATAAATGTCACCATGCCATTTGTAAATAAATTAGCATTCTATTAAATGTAGATGCAAAATGTTCTTGAGCCAGGACAATATCCCAGTTCAAATCAAAAATTTATTAATTTATTAAAATCAAGTCTATGGAAATTACATGTTCCTTACAGACTAAGCTCAAAAACTATAAATATATTAAATCTAAATAATTAACAAACGTATCACTAATATGAAGGATGAAATTGGATATATTATTGAACTCTCTTAATGCTCGCGTGATGGGTTCATGCTGAGAATAATTTGTTCTATGAATAGGTATACAAAAAACATTAAAATGACGCAAAATTCGAGGCGGAACATGGGAATTTATAAGCTCAAGCAAACCCGGGCAATTAATATGACCAACTTATAAATAAAGATCAAGGATGATGTTTTTAGATGTCTTAACCTACATTTATCCTCATATGAGGGATGAGGATGAAAAAGATGGATAGATCTCAGAGCAAAATTAATAAACTTTTTCTGAATTCTTCATAATAACATAACTTCATGATTCAAAAAAATTAATAAAATTCGAATTTGAAAAATATTTTATTTTGCTTGTCTATGCAGTCAGACAAATGTGTATACCGAATTCCATAATTCCATCAGCGGCCATTTGCTTGGTACCATTTGTATCCTCTTTTTCCTATTTGATCCCCTTAAAAGTACTATTTTTCTAAAATCTCTTAATTTTAGTGTCTACGAAATTAGTACACACGAATTTCATCATTCTAGCTGTAGCCGATTAGATGGTACCAATTTTATCTCTCTGTTCCCATTGTATCCCTTGAAAGTAGGAATTTGGAAAAACCTTTTTATTTTTCGTGTCTACGCAGTCAGAGGAATGTATTTCATGACTCTAGCTGCCACCATTTCATTGGTACAATTTGTATCCCCTTTTTCCATTTTACCCCCTAAAAGTACGAATTTCGAAAAATCCCTTTATTTTACGTGACTACGCAATCGGAGGACTGTATACATCGAATTTCATTGTTCTAGGTGCAGCCCTTTGGTTGGTACCATTTTTATCCCTCTATTCTCATTTTACTCCTTAAAAGTAGGAATTTGGAAAAAACTAATATATTATGTATCTACTCGGTTAGAGGAATGTACACACCGATTTTCGTGTTTCTAGCTGTTGTTGTTTGATAGGTACCATTTTTATCCCTTTTTGTCCCATTTCACACCCTAACAAATAAAAATCCCTTTATAGTGCACGTTTTTGATACAAGGGGAATGCGCATACAAAATATCAATCAAATATCAGCAGACATCATCAAAAAACATGCTTAAGTACTCGAAATATTAGGGATTTTTTCAGTCTTTGTGAGGGAAAAATGTTTCCCTCTGGATCGATTTCGCCCACTTTCAATCACAACCGATTGTATTATTATGCGGTTATTTCCAGCTCAGTTGGCAATCCAGCTCACATAAATTTGATGGCAGAGGAGCTGGGCTAGGCCTCTGTTTTCTGCTAAGGTAATCACCTGGTTTTCTCGTTCTTCTATCGCTATTTTTCAATACAACATTATTGAACGAATTTCCAAGTTTATGGTTTCGCAAGGAAATAAAGTCCACAGGAAAATGGAGCAGAGAAATTAACCCCACAACAGCTATTAGACGTATTCTGGCAGACGGACAGACGGACGGACATGGCTAGATCGTCTTAGAATTTTATGACGATCAAGAATATATATACTTTAGGTTGGTTCAAGGTGTTACAAACGGAATGACAAAGTTAGTATACCCCTATCCAGGAGGTGGAGGGTATAAAAACGTTATAAATTTATTATTTGAATATATATGTTAAAACAATTCATTACCGGTGATTTCATTTGAGTCCACAATTAAATGAAAATTTTAAGTGTCACGCCCAAATAAAATTTTTAGTTTTTTTACGATTTTCGAAATTTTGGGTAAAAAGGGATAGCAATGGTACCACCGCAATGGCCAAACGGTTAGGCCTAGAATCTATGACGCTACTATAATGAAATTCGGTGTATATATTCGTATTACAGCGCAGATCACTGATAAGAAGGACTTTTTCAACATTTGTACTTTTAAGGGATTAAATGGGATACAAATTGTACCACCGCCCTGACAAAACGACTGGGCCTGGAATCTTCAAATTTAGAATGGGCATTACTCTTATACCACGAATGCGACAAACATAATATTATTCAAAATTCGTACTTTTTGTGGGTGAAATCGGGTAAAAAGGGAAAAAAATGGTACTAATTAAATGGATGGAGCTGGAATCATAAAATTCGGTGTGTACATCCCTCAAAATGCTTAAAAACGCAAAATGGCTGAATTTTTTGAAATTCGTACTTTTAATAGGTAAACGGGGAAAAGAGGATAAAAAAGGTACCAACAACACGGATAACGCTACAACATTGAAATTCAGTGTGTATATTCGTTTTACAGCGCAGATCACTGACAAGAAAATGTGTGCTTTTAAGGGATTAAATGGGATAAAAATTGTACCACATCCCAGACCAAACGACTGGGCCTAGAATCATGAAATTCGGTGTATATATCGACTATACGTGTGGGGGTAACATAAGATGTATATCAATTTCCCCCATCTCCGAATTTAAACTAAGTCTTGGAAAAAATACTTCCAGAGTTTTCGTGCGAGCCAGACGGACGTGAAAGGGAGGTGGAACATACTTATGGTTTTAAATTTCTCCTTCAATGCGTTACACTTTTTCTATCCCAAATGATATATACGCTCCTACTCTGTAGTGTGGCTATAATTATCACAGCTTTATATGATATTTGTAAACAATTTTTTGCATTTTGTGCCTATAAATTAAACTATTGACTACGTATAAATGGATGGCACAGTGTAAATGGATTTTTTTAATTTATACAAGGTGTATAAATCGAATCGAAAAGTTAGTGTGAATAACCCGCTGAATACGTAGTTGCGCAAAGTAAAACGATTTTTCAAAAGTTGTGAGCGTTTACAAACGATTTACCCTGAAAGTGATATCCTTAGACTAAGACAATTTCAAAATATGAAAAACAGTTTGAATACCGAGACAAAATACTGTCAGTACCACCCCATTTGAAAATTTTCCGCGTACGAAGTAGCGGGTATTTGCTAGTAACTTTATAAATATCTTAAGATTAATATCGGCCCAATATTTACATGCACTCGCATGCCTTAAAACCATACATCTCTAACGTATGCTTTAAATAATTTTTCCAAAATACATTAACAGAGAACAACGAAGAAAGTATTGCTTCATTTTTGACTTAGAAGGTTTTACCATTTCAGTAATTAAATCAAAATGATTAAATATGACACTAGTTTAAAAATATTTGTAAATGCCGAGGCCTCGTGAATATAGTTTTATATTGTAGAAAATTCAGACTACTAAATAAATGCAATCTTCAGGTAAACCATTGTCTGAAAA
Source organism: Polietes domitor (assembly GCA_947397865.1). Taxonomy (NCBI): domain Eukaryota; kingdom Metazoa; phylum Arthropoda; class Insecta; order Diptera; family Muscidae; genus Polietes; species Polietes domitor. Next base: position 139,101,437 of record OX377619.1, read on the forward strand.
GGAAAGCAAAAACGTAATTATACTTTTTTAAATACAAAAGAAAACCTCAAGAGCTCATATTTTCTACGAACTAAACGAAATTTCAATATGATACACGGTTTCCGAGATACATCCCACTAAAATAACCTCTATTATGATGAATATTTCAGCTATTTTAGCATTTATGATCTTAAAATGCATCCACAGCGCCGATATTGGCAAAATCTTTTAGAATATGCTTAATAGGACTGTTTTTTGCAAAATACAATCGGTAAAGTCGAGATTTGGGAGCATGAAATTTGCAGTTTTTGTCGCTGATAATACACTATGCGACGTAGAAGTTAATTTCTCTGCTCCATTTTCCTGTGGACTTTATTTCCTTGCGAAACCATCAACTTGGAAATTCGTTCAATAATGTTGAAGAGAGAAATAGCAGATGATTTCAATTAGCGATAGAAAAACGGGAATACCAGATGATTACCTTTGTAGAAAACAGAGGCCTAGCCCAGCTTCTATGCCATCACATTTATGTGAGCTGGATTGCCAACTGAGGTGGGAATAACCGCATAATAATACAATACAGGCATATTATACATTTTAAATGTTATGCGCTGTCACATTTACATGGCGCGATAGCATAAAAGACCTTGACAAAGTCACATTCACTTCATGTTGAACGAAAAAAAATGGAAAAACATTAACATTTCCGAAAACCCGCAGACAAAGAACGCTGTCATAAAACGTTACATTTTACGTTTCACGGATGCAAATTAATTCGATAACAATTAACTTGTTGTCGTTCTAAATTTAAATATTTATAAATTTGTAAATTCGTTTATTGCTATGATATCATATTTGCCGTGTTCCCCACAAAAAAAACCATTTACTCCTGTTTTTATCTTCCGGTTTTAACTTTTAATCTCTGAAACTAATTCTCCGGAGAAGAGAAGAGAAGCGTCGCAACACACCCCGCTCCGTACGCTCACGTAAACAATAAAAGTTGTCTAATTTATTGCCTTGCCACACAGACACTTAATTAAGGACGTTTTGAATTTCATTACATTCTGCATTGGCAGCAATGCAAATTAGAGTTTTAGATATTTTGAAAAAAATGTATGTATACTTTGAGCAGAAATTAGAGAAAGTAGTTGTATTATTAGATACTTAGCAGAATTCAAGTGGATGCCAAAGGGATGCTGTCGTAAGACCAATATTAGGAGTAAGTCAGTATGTACAATATTTTTATAACCTCCACCACGGGAATGTGAGATGGTGGAATGCTAAATTTGTCATTCCGTTTGTAACATCTTGAAATATCGACCTGAGCATATATAGTCTTGATCGTCATAAAATTCTAAGACGATCTAGCCATGCCCGTCGGTCCGTCCATCTGTTGAAAGCACTCTGGCATCTAAACGAAAGGAGGTAGGAGTTCCAAATATTCCATAAATACGTCTTATAGCAGTAGACCGGTTGGGATTGCAATTGGGGCGAAATCGGTACAAAGGGAAAGGGAATTTTCCCTCACAAGGCTAAAAATACCCCGACTATTTCGAGTATTTAAGCATGTTTTTATACCCTCCAACTAAGTGGGGTATATTCATTTTGTCATTCCGTTTGTAACACCTTAAAACATACATCGGAGACTCCATGGGTCGTGGTAAAATTCTAAGACAATTTTGTCATGTCCATCTGTCTGTTGAAAGCACGCTAGCTTCCGAACGAAAAGAGCAAGGAGGTTAAAGGTTCACCTAAATGTGTCTTATGGTTGCAGATCGTGGTCGATATCGATCCAGAGGGAAAATTGTTTCTCCAACAAGGACTGAAAATATCCCCTATTTAATCATTTTTATACCCTCCACCTCCAGGATGGGGGTATACTAACTTTGTCATTCCGTTTGTAACACCTTGAAATATCGACATGGGACCCTATAAAGTATATATATTCTTGATCGTCATACAATTCTATGACGATCTAGCCATGTCCGTCCGTCTGTTGAAAGCACGCTAGCTTCTAAACGAAAGGAGCTAGGACGTCCAAAATTTCCATAAATGCGTCTTATAGTCGTAGATCGGTTGGGATTGAAACGGGGCGAAATCGGCCAAATGGGAAAAATTTTTCCCTCACAAGGACTAGAAATACCCATAATAATCCCTAATTTTTTAGCGTTTTTAAGCATGTTTTTTGAATATGTCTGTTTATCTTTGCTTGATATTTGGTATGCGCATTCCCCTTATATCAAAAACGTGCACCATAAAGTGATTCTTATTTGTAGGGGGTGAAATAGGGCAAAAAAGGGATAAAAATGGTACTTATTAAACGACAATAGCTAGAAACACGAAATTCGGTATGTACGTTCCTCTAATTGAGTAGATACATAATATAAAAGTATTTTTTCAAATTTGTACTTTTAAGGGGTGAAATGGGAATAGAGGATAAAAATGGTACCAACCAAACGGCTGTACCTAGAAACACGAAATTCGGTGTATACATTCCTCTGATTGCATTGATACGTGAAATACACTGATTTTTCAAAATTCGTACTTTTTGGGGTTAAAATGAAAAAAGGGGATAAAAATAGTACCGATCTAATGACCGCAGCTAGAGTCATGAAATTCGGAGTATAAATTCCTCTGAGTGTGTAGAAACGGAAAATGAACTGATGTTTCGAAATTCGTACTTTTTGGGGTTAAAATGAAAAAAGGGGATAAAAATAGTACCAAACAAATGACCGCAGCTAGAGTCATGAAATTCGGAGTATAAATTCCTCTGAGTGTGTAGAAACGGAAAATAAACTGATGTTTCGAAATTCGTACTTTTTGGGGTTAAAATGAAAAAAGGGGATACAAATAGTACCAAACAAATGACCGCAGCTAGAGTCATGAAATTCGGAGTACACATTCCTCTGACTGCGTAGACACGGAAAATAGACGAATTTTTCGAAATTTGTACTTTCAAGATATACAATGGTACAGAGGGATAAAAATAGTACCAACTAAACGACTACAGCTAGAATGATGAAAGTACCAACAAAATGGGCGCAGCTGGAATCGTGGAATTCGGTGTATACATTCCTCTGACTGCATAGACACGCAAAATAAAAAGTTTTTTTTCCAAATTCGTACTTTTTCTTTTACGGCAAAAATTGGTTGAATCATGAAGTTAGGTTATTTTGCACTATGTACGTCTGTTAATGAATTTTCAAAATTTGTACTTTTGGAATTAAAATAGAATGGAGATATCCAATATTTATGGCTTTGAAAATATTTTTGAAAATATAAATATAAGAATATTTATTTTTTGAATTGACGTATTGGTAGCATTAGCTTATAAGCGTGGTTTGAAACAATTAAAATATTATATTTATTTATAAAATTAATTTTTCAATATTTGTATTTGATTTGGTTTGGCTATATTAAAAAAATTATATTTTCCTGTAATATTACAGCAGTTCTACGAAAACCGACAACCTCTGTGGAATGCAATCCATGGTGGTATATATACATTTCAGTACATATACATTTCATATTTCACAAATCAACAAGTAAGGAAAGGCTAAAGTCGGGCGGGGCCGACTATATAATACCCTACACCACTCCCTGCGTATGTACCTCGCTTTGATTACTAAACCCAGGTATTTCATGGGAGCAATGTTATGTAGTTCATACAATATGTGGTTTCTAAAGCGGAAAAAGTGAATTCGGGAGCGACATTTGTATGGGGGCTATATCTAAATCTGAACCGATCTTACCCAATTTTTGCAGACGTGTTTCTAGTTGGATTAAATCGACTCAGCTGGTGATTCTAAGCCGATCGTTATACTTAAAGGTGGGTCTAGCTCGATTATTTCTTGGTGTTACAAACATTTATTTATTCGGTTGAATGCTAGCAATTCTCATTTGTTCTCTGTTAACTCTGACACTATTCACTACAGAGACTCTCTCAATGATGGTATGTGTCGATTGGTTAGTCAACAAGTCAAGTGTATATTGGAAACTTCAGTGTAAATTGTTAATATTTATGAAACTTTTTCATAAAGTTAATGAAGTTTCAATATAAAATCTATGAAAATTTTCATAAATCATATTATGAAAAATATGTATAATAAAAGTTAAAAGTTAAGAACTGCATTTCATAGTTTTTAAGAAATGTTTCATAAATTCTTTTCATTGATTTGTGCTTTATGAAACATGATTCTTACATTTTATGAAGTGCTTCTTTGGCGTCTTTTTAATGAAGTTTTTCACTGAAGTTATGACAAAATCATAAATATTATGAAGATAATTCGTTCAGAGTTTTCTTTAAATTGTCTGAATTGACAATTTTTAATTTTACTTCTTTTTCCAATCATCTCTTCCAAGTCTTTGGGGGACATTGGGGTTTTTAAATCTCTTCTAAATTTGCTGAGCTGAATCCGTTTCCCATGACAACATGATAACATATATTATTTTGTTTTGTTTGTGAAACGTTGATGGCATAACGGATTGTTGGCAATTAATACACACAAATATTGTTTACGCGTTTGAAATTTAATTACATTGATTTTTTCCATATTAAATTAACAACATATTTTATGGTTTAATTCTGAGTGTTTGCCAAAAACAAAAAAAAAACATAAACGAAAAAGCCAACACGGCCGCCGCCGCCGACGCCACAACCTTTGTGAAGGTCGTTTGGCACAACCGATGAATTTACGCCGGGCATATTAACCAAGCACGGTCTGAGTACTGCGTACCACGCCGCATGCATACCGGCGGACGGACTGCCTGTTAGTTGTTGCGGCATAAATAACGTACAACTGACAAATTTAAGTGCAAACAGAGACTACGATCGTAACTCCTTCCCTGCCAAAGTCACTGGGCCACTACCTCCGCTATCCACTGTAGGCAGAATATGTCGTAGTCATACAGCCGTAGCCGTAGTCGTAGTCGTGGTTATTCGAGTAGTTGTCGTAATGGCATTACGTGTTTTAATTACAAATTATTATCACACATAATCAAGGTATCATGCTCCGTATCGACATCGGCATTAAAGCAATACCGACCAAAAACAAAAATAGAATGAACACAAAAAACTTGGATATTGTCGGAATGAATGAATGAATGTATCCACGCCACCGCCAACAACAACTCATTTAAGCCATCGAATCTTTCGTCCATAGTCAGGTGTGCGTACGTAGTACATAAGCAGATCTATATCCATAGTACAGAGCACAAGTACAAGTACTTACGTACGTACGTATACGTGTGGCTGTGGGTTAAGAATGTGCACACGAGTTAGTACATCACTAACAGAATTAATAAATGTATGCCATACTTACACATCCATATGTACATTTGTGCATAAGCAAAGATCCTTGCCAGGGGCGGGGTATGTTCTTCGAAAGGATGACTTTCAGTCCAAACGACCACATAATTATTATTATCTTCCGACAACAGTAAACCAATGAACCGCAATTGCAATAGTTTGGAAAATAAATTTATGGTCTCTCCCTTAATAATTTGTGGAAATTAATTCCTTGTACTTTTGAGTGAATTTCCTGATGAAGGAGTGTACTATTGGTAAGTGGATTGGCTTTGGTAAGTGGATTGGATGGAGGTCGTAAATTTCGAAACCAATGGAATCTTCTCGAACAACTTGAATATTTAGATCATGCCGATGATATCTACTGTCGCTCAACAAAACATTCTGATATGCAATCTAAAGTGGACGATCTTGTATTTTAATCTCTAGAAGTTGATCTATTATCAAAGCGAATAAGACAAAGTCAGTAACAATAAGACCTAATAACTAAAACTCGTTTTACATTGCAGCTGCCGAAATCGAACTTGTTAGTAAAGAGTGATTTTTTTGAGGTTAGGATTTTCATGCATTAGTATTTGACAGATCACGTGGGATTTCAGACATGGTGTCAAAGAGAAAGATGCTCAGTATGCTTTGACATTTCATCATGAATAGACTTACTAACGAGCAACGCTTGCAAATCATTGAATTTTATTATCAAAATGCGTGCTCTGTTAAGAAAGTTCAGAAAGAAAGAAATTGTGTTCAGCGACGAAGCTCATTTTTGGCTCAATGGGTACGTAAATAGGCAGAATTGTCGATTTTGGAGTGAATATCAGCCAGAAGCATTGCAAGAGCTACCAATGCATCCAGAAAAAGTCACAGTTTGGTGCGGTTTATGGGCTGGTGGCATCATTGGACCGTACTTCTTCAAAGATGATGCGAATCGTAACGTAACTGTGAATGGTGAGCGCTACCGTGAGATGATATCCAACTTTTTTTTGCCCAAAATGGAAGAACTGAACTTGGTTGACATGTGGTTTCAACAAGATGGCGCTACATGCCACACAGCTCGCGATTCTATGGCCATTTTGACGGAAAACTTCGGAGAACAATTCATCTCAAGAAATGGACCGGTAAGTTGGCCACCAAGATCATGCGATTTGACGCCTTTAGACTATTTTTTGTGGGGCTACGTCAAGTCTAAAGTCTACAGAAATAAGCCAGCAACTATTCCAGCTTTGGAAGACAACATTTCCGAAGAAATTCGGGCTATTCCGGCCGAAATGCTCGAAAAAGTTGCCCAAAATTGGACTTTCCGAATGGACCACCTAAGACGCAGCCGCGGTCAACATTTAAATGAAATTATCTTCAAAAAGTAAATGTCATGGACCAATCTAACGTTTCAAATAAAGAACCGATGAGATTTTGCAAATTTTATGCGTTTTTTTTTTTTTTAAAGTTATCAAGCTCTTATAAAATCACCCTTTAGCTTAGCATACCTTGACTGTATCACACTCGCAGAAGGCAGCATACAAGAAGAAATCTTCATCGGATTGAAATTAGAAAGGCAAACTGAGCGTTTGCACAACTACGACCGTTGTGGAACTCGAACATACTGCCTGTCTACAAATCACATGTAATGTCTTCATTATTATATGTCTGCGAAGCTAGGCTAACGACAGATACTCTGGCTACCAGAGCTTCGTTAACCTTTGTCTTCGTCGTATTCTAAGAATATTCTGATCAAATGTGATCACGAGATGCATAATTCCAGTCCACATAATTATAAAACATAGAAAGTGGAAATGGATCGGTCACAGACCAAAGAAGAACTCCCGCGAACCAGGTCGTCACGCTTACACAATGTAGAAGAAAGCGAGGGCGACCAAAATAATTTGGAGGCGTTGCTTATTGCTCATGTTGGTAAAACTTGGAATGAAGTAAAGACGTTAGCAAACAACCGTGCAAGAAACCTTGTAGAGGTCCTATGCTCCGCTAGGATTTAAGTGGAAATGATGCTGTTTCAGTATGAAACTGAAACGTCGCATAATTCTTATATTATTATTCGTCGGGGCCGAATCTATATACCCTCCACCACGGAGTGCATTGCACAGTATTACCGGCAGGTTAGAGGCTGTCGACATTACAGAGAAGTGCAGGAAAATTGTGATTATTATACCCTCCACCTCCAGGATGGGGATATACTAACTTTGTCATTCCGTTTTTAACACCTTGAAATATCTACCTGAGACCCTATTAAGTATATATATTCTTGATCGTCATAAAATTGTAAGACGATCTAGCCATGTCCGTCCGTCTGTCCGTCTGTTGAAAGCACTCTAGCATCTAAACGAAAAGAGCTAGAACGTTCAAATTTTCCATAAATGCGTCTTATAGTCGTAGATCGGTTGGGATTGAAATGGGGCGAAATCGGCCCAAAGGGAAAAAATTTTTTTTATTACTTATAGCAAAAACGTTCACCATAAAGTGATTCTTATTTGTAGGGGGTGAAATGGGGCAAAATAGGGATAAAAAGGGTACATATTAAACGACAACAGCTAGAAACACGAAATTCGGTGTGTACATTCCTCTAATTGAGTAGATACATAATATAAAAGTATTTTTTCCAAATTCGTACTTTTAAGGGGTAAAATAGGAATAGAGGGATAAAAATGGTACCAACCAAACGGCTGTACCTAGAATAATGAAATTCGGTGTATACACTCCTCTGATTGCATAGATAAGTAAAGTACACGGATTTTTCAAAATTCGTACTTTTTGGGGTTAAAATGAAAAAAAGGGATAAAAATACTACCAATCTAATGACCGCAGCTAGAGTCATGAAATTATGTCGTTTACTATTATGAAACTTGAAACGCTAGCTTCTATTTTAGTTTCATTAATGTGTTATACGAAAATTACTACTTTTTTAATACACGTGGAAATATTCATGCTGTACCTAATTAAAAAAATCTAAGAGGTAATTCTCATATTTCTTAAATCTACGAACAAAATGTATCCTCTGAACTTCAGTTACATGTATATGTAATCGCTGAACTTTGTATATTTCTATAAGAGCTTCAAAAGTACTTCAGTTTTTTGTAATCGATTTCCAAACATTAACCATCAAAAATGTTTCATCATAAATTTGAATTTCTTCAGCAGAAAATTTTCTCGTCTGTCAATACATTACAAGGCTGTCTGAAAAAATGGTAGAACAAATTATAGAAAGTACCTGAAAAACATCAGATTTCCCTCAGCCCCTCCCATCAGACTTATAGCCTTTACACACTACATTTGAAATCAATCGATTTCAGCTAGATTTCGCATGCAGTTTGAAAAGGCTTTTGGAGTCAACCACTCCATACGTTTTTCGTACAGATTTCTGATCCGATATCGTAAGTTTTAACAGACTGTCGTAACGATTTCTTCACTTTAGGTTTGCTGGGACTTCGCCACTGATACACACCATCCACATTTCTCACACACAACTTACACTTACTCCAACAACCTGTAGTTGCCCAGCAAACATTTTCGGACGGCTCAGAATTATGAGTCCGAAATGAGTATAAATTATGACGGGAATATGAGGCTCAGAGTTATGAGTCGGAAATGAGTCCGAAATGTGTGTGAAGAATGTAGGAAATGTGAGGCTCAGAATTATGAGTCCGAAATGAGTATAAATTATGACGGGAATATGAGGCTCAGAGTTATGAGTCCGAAATGAGTCCGAAATGTGTGTGAAGAATATAGGAAATGTGAGGCTCAGAATTATGAGTCCGAAATGAGTGGAAACAATGTAGGAAATATGAGGCTCAGAGTTATGAGTCATCATCTCTTGCAATTACACTCCGCTTCAGTTGAATAGGTAATACATTTTTATACAAAGAAAGGCCTATAACTTTAGTGGTGTTCTCTGATGAAAATAAATTTAATTTTGATGGCCCTGATGATTTCAACTATTATTATCACGATTTTAGAAAAGAGGAACGTTTTTTGTGTCGCCATCATAGCCGTAAAGGGGTGAATTATTCAAGTGAAGCGGAGTGTATTGTATTTTGGAAATGCCGTTACTTGTGTTTCCCCGAATTCAACGACCAACGAACACCTGCGTTCATCGATGAACAAAAATTCAGTATAAGTGCAACTGTTGAACTTGTGAGACATATTTGGAATCGCTTGGTCACCGAAGAGTTGGCCTGCGAAATATCATGGATAGATGTTGAAGGCAAAATTTCCCTTCAAAATATGGCCATAACAAGTGCTTTTAAGGGTAATACTTTTTAAATGCGGTTTGGTGCTCTTAATTCACTTTTTATTATTGTTATTTCTATAACAATAATAAAAAGTGAATTAAGAGCAAGCGTTTTCTCGAAAATTTGGCAATGAGGTGGATTTTAAGAAAATAACAATAAAGTGGTTTCAAACAGCGCTAGACCGAGTTAAATATAGAAATAAGAAAACTCAAAACAAGGAATCTAATTAGTTTTTTAAGTATTTTTTAAAAAAAGGAATATTTTTATATAATTTTTAAATTTTTGTTTTTTTTTACCAAAAATTGAATAAAAACTGAATTTTACTTTCTTTGTTTAGTATTAAAAATAATTTATGTTCTTGCTATTATTTTCTGTTGTTTTACTATAAAAGAAACAGATATATTATAGGAGCTCTTATTTTCTCAAAAATATGAGTCATATATGACTCCTAAAAGAGGCTCATATGGTATATGAATTCGGACTCATATATGACGACCATCGCAAGAAGGGAAACACACTCATATTGGACTCCTAAAAGAACTCATAATGAGCGCTCACACTCCGAATTATGAGTCCAATCGGACTCATATCGGACTCCAAATGTTTGCTGGGTGTTTGCACAAATGTGTACTATGTATGCATGGTATGCATGACATTTTGCTCGTATTTCGTATTTGAGCTCTCTCGCTCCTATTGATGGCATTGTTGTTGTTGCTGGTGTTGCATTGCATACTTGTTCTTTTTCGAAGACGACGAATAATTAAGATAAACTTGAATGGGTTGTTGTAATGCAAAGTGTTGTTGTCTTGTTTGTGTGCTTGTATGTATAGATGAGTATGTATTGGTAGAAGATTGTATGAGCTTGTAAAACAACAACAATGAACAAACAAATAGAGTCTGCCTTGAATTTGTTAACTTCCGTTGGCATTAGAATTTTAAATACATACATATCTTCAATTGTACAGGGTGGTTCATGTAGGGGTTTCTTTTTGAATCATACGGTATTTTAAGGACGATGGTTTCAGCAACAACTTCTTTCATTTCGTTATTATTATTTTTTGTAAATTGTATTTACTATTAGGTTAGTTTGTGTTGGCAGTCAGAGGATGACAAATCCACAGTCGATATTAGGGCTGTTTTTCTTTAAGCCGGGATAACAAGCTGCGATAACAAAAACGTTAATAAAAATTTAATTTTTTGCTCAAAATAAAAAACTCTTTTTTAAAATTGTAGCCAAAAGCAATATCAATGTGTGTGTGCGAACAAATTTTCCAAAAAATATTTTGTGTTGACTTTATTGGACTTAGCCTCGATAACCATTATTTTGACTTACACTGGATAATTATCCAGGCTAAGTCCAAAATTTATAACACAAAATTATTTTTTCAAAATTTGTTTTCACACACACATTGATATTGCTTTTGGCGACAATTTAAAAAAAAACAGTAAGGAAAGGCTAAAGTCGGGCGGGCCGACTATATGATACACTCCACTTTTTATCAGAATACAATTCAATTCGGAAAAAAAAGTGAAAACGGGAAGAATTATTGAATGTTTCCTAATCATAGGCTAATATGTCCTGGTTCAATTTGTCAAATAGAGAAGAATATTTGTATCAGGGCTATATCCAAACATGGAATGAAGTGACCCATTTCACAATAGGTTCTTCCAGTTCTCAATTTGAAGTAATTCGGTGAAAATTTCGTGGTTTCTGGGGCGGAAAAATCAAGCCGGAAGCGAAATTTGTATAGGAGCTATATATAAATCTGAACCGATCTGACTCATTTTCATCCTGGCTGTTTCTAGTTGAAATATAAGATGTTTTACCAATTTTGAAGAAAATCTGTTAAAATATGTGGTTTATACAGCAGAAAAAGTGAAATCGGGAGGGAAATTCGTATGGGGGCTATATCTAAATCTGAACCGATCTGGAACATTTTCACAGTGGGTGTTTCTAATTGAAATGTAAGATGTTTTGCCAATTTTGAAGAACATCTGTTAAAATATATGGTTTCTACAGCAGAAAAAGTCAAATCGGGAGTGAAATTCGTATGGGGGCTATATCTAAATCTGAACCGATCTGGAACATTTTCACCGTGGGTGTTTCTAGTTGAAATATAAGATGTTTTGCCAATTTTGAAGAAAATCTGTTAAAATATGTGGTTTCTACAGCAGAAAAAGTGAAATCGGGAGGGAAATTCGTATGGGGGCTATATCTAAATCTGAACCGATCTGGCTCATTTTCACCGTGGGTGTTTCTAGTTGAAATATAAGATGTTTTGCCAATTTTGAAGAACATCTGTTAAAATATGTGGTTTCTACAACAGAAAAAAGTCAAATCGGGAGTGAAATTCGTATGGGGGCTATATCTAAATCTGAACCGATTTTCTTCAAATTAAATAGCGTTCGTCCTTATCCCGAAAAACTTTGTTGTGCAAAGTTTCATTTGGTTCTGGCTGCAATTGCGACCTGTACTTTGATTACAAGAATAGATGGGCAGACGGGCAGACAGACGGACAGACGGACATTGCTAAATCGATTCAAAAAGTGATTCTAAGTCGATCGGTATAATTAACAATGGGTCTATATCGCTTCCTTTTGGGTGTTACAAACAAATGCACAAAGACATAATACTCTCGTGGAGTTTATAATTATATTCAGTGAAAATTTAACATTTTATTTATCGCAGCTTAGTTATCCAGTCTTAAAGAAAAACAGCCTTATTGTATCCGGGAAGTTTCCTCCAGTAAAGGAGGCTTCGGCGGAGTATATCAAAGAAAGGAAAGACAGCGCGATTTGCGGTCTTGCTTCCGTCTCCCTTGATGATAATAAAGGGTGAACTGAAAGATGTTGAGAGTGGTGCAGATTAATCTCCATCTCTGTCAAGCCACAGATGCCGAGCTAAGAAACGATGAGCGCTACAGAAACATGCATTTTTGTGACCGGAGATTAATAACTAGGACTGGACGATAGTAGGATTCAATAGGCTGCCAAGCATGCCACACAGCCCTGGCCACAACTGATATTTTGAGCGCCAGTTCTCGACTTTAAACTTTTTTGTGGGGTGTCGTAAAGAACCAACGTTATGACAACAGTCCATAAACGAATCAGACCTTCAAGAGCCAGAAATCTTCACGAAGGTCTTCGGGTTGGGAAGTCAGCCAAGGTAGACAATGAAGAAATCTTGGAATAAACCAAAATAAATAATTTTTTGTATTTTTTATACCCTCCACCTAAGGATGGGGGTAGTATATTCACTTTGTCATTCCGTTTGTAACACCTCGAAATATTCATCGGAGACCACATAAAGGGTCTCCACGGATCGTGGTAAAATTCTAAGACGATCTAGCAATGTCCGTCTGTTGAAAGCACGATAGCGTTCGTACGAAATGAGCTAGGAGGTTCAAATTTTCCCTATATGTGTCTTATGGTTGGAGATCGGTTGGGATTGAAAGAGGGCGAAATCGGCCTAAAGGGAAAAATTTTTCCCTCACAAGAACTAAAAATACCCATAATAACCCCTAATATTTTAGAGTATTTAAGCATATATTTTCAATATGTCTGCTTGTACTTACTTGATATTGGGTATGAGCATTCCCCCTATAACAAAAACGTGAACCATAAAGTGATTTTTAGTCGTAGGGGGTGAAATGGGGCAAAAAGGGATAAAAATGGTACATATTAAACGACAACAGCTAGAAACACGAAATTCGGTGTGACTAGGTACATAATATAAAAATATTTTTTCAAAATTCGTAAAATGAAAAAAGGGATACAAATTAAAAGAAGGGGAAAAAATTAATAATGAAATTCGGTGTATACAAATAAAAACATTTTTCCAAATTCGTAATTTTACTTAGTTAGTTTATCTTGCACTATGTACGTGAGATAATGGATTTTCAAAATTTGTACTTTTGGAATTAAAATAGAATGGAAATACAACCAACTGTAGCACCCATTCTCTACCAATATTTATGGTATTTAAGCCTTTTGAAAGTATAAATATAAGAATATTTATTTTTTGAATTGACTAGAAGTATTATATCGATATGCAATCATATTGGTAGCCTTGCCTTATAATCGTGGTTTGAAATTATAAAAATATTACATTTGCTTATAAAATTATTTTGTTCAATATTTGTATTTGTTTTGGTTTGGCTATATTAAAAAATTTATATTTTCCTGTAATATCACTGCACTTCTACGAGGCTACAGAGGCTGTCGATAGCCTCTGTGGAATGCAATCCATGGTGGAGGGTATATAACGTTCGGCCCGGCCGAACTTAACGCCTTTTTACTTGTTTAATTTTAAAAAAGAAACTTGGCTTTGGTCCACCCTTTACGTATGTATGGTGTGTATGTCTACATGTGTGGAGGTATTTACAAAAGAGTTTGGGTCGGTCACACAGATGAGTGTAAAAAGTGCTCTTATCTATCAAAGCAGGATAATTGTAAAGATTTTCCGGGGTTAGTAAATCAAAACATCATTAAACTGCAACCAGACTGAATTCGATTATTCTGAAACACGTATGTAAGCATGTTGTATGCAATGCAAACCTGTCCCCGGGTCTTGTTTGAGGAATTTATAATTTCTCATCTATTGTAAAAATGTGAATCCTTAATCAGCATCATCCTTGGAGTGGGAAGAATGCAATGTTGGAGATGAATTAAACCAGACAACGCACAGTGTAGCAATTTCACATTTGGTCCCATTTAATGATTTCCGGGGTCACTGTAGTCAAATGATTCTATCAATCAAGAGTCAATCGCTTATAATATTGTTAACCTACTGTTAAAGATGATTTTTTTACAGTGAAAGTTCATTAACACAAATACAATGTGATTTTTCCTTGTGTAAAAAATATATGTTCGGAAAATTTAATTTAGCATAAGGGACAACCTAATATACAGAATAAGTTAATAACAATGGCAGAAAAGTTGGCTGTTACTTCGGTCTTTGTCCGCAGAGACGCGTTTGATGAGATAGCATCACTTGTTTGCTGTTTTAGCGGACAATTTTAGTCATTTCAACAACATGTTTGCCAACGTTCAGTCAGCGATCGACCTTCGGCGTCAATAGACATACTTTATTCTTGTTATAAAAATTAGATTTATCGGTTTTATAAAGTGACTTAACATTTCACCTTCTATTACATCCAATGACTGACTAATCAAGTATTCGTTGGGTATAGTTTATTCAATAGTAATGAGCATAATCTACGTGCTGTAGTGACTTAATTTTTCGTTCCAAATAAGGAAGTGTATTTTTATGATGAAGCAAAAATACAAAACCTCATTTACATACATAAAACGTTTAGTCGACTACAATTCGATACAAAATATAGAATATTACACCACTCTACGGGAAATTGGCCGAAAATTTCTGTAAACGTATCAAACTTTAGATAGCTCGATAGGGATATAAAGGGTGATTTTTTAAGAGCTTGATAACTTTTTTTTTTTTAAAAAACGCATAAAATTTGCAAAATCTCATCGGTTCTTTATTTGAAACGTTAGATTGGTCCATGACATTTACTTTTTGAAGATAATTTCATTTAAATGTTGACCGCGGCTGCGTCTTAGGTGGTCCATCCGCTTAGTCCAATTTTGGCATTTCCACGTTTTTGAGTAACAGAGACCCAATTGGTGCGAACGGCGACGAATCGAAAATTGGTGGTCATCATTAACACTGGCCGATACAGCTGCGATATTTTCTTCAGTTCGCACTCTACGTAAGCGTGTTGGTGGTTAAATGTCCAACAATGTAAATTTGGTGCGAAATTTAGTCACAATAGCCCGAATAGCCGCTTCAGTGGGTCGATTAAACTGACCATAAAATGGAAGCGCGCAATGAACTTTCTTAACAGAGCACGCATTTTGATAATAAAATTCAATAATTTGCAAGCGTTGTTCGTTTGTAAGACGATTCATGATGAAATGTCAAAGCATACTGAGCATCTTTCTCTTTGACACCATGTCTGAAATCCCACGTGATCTGTCAAATACTAATGCATGAAAATCCTAACCTCAAAAAAATCACTCTTTATAACAGAACTTCTCAATTTTAATGTCAATAATAACTTATTTGATCGGTTATTAGTAGATCTGACTACGAATTTGAGAATATATTGATTAATCTCTTCCAATGTCTGATATATTCGATTAGAATGTTATCGTGGCTTGAGACTTTGCTCTCGGACAGGGAAAAGGTGATACTTAAATGGCATCGACAAAAGGCCTGGCCTATTATGAATGATTTTACCCACAGATTGCCGTCGATCGCTTTTTATTCCCACGTACAGGACGAACGAATCCTGTCCAATGTCAAAAACGATACAAATGGCAACTACGCAGATAACTAATAACAATAAATATTACTTCTTATTCCTTTCACACGATGGGCAAAAAGGCCTACGGCTCATTTGAGACCTGATCACAAACTGAAGACTTTGTAGCCATTTCGCTGGTGAAATGTCCCTCAATTGAGTGGCAGACATTTCTGCCCCTCGTTGGTAGGGAATCAGATGTTGTCGGATTGGGAGAAGAGCCTCAAGTGAAAGGGAAGTTGAAGCATAAGCAGATCAACAGTTTCCAAGTTCCATCGGAACTACAAGTTTCAGTAGCGGATAGATCAGATCGCGATGAAGGGATCAGTTCTGAAAGATGGCTGTAATTTGATAGATTAGACTCAAGTGGAAAAGAAGAAGCAGCAGAAGAACGTCGCCAGCTTCCAAGTTCCTCCGGAACTACAACTTGCAGTCATGGACAGATCAGATTGGAATGGAAGGATTAGTTCTGAAATATAACTGCAATTGGATGGATGAAACTCCGGTGAAAGGGAGGTAGAAGAACGTCGGCAGCTTTCAAGTTCCACCGAAACTACAACTTGCAGTCATGGACAGATCTGATTGGGATGGAAGGATCTGTTCTGACTGTAATTGGATCTGTTATGACTGCAATTGAATGAATGAACCTCAAGTGAAAGGGGAAGCAGAAGAAGGTTGATAGCTTTCAAATTCCACCGGAGTTCCAAGTTGCAGTCATCGATAGATCCGATCGAGATAGAAGGATCAGTTCTGCCCTTGGATGGAGGAATCTCAAGTGGAAGGAAAGTAGATGCAGAAGAAGATGGACAGGCTCCATGTTCATCCGGAACTGCAAGTTGTAGTCACCGAAATATCGATCAATTCTGAAAGAAGGCTGCAATTGGATGCATTAGCCTCAAGTGGAAGGGAAATAGATGCAGAAGATGGTCGGCAGTTCAGACAGATCAGATCGGAATTGAAGGAACAGTTCAGAAAGTTGGCAGAAACTGAAGACGAGATGCTTTGGAAAAATTGTGATGACGACACTGCATCTACATCAGTAGATGTAGAGGAAGGTCGGCACCTTTGACAGATCAGATCGGAATTGAAGTAACACTTCAGAAACATGGCTGCAACTGCAAACGAGATCCTTGGTGAAGTGCTGCGATTACGCCGACTACCTCAAGGGAGCCAAGTGGATCAACGGCAGCAAGGTTGTTAATTGCATTACCTCTCTGAACTATGGCTTCTACCCATTCAGGAATAGTACAAAATACTGAGGCTTATTACAAAGCAACACAGGAGTCTCGATAATGGACCCAGGGAGATCCTTACACCATTAAAGGAAACTTCGTCAATGATCTCCGTATAGTTGTTTACGAAGAGTAGGCGGAATATATCATAGAGAAGGAAGACACCGAGATCTGAGGGCTTGGATCCGTCACAATTGGTCACCCTGATGTCGATGGCAGGAAGTTTGAACATAACGTGATTAACAGATTAATCCGCACCTCTGCCAAGTCGATATCCTGTTGATCCTCACCGAAAACCACATTGATATAACCCTAGTCCAGGAAGCCTGGATTAGTAATAATAAAGTCAGAGGACTAGCGGCTAGCCGATGACAGAGGAAAAGGTGGGATCTTGCATAGTAGCTAAGTAGAATTTTAAAAGATCGCATTCTAGAGGCATCCATCGGCGAAACTTTGACATTTATCTAAACGTCTTATGAGAGACCAAACCCGCCGGGACAAAACACAGAAGCATATTTTTGTGATTTATTCAAATATTATTATTTATATATCAAAGAAAGCAACTATAAAAGTTAAAGGACTGAACTCTGAGCCGATATAATTTCCGATTTACAATTTTCCTAAGGAAACGATTTTGAGGAGACCAATTGGTCTGAGATGAACTAATTGGAAGACATACGATTGTTCCCTTTTCCAGTCATGATATATCATTCGTTTGGATGTATGAGGGTTTGAAAAGAAAAATGGGTTATACAAAGTACTGAGTTGATACAGCATCCTATAACACATAAAAGATTCAATTTACTGAACTTATGGGGAATAACTATGTCCATTATGTTGAGTAAAATCCAACTCAAGAGCACAGGACGCTTACCCCTAAAAGTCAATGGATGTATTCAGAGCGTACGAACGGTGGAAATCTTTCTTTGTCACTGCCTCGCCTTTTCGAGGCTGAGAGCCCACCATCTTTCAGGGTCGATATTATATAACCTGGAACATCTTAAAGGCACAGGTGGGTCGAAATCCAGGACGCGGAATTCCTAAAGTATGGAAAATTATTGATCATTCCACTTCCCCCTTTCAGTTTTTTATTGAGAGCGCATATCAGACCGACCTTCAGGCCTAGGTGTATACCCCTGGTGGTCCCTTTCGACCACAACGAGTTTACGGTAAGGAACATACTTCAATAGTTTTCATGGTTTAGAGGGTTAGGAATCCGAGAAATATTGCTTGACTAAGTTCAATATGAGACCCTACTCTTCGTTAGGAGCTAAATGGAAAATGAAGATGATGATGATCTGTTAGTGATTAATTCGTTGTTGCTCTATGTGTGAGTCTAATCCATTTCTGCTTTCAATATAATTTCGCGTTTAATATTTGAAGCAATAATTATTCAAGCTAGAGGTCTGTGTTTTGCATTACATTGTATCCATCCAATACTTCGTGTATCCTTGAAGCAAATTTTGCTCTCACCCTTCCATTCGTATTTTTCTGTCATCAACTCAATTTAGAACATCATAATTTCAGACGAATACTTCTTCCGGAAACTGACCATTAGTTTCGAGTTTTTTCTTGCTTTCTTTTCTGCTGATGGTTCGTTGATCTAAAACATCCTCAACATCCTTCCTCGGCATAAAGAAGTTTACAATTATCCCATTCTATTCGATGGCCATAAAACCCAAAATGCTCCAAGTGATTATAATTGAGCCGTATGTTAGCTCTGGAGTCATGGAGCCACCAGTTATTCATATTGGTCAGAAATTAATTATGATTGTAAAAAAGCCACCATTGATTGTGATGACCACTTAAAGCAATGAATGGAATTTCACCACTCCCATCAAATACACAGAGGAGGTCATGACTATGGTCATAGCCTTATCAAATGTCCCCATAATACTCCGAACAAATAACATAAACATATAAAAAAGTTCATTATCCAAATAATTACTCGTAAATTTTGTTGCCGAACAGAAAAAAACAAAAGAAGGGAAAATTCCGCAAATTTCCTGCCCCCACTCCCCCACATTTGGAGAGCTGCGTGTAAATGTGAATGAATCTAATCCATGCAGTTCGTTCGGCGCTAACTGACTGACTGACTGTTGGTCGTTTTGCTTTACGAGGAGGCCATAAATTTTCAATAGCAATGGAATAAAGTCAATTGTTTTATGTTCGGAGCCCAGAACAAGAACATCTCCAATAACAACGCGCCTGCCGGCAGGGCAGGCAAGAGCTTCTTTTATGTGATTTATAATGATTTGATTTTACACAGCTAACAGTGAGCAGCAAAAGCCCCAACCTTAACTTATCTGTTCAATCGTTTGAAAATCGAAATAAAACAATTCCATTCGCTTCACTCCAACCACTTCACTCCAGGGCAGAAGTGGCGGTGGCAGTGGCAGTGTCGGTGGCGGTTTGTATTATCACAAATTAACTTCTTGGCGTTGTGCTACCGGTTATTTCAAAATATGCCGTCCCGGTCGCCACTCGTCGCATAACAATAATAATAATAATCACAATAGTTAGAAGTGCTCGTTGTTGTTGTCGTTGTATTAGCAAATACGAATGAATACTAACGAACAACGCAATACAACAACACGAACACTTTTGATTGATTTCTTAAGTGTTGTATTGGTTATTGAAAGTCTTATCGGAAATCGTATATTTGTTTGTTTGCAACACCCTACAGGCAACAGGGCCCATATCGGCTATTCTGAATGATGGATGACTTCGTTGGTATGTATGTCGGGATGGGTTAGGTCATGGATATACGAGCTGGGGCACGCAAGGTTTTTGATAAGGGCTTTGACTGATGATCGAGCATAAAATTTAAAAAAATATAAATTTGAACTTTAGCCAGACATAGAGTTCTCAGAAAGTATAAACTTCAAATGCGAATTCATGGACAAAACCATAAATTTACTCGATTGATAGTCACTTTTACATTTATGTCTCATTATATATTGATACCTTTTCCCTAATAAAATTACCCAAGTAAAGGGTTAATACGATATAAATGGACCATGAAGAATCGCGTAGCTTGTCTGACCAAGATATGATATGAAGAGGTCGAGCTACCTGTTTTCAATTGTCTACGTGGATTTCAGTGTTGACGGGACAGGTGTATATGTCCAGAGGTTGGGCATCGAGTCAAAAGACTTCTGTAGATGCTGTGGGCCCAAGTCAGAAATTGAGAGCGTTTAAAACCGTCTTTGTCCAGTTATGCATAGCAAAAAATTGCGGAGATTTCGGAAGCAGGGTAGAGATACTGAGGGTACAATAAAGTATACATTGCTGAAACTCTGCATACTTCGGATGCACTAGAGTCATGCGGAGACCAAAAATTCGGATAGAGCTGAATCTCTGCATGCAATAATAGAAGCAAAATCGCCGTGCTTTTAACAAGCAAATGACGAACATATCACATCACTTGCTGTACTCCACTGGCTAGAGTAAGCGACTATCATTTCATTTTGAATCTAGACATGCCATTATTGCATTCCAATAATTCCTCTAATTCGAGGCATCCCCCACAAAAATCAGCGCTTAAACGGCTGGTTAGTATGCGAGAGATACTGCATCTCTCCCCTACTAACATGCTGAAAACGGAGCAGTAGTTTGTACTGGGTGACACTGAGTTCTGCTTTCTTTTGAAAGCTTTAGCGACTTGGTCAGTGTAGACGTCGGTAAGATCACAGCAAAAAAATGGAAGTTCTTCCGTAAGAAGCATATTTTATTCGCAGCTCATGCGCATTTTTCCCGCTATTGAGGAAGTTTTTTTAAATAACTTCCAAAAAGTAGATAATATGTTAATATCCCGTAACATTTTACGAATAGCATTTTCATAAGTGAATGGGAACACAGAGGTAAGGTGGCCCGAGAATGTCTCGGGTTCGATTCGTGGCTCGGGACAAAATTGTTTTTTTTTTATTATTTTGTAAATAAACAAGGTTTTGTATAATTTTAACAATTTAACAATTTTTGCTTAAAAATAAAAAATCTATATTATATTAACGTACATCAAATATTAATTAGTAATACTACATAACATCAGTAAAATTAAGTAGTGTTAATTTATTTAATGCTAAATTGATTTAATATTAATTTGCCTTATATATTAACTAAATGAACCCCGCCCACTTCGCCAGGCAAAAAAAGAAACAAATAGTAAAATTAAAATCAGGATTCATTATGATCTTATCATATTGATATTATCGTGGTCAGTAATATATACGATCCAATTTTGCAGCCATCTAGCTAAAAAACACTTTTGCCACGCCCCCACCATCCACGAAACGAAAATTCAAAATCCGGCATCATATTTATCTTTCTCGTGGTCAGTAATATATACGTTCAAATTTTCAGCCTTCTAGCTTAAAAAACACTATTGCCACGCCCACTAAACGAAAATCCATATTTCGGTAACATATTTATCATTCTCGTGGTCTGTAATATGCATGTACCAATTTTCAGCCTTCTAGCTCTCAAAAACACTTTTGCAACGCGCACTCCGCCCAAAAAACGAAAATCCAAATTTCGACATCATACTTATCATTCTCGTGGTCAGTAATATCTATGTACCAATTTTCAGCCTTCTAGCTGTCAAAAACACTTTTGCCACGCCCCAAAGCCCACGTAAAGAAAATCCAAATTTCGAAATCAAATTGATCTTTCTCGTGGTCAGTAATATATACATTCCAATTTTCAGCCTTCTAGCTCAAAGAAACTATTGCCACGCTCACTCCGCCCACAAAACGAAAATCCAAATTTCGGAATCATATATATCATTCTCGTGGTCAGTTATACATATGTACCAATTTTCAGCCTTCTAGCTCTCAAAAACACTATTACCACGCCCACTGCCCACAAAACGAAAATCATATTTATCTTTCTCGTGGTCAGTAATATATATGTACCAATTTTCAGCCACGCCCCAACGCAAACGAACTGAAAATCCAAATTTCTGCATCAAATTGATCATTATCGTGGTCCGTAACATATACATTCCATTTTTCAGCCTTCTAGCTCAAATAACACTATTGCCACGTCCAATCCGCCCACAGAGCTAATTTTTAAAAATTCTATAGAGCGCACCGTTAGTCGAGTTGGTAGCATGCTCGGCTATCAGCGTGGGGGTCGTGGGTTCGATTCCCACCAAAGGCTCTGGTCTGTCGGTGTAATAACTAGCTACAATGGTCTTAGTCACCCCGGCTCAATCCCTGGACCCAAAATTAGAATATAAATTTACTTTGTATTGTAATTCATAATAAATAAAAAAATCTATATCCTATAGTTCCTTCCAGATCTGCATCTATCTGTACTGAAAATTTCAACAACATCGGTTCAGCCGTTTACACGTGATTGCGGAACAAACAAACAGACAGACAGACAGACTTAAACTAAGGTTTTATAATATTAATAGGGATAGGGATTCATACCAAATAAATATTTTGTTAAGTTTCCTATTTCCAGTTCCAACGAACAAAATGGTTTTAAAAAGAAATGGAAACTAGTGAAAAAGTGGTTCCTTTGCAACACTTTAAAATAACTTTTATGTCTTTCAAAATAAAGGAAATCCCTGATATGACAACTCCATGTTAAATTCATTGCTGAATATCAAATTTTCACTACTTCCGAATCACAAGATGAAGTTGTAAAATACCGTGGTATCACAATGGACCTCTTCTGGTCTAAGTGAGTCAGATGCTGGATTTCTGACAGCCATAACAATCTATCCTAACCTAACCTTATGATCTCAACGCTTAAGATAACTTTGTTCGAGAAAATTTCCCGCCGATGATGACTCCAATCCATCTCTTCAAGAGACAGGTGACAAAGGGCAACTTAATGATGGGACACACGGTCAGGATCTACATACTAATAGGGTCGAGTGAATAGAGTAGATTCTAATGCACGTAAGACCCAGAGATCCTTGCAGTATCACAAACAATTCCCTGATACAACTGTCATTTATGATACCTTTAGTTAAGATTAAGAATTTTGTATACTTCTTTGCTTAGATCAAAACTTGAATATACTCCTATTGTATGGAATCCATTTTATGACGTAAATTGTGATCGTTTTGAGAGATTGCAAAGAAAATTTATTAAATTCGCCTTATTTTCTTTATGTTTTTCCAACCCTTTTCATACATATAAATGTTCCGTTCTTTTTGTGTACAAGTTAATTTGAGGACTTATTGACTTTCCTTTATTCCTTAGTAGAATTGGCTCCAACGTTCCTGGTAGAAATTTTTTAATATTCCTGAGCATAAAAATAATTATTCATGTAAAGAATCTATTTTAATATCATTGAAGTAATTCAATTTAAATAATATAGATTTTTATTTTATAATAATAGATTTATCGCTTCCTATCAATAAATTTATTGAAATTTTAGATTTATATTACTTTTAGTTTCTAAGCAAGTCTGTAAGGATATGTTTCCATAGACTATTTAAATAAATAAATAAATAATCTTTTATTTATTTATTTATTTAAATAGTCTATGGAAACATATCCTTACAGACTTGCTTAGAAACTAAAAGTAATATAAATCTAAAATTTCAATAAATTTATTGATAGGAAGCAATTGTGATAATAGATGGCAGTAGTATATCCAATTCTATGTTATCTGCTCTAAATGGTCTAAACCAGCTGGTAAGATTAACTAGGAGTGGTGACCTCGGTGTAAATCCGTCAAAAATACTGAGTTTGTTCTCTTCATGAAATACCTCTTTGGGGAGTTTTTTTCAGATAGGCATCATACTAGATAGAAATCTAAACTTTAAGGGATTTTTTTTTTTTGGAGCGAGATAAAAAGCTACCTTCGCCCTAAATACCTGCAGAATATTTATCGGAGGCCTCATAAGGTGGACAACACTCTGGCTAGTGGCTCTGTGT
This sequence comes from Polietes domitor, assembly GCA_947397865.1. Lineage (NCBI taxonomy): Eukaryota > Metazoa > Arthropoda > Insecta > Diptera > Muscidae > Polietes > Polietes domitor. The sequence goes on from OX377619.1 coordinate 139,125,416, forward strand.
GGCAAGAACTTTAGAATATACGTCCCAGCTAGTGATGACTGGGTGGAATCGTTATCTCAATTTGTACACAAACGGCTTCAAACTTAATGGTGGGGTGGAGTATGGGCTACACTACAAGGAACTGCAAGTTGACCTGGTTCGTAGGCTACCCCTTACGGTACAGCATATACCAATCCGATGTTATGACTATTAGATTAGTGGCGGAGTGTTTTCGTCGCAATGTTGTGACGCTCAATAGCGTCAACACTCACTCGGATAGTCATCGACTTATTATCATTATTATTTTTATTATTATTATTATCGAGTATCATAAGGGCAGATCCATGAACTTGGTGACCCTAAATTCAAGCACAGCCGATCTTTCGATCTTTTATAATAAAACGGATCATAGGTCCTATGTCAAAATCTTGAAGCTTGAAGCATTAATCTGGAAAGTGTTGTAAATTCTTCGAATTTTTAAATAAAATATCGCTTCTGGTCTAAGTGACCTAACTTTACAACCTAACCGTATGTATTGCACAGACGTAATATGAGATGTGTGTCTCTGTTTCGGGTATTCGTAGTCTATCCCAGACTTCGACCGAGATACACGATTTCCAATGAATATATTTCCGCCAAATATGACTTATAGAAATTTAAAACGAATGCTAAATAAACACTATTTACACCCTCTTTCCTCCGTTCAATTCCTCATCATCCTTCCGCCAACGAAATGTAATTCAATTAGAAACAAGATGTGAAAAAAATCGTGCTTGAATTTTGGAAAATATTTTATAAGCTTTCGATAGATTTGGACATAACAAGGAAGGTTACCGGACACATTCAAGCAAACCATTATGAATCTACAAATAATTCCAACTAATTTAAATTGAATTATGAAAATTGGAATATTTTATGAATATTCCCAAAACCAGACCATTTTAAATCAAACCTATTCAAAACGGTGCCTTAAGGCACTACTTGACGCTTCCGTGAGGGAGGCCAAGTAAACCAAATTAAACCTACTGATACTGCCCTTGGACGGACAAACAGTGCAAAGCGATGGAAATGGTTAGTGTTCGCTGATGGGAGTAACGAATTGAGCTTTAAATAATAGTCAACGAATTTATCACAATTTTCTTAGTCTATATAATTCTATACAAGGGCAGAATTCTTTTCACTTACCTTATTAAATAATGGCTGACCTTTAAAACCTCGAGGTGTTCGTTATAATTGACAGGGAGCACCACCCCTTTCCTGATAAAAGGCTGGAATGAAAGCAAAATAATTATCAAGATTAGATAAATGGCAAATATATAAGAAAAAAATCTGAGTTTTGAATTCGTTTTATTAAAGACAAATAGATTTTTCAATACTCATTGTTGTTGTAGGTGGTTATCTAATAAGTTCATGGAGAGGAATGTAAATGGTAATGTGAATGGTTTCAGATAGATCATAACACTCTTAGAAACGCCTTGTGGTGAGTGTTTCGTGTGTGTATATATAACGCATATATAAATATGCGAAAACATGGTAACAACATGGTAACACATACACAGAAGTTCCAATGATGAATTATCCTCTCACAGGATGCGAAATACGTATAGATGAGTTCTAATTTTTGTAAATTTTCAAAAAATACTATTCTTTAGAGTAAAGTTTTATTCGTTTTGACATGGAATGATTTTTTTCCTCCTTCACATTGAAAATGCTCCTCCAAGTTTTCGCTTTAGTGTAGGGCATTTCTCCAGTCGCTGCCGTTCGATTACACCTGTTCCATTGCTTAATATGTATCGATTGATTTCGATACTGTCTTCCAAGGAAATCAACAGCAGCGAAATAATTGATTGTTCCACTTGTGCATGTTGAATATGAGCAAATAAATATCGAATATCAAATGGAAGCCTTACCCAGCCGATGAAATACAATTTAAAGATTTTCAGCTGATAAAATTGCGCCGAGCGGCTCTAATTAAAATTCATGTTAAAACGAACAATTATCACACACAGCCCAAGACGATAAACATGAACGCCCCACCCCCCGCCACCAACGAAAAGATACACAAATCAAAGTGACAAAAACGAAACAACAACAAATAAACAAATGAAAAGGGGTTGGAAAGTAGGAATGCGAGTGAATTGACGTCAGTGGGGTATAAATCTTAAGGATCTTAATAATGAAGTACATCATTGGCAAATAATCCACTCACGAAGCCCCGTACCCCCGAAACTTTCCACTTGGAATTCCCTATGCTCAGTTCTTTCTCACCCCTTTTCCGTGTTGATGGTGTAAATGATTAACGTACCACTCACTTCACGGCCTCCCTTCATTTGCAGTCTTGTGTTTTATGACTCCCGCCATACCATACAAGTCGTATCAAAAAACAAATTGAAACAATAAATCTTCTGACAAATAAATAAAAATTCGAAAATTCAAACGCCAGCAAAACATCACTACCATCGCACAGTGGTGCGAAACAAAAAAGTGAATAACTTGCAATGCAATTTGTAGATGGTCGAGACCAGAAGTTGGTATAATAGGTCAACTGCCGTAAAATTCAATCTGCGAAAATTCGAGGAATTGGATGAATCAAGGGCTTTCAATCCTGACATGAATTTGATTATACATTTACATAATTGAAGTCAAATATTACGGAGAAAATGGTGATACGTAGCCAGCAGAATCTATTGCCCTAATTCTCAAGGTTGCAGACCCCGGACGCCCAAAAATTGAGAGGAGACGAACTCTGAATAAAAAACAAATACAAAAAAAAGTATTGTACAAAATAGAATTTGACAAAAAGATATATATAATATAAATATATATATATATATATATATATATATATATATATATATATATATATATATATATATATATATATATATATATATATATATATATATGAGTTGCGTTACTGACTGAAAGACTTATCATTGACCAGCGCCCAGACCAAACGGCTGAAGCCACGGTCATGCAATTTTCAGGCTAATTCCCAAATATTACGTAGACGCCAACTATGAAAGGGTTTTACGAAATTCGTACTTTTATGAGCTAAAATGGGACAAAAAGCGATAAACATCGAACCTACGGTCTGACAAAACGGCAGTAGCTAAAAACATGAAATTCGGTGTGTTCCTTGCACTGACCAGCTACAAGTAGGGATTTTTTGAAAATGTGTACATTTAAGGGAGGAAAGAGACTGAAAGGGATAAAAATGGTACCAATTTAAGTATTGCATCTATATTCGCAAAAATCGGTATTTTCATTTCTCATGTAGACTTGTCGTGAAATTTGGTGTGTAAATTCCTCCGACAACGTAGAAGCGCAAATCTAAAAGGATTTTTTGAAATGTGTACTTATAAGGCGGTATTAAAATTGTACCAACCAAAGTATACATATGTTTTTAGGGGAAGCAAAAACCCATGTTACCTATACTGATTTTTCAAAATGAGTACTTTTTGGGAAAGAGGTTCAAAAAGTTAAAAAATGATCGGCTGTATCTAGAAACGTGAGATCGAGCATATAAAAGGATGTGCCGTTGCAACTTTTTGTTCAAAACTGGATAGAAAATGATAAAAAATTTACATACGAAGGGAGATCAGCTAAAACATTGCACATCGACAAGCACATTCCTTTGACTGTGTCTAGGAATAATAGGTGATTTCCAAATTACTATTTTAGATTTATCTAAATCCACCAACAGAAAATTAAATAAATACTATCCAAAAAAGAAACGGATAAAACTAATAACAAATAACTGGCTTTTTCGCGTGCGAAGCACGTTATTTTATAAATAAATATAAAATTTTAATTATTTAAATATTTGGTTGGTAAATTTGTTATCCCCTTTTCAATTTTACCCCACCAAAAGTACGAATTTGGAAAAACTACTTTTATATTCTGTATCTACTCAATTAGAGTACACACCGAATTTCGTGTTTCTAGCTGTTGTCGGTTGATAGGTACGGTTTTTATCCCTTTTTGCCAAATAAGAATCTCTTTATGGTTCATGTCTTTGCTATAAGGGAAATGTGCATAGCAAATATAAGTACTCTAAATATTAAGGCTCATTGGGGGTATTTTCAGTCCTTGCGAGGGGAAGATTTTCCCTCTGGACCGATTTCGCTCTCTTGCAATCGATCTACAACTATTAGACGTATTATGGAAACATTTGGACGCCCTGGCACCTTTCGTTTAGGTGCTATCGTGCTTTCAACAGACGGACGGATGCACATGACCAGATCGTCTTAGAATTTTATGACGTTGATCAACAAAATATGAGATGCTTGTAAGGTGGCATGTGTGCTTCATTACTTGGTGCGATTTTTTAAACGGATTTTTGGAAAATAAGTTGTGCTTCTCATTCGATTGTGAGAATCATTTACTTAAAGAGGCCGGGTATGTTGTTGAAAAGTCGCTGCGTAGCCACCTGACGATGGCTTTCACAGGTCGGAAATCATGATAGTGGTAGTGTGCAGCTTAGTAATAAATGTCACCATGCCATTTGTAAATAAATTTGCATTCTATAAAATATAGATGCAAAATGGCCGTGAGAATATCCAAGTTCAAATCAAATATTGATTACAGGCCAAAATAAAACAAACGAAAAAAAAAATAGATATATATGTATACAACTGATGACATCATGACGGCAAGCACTCCATACAGAAGGATCACTGATGATTTGTCTCTACACAGGACAATGAAATACGTATATGATCAAATGTGTGTATGGTTGAGTTGTGATTCTTCTCTTTTCCATTACCAAAACAAAGATTTCCTTCGTAGGAAGAAATTACCGGATCTAATAGCTGAAATTCAAAAGTCGTAGAAAATCAATCAATCGATCACAAATCAAACAACAACAAAATTAATAATTTTCAAATATTCATCTCTAAAATTTAAATACATAAAAATTGATTACAAATAATATTTGCGACAATTCATAAAGTATTTGTATGACAATGTGACTTTCATTGATTTTCAAGATTACTGCCGCAAACACTCAAAGACTGTGTTCATTTCCATTGCGAAGTTAGGTCGCACCGAAAAATGTCAGCATTTAAAGTGGAATGGTAAGTCGATCGGAATCATTGAAATGCGTGCTATCACATCATTATTATTTCTTCAAGAATTGCTGCTTCAATGCGTTGTTCATTAATTTTGTCCCTTTAAGCTTGGTTGCATTGCAATGACGATCCGACTTTCAACTGAAGTGTTTTTTTTTGAATTGCCAATGTCCAACAATAGTTATGCAAAGAACACTAGGCAACAAAAAAATTTGCGTCTAAGACTTTGTGTCCATGATAGGCAAGGCAGTGGTGAGAGTTCAAAATATTGTAGAGTCAATCAAACAGTCCATGGCTGAATCAATATCGTGGAGAGAGGGAAAAATTCCGGTAGTGTAGGGAATATGGATATTTTCTTTACTTCAACTATTAACAATATAATAATCCATGGATGAATCAAGACCATGGAGAGCCGACAAAATCCTGTAGAGTAGGGAATATTGATATTTTCTTTACTTCGACTATTAACATTGATCCTATGTCTTCATATCCTAACTCATAGGTCGTGGAAAGAGAAGAACATTTTTCAGAGCAGGGAATATTGATATTTTCTTTACTTCGACTACTAACAATCTAATAGTCTATGGATGACTCAAAACCATAGAAAAAGGAATATTGATATTTTCTTTACTTCGACTACTAACAATCTAATAGTCTATGGATGACTCAAAACCATAGAGAAAGGAAAAAATTTCGTAGAGTAGGGAATATAGGTATTTTCTTTACTTCGACTATTATTAAATAAAATAGTCCGGATGAATCTATACTGTAGAGAACGGACAAAATCCTGTGGATTAGGGAGTATTGATATTTACTTTACTTCGACTATTAACAATCTAATAGTCCAGGGATGAATCAAGACCGTGGAGAGAGGACCAAATCTTGTAGAGTAGAGAATATTGATATTTTCTTTACTTCAACTATTAACAATATAATAATCCATGGATGAATCAAGACCATTGAGGGCCGACAAAATCCTGTAGAGTAGGGAATATTGATATTTTCTTTACTTCGACCATTAACATTGATCCTATTTCTTCATATCCTAACTCATAGGTCGTGGAGAGAGGAGAACATTTTTCAGAGCAGGGAATATTGATATTTTCTTTACTTCGACTACTAACAATCTAATAGTCTATGGATGACTCAAAACCATAGAGAAAGGAAAAAATTTCGTAGAGTAGGAAATATAGGTATTTTCTTTACTTCGACTATTATTAAACAAAAAAAGTCCGGATGAATCTATACTGTAGAGAACGGACAAAATCCTGTGGATTAGGGAGTATTGATATTTACATTACTTCGACTATTAACAATTTAATAGTCCATGGATGAATCAAGACCATAGAGAGAGGACCAAATCTTGTAGAGTACAGAATATTGATATATTCTTCACTTCTACTATTAACAATCTAATAGTCTATGGATTAATCAAGGCAATGGAGAGAGGACAACATTCTGTAGAATAGGGAATATTGATATTTTCTTTACTTCGGCTATTAACATTGATCCTATGTCTTCATATCCTAACTCATAGGTCGTGGAGAGAGGAGAACATTTTTCAGAGCAGGGAATATTGATATTTTCTTTACATCGACTGCTAACAATCTAATAGTCTATGGATGAATCAAAACCATAGTGAAAGGAAAAAATTTCGTAGAGTAGGGAATAAGATATTTTCTTTATTTCGACTATTATTTAATAAAATAGTCTGAAAATATTTTCTTCACTTCAACTATTAACAATCTAATAGTCCATGGATTAATCAAGACCATGGGGAGAGGACAACATTCTGTAGAATAGGGAATATTGAAATATGCTGATTCATAAAATCAAAAGAAATGTTATGGATATTTAAAAAGAAAAGAGAAATAAGTCCGATCACGTCCGGTTGTGTGCTCAATTAAAAGTTATTTTGTTGGCTACAAATTTTGAGAATTTCACTTTGAAATAGAAGCAGTCTCAAAAATATTGAGCATTTTTTTAGGAAAAAATTGTTTTATATCTGCCACGAAAAACCCCATAATAATAGAAAAAAATAGAAAACAATACTTTTTTCATTTTAAATAGCTAATATTATAACGATGTTATTTCTGGGGAAGATTCTCTATGTTCCAAGGTTTCATCATCATTCTACAAGTGTTTTCTCTCACCATCTCTGCAATATTTTCCGATATACAAACCACTGTGCACGACTAATAACTGGCGAGCTGTAATCCATGCTCGATAATATTGGCCACTAAAGCGATCTTTATCGGGAAGTGTTCTTTAGGTGTTGTTTCACCACTGATTTGTGGTGGGAGCGCGTGTGCATGTGCGCTCCAGCGACTCTACGGCCATTGCCGTGCCGTGCCGGGTTATTTCACCCACCCTCGGCCACAGTTGCCGCTGTTGCGGGTTAAATTCTCGTAATAATAAAATAAAGAAAATCGAGGCGCATTGTCATGAGCACGATAAGATTCTTGGTTATTTTCTTGCTGTTGTTGTTTTTTCGATTTGCTGGGGAATCTAAGCGATTTTTTACGTTCGGATTCGTATTTTATTAAGCACTCATCGTAGTTGTTTTTTTATATATGTGGACATACTGCTGTGCTGTGCTCTGAGTGTTTGTTGGTCTGCTGGCCGTTTTCGTAGATGGCCAATAATCAGTGCAATCACAAGTACCCCCACCACTCACACACACAGACTGACAGACATTCATACAATGGGACATTATCTTCAAGTAGTAGTAATTCTTGGGATGTCGGCAACAGGTTTAATACGAAATCCGCCATCAATGGGCACGTTTCACTGCACGCTGCTGAATAGTGAAACTGGAACAAGGCGAGTGTCGGAAATGGAAGGAGTAATGCGGTTTACACGCTAACACAAATTGCTAGAATTTCTTCACTTTATAGCAGGAAATCCCATGGATATGCCAGAGAATTTATGATTTCGAGTGTATTTTCTACGAAGAAGTAGAAGAAGAGAGTGCAACAATTGAGACACACTGTGAAATGAAATGGACATGTGTTCTGGCATGTTGAATTGGGCTTAATCGCATCTTCAGTAGCCTCCACCACGGAGTGCATTCCACAGTATTATCGGCATGTTTACCGTGCGATATTTGTCTGATATTACAATTATTATCGTTATTTTAAATAAATTGTGATGTTTGTTTAATGGATTTATCCATTAAACTTAATTAATTTTAAAGACCACGGCCACTTATGTCCACAGGAAACAACAATATTGCGAAAATTTGCTTAAATACCCTGAATATGTATTATTGGAAGGACCTTATCGACCAATTTTACTTATTAGGGAAACACCTTTATCTATCTCGACCAATTTTAAACATCTACAATGTCCGTTTTCCCGTCCGTCTGTTGAAAGCACTCTAGCATCTAAACGAAATGAGCTACGAGGTCCAAATTTTCCCTAAATGCGTCTTATAGTCTTAGATCGGTTGGGATTGCAACTGGGCGAAATCGGTCGAAAGGGAATTTTTTTCTTACAAGGCCTGAAAATATCCATAATAAATATTTATGTTATTTAAAAATGATTTTTATACCCTCCACCTAAGGATGGGGGTATATTCACTTTGTCATTCCGTTTGTAACACCTTAAAATATTCATCGGAGACCCCATAAAGTATATATATTCTGGGTCGTGGTAAAATTCTAAGACGATATAGCCATGTCCGTCTGTTTGTTGAAAACACGCTAGTTTCCGAACGAAATAGCTAGGAGGTTCACATTTTCCTTAAATTTGTCTTATGTTTGCAGATCGGTTGGGATTGAAAGTTGGCGAAATCGGCCCAGAGGGAATAATTTTTCCCTCACAAGGACTGAAAGTACCCCTAATATTAAAAGTATGTAAGCATATTTTTTCACTATGTCTGGTTATATTTGCTTGATATTGGGAATGCGCTTTCCCCTTATAACAAAAAACGAGCACCGTAAAGTGATTCTTATTCGTAGGGGGGAAAATGGGACAAAAATGGTACCTATCAATCGACAGTAGCTAGAAGCACCAAATTCGTTGTGTACATTCATCTAATTGAGTAAATACATAATACAAAAATATTTTTTCCAAATTCGTACTTTTAAGGGGTAAAATGGAAATAGAGGGATAAAAATGGTACCAACCAAACGGCTACACCTAGAGTAATGAAATTCGGTGTATACATTCCTCTGATTGCGTAGACACGTAAAATAAACGGATTTTTCGAAATTCGTACATTTTGGGGATAAAATGGAAAAAGGATTTAAAAATAGTACCCACCAAATGACCGCAGCTAGAATCATGAAATTCGGAGTATACATTCCTTTGACTACGTAGACACGAAAAATTAAAGGTTATTTTCAAATTCGTACTTTCAAGAAATACTGAACAGAGGGATACAAATGGTACGAAACAAATGGCCGCAGCTAGATTCGTGGAATTCGGTGTGTACACCCCTCTAATTAGGTAGGCACGTAAAATAAAGAGATTTTCGAAAGTCGGGTAAAAAGGGGGTAAAAGTCGGGTAAATTGGGCGGTGGAATTCGGTGTATACATTTCGCTGACTGCATAGACTTTCAAAATAAAAAGATAAAAGATTTTGACAAATTCGTATTTTTGAGTTGAATCATGAAGTTAGGTTATCTTGCACTGTGTACATGAGACATAATGGATTTTCAAAAAATTTACTTTTGGAATTAAAATGGAAGGAAATACAACCAAACAAACGGCTGTAGCTGAAAGTGCACCCGCTATGCCCCAATATTTAGAGTATTTAAGCTTTTTTTTTGAAGACTGCTGCCTTTTATTTTCTTTTTCAATTTACTTGAAGTATTATTTCGATGTATATAGTATAAACATTTTGGTAGCGTGATTTAAAAAATAATTTTTTTTTGTTTTTTTCGTTTGAATTTTTTGGTCTGTAATCAATATTTGATTTGAACTGGGATATTGTCCTGGCTCAAGACCATTTTGCTTCTATATTTAATAGAATGCAAATATATTTACAAATGGCATGGTGACATTTATTACTTGGCTGCAGACTACCACGGTCATGATTTCGACCATGTCAAAAGTCTTCGCAGCGACTTTTCAACATCAAACCCGGCCTCTATAAGGAGATGATTCTCACAAACGAACGAGAAGCATAACTCACTTGCCGAATTTGCGTTTAAAAAATCGCACCAAGTAATAAAGCATAATGAGATGCTTGTAAGATGGCATGTGTATATTAGGGCGTACCTCAAAAAAAGTTCGCCGTACACCTTCGAATATGAAGTATTATTGAAAGGTAGTTTCAAAAAAAATTTTTTTATTTTTTTATGCCGAACGTAGGGGTCGCGCTTTTACATTTTTCTATATAACTTCTGCATTTATAAACGGATTTTTTTGTCTTTGACGTCATTGAACTCAAGCACCCCCTTCTGGTACTTACCCATCATATCTCAGTTGCTACTACCCTAATGTACCACTCTAATATCAGAAAATTAAAACTCGCATAAAATCATGAAACTCTTCCTAACTTTAAAATCCGTTTATAAATGCAGAAGTTATATAGAAAAATGTAAAAGCGCGATCCCTACGTTCGGCATAAAAAATAAAAAAATTTTTTTTGAAACTACCTTTCAATAATACTTCATATTCGAAGGTGTACGGCGAACTTTTTTTTTAATTGTAACCTGGTACGCTCTAGTGTATATATCCTGTATGTGGAGGGTATAGAAATTAGGAATTCTATTCGTTAGATCATTTTTTGGCGATATGTTTCAAAAACAAATATATAAAAAAGACGAACATCTGTTTCTGTAAAATAGTTTCGAATGGAGTTGAACGAATCGTCTAAATTAAAAGCGTAATAAAATTGGAATTATAACTAGTTGGAGACCATTATTTGACCAATCCGATAGCAACATAAATAATGAACGTATGTATTCACGGAAAGAATTTTATCTTATTTTTCAATAAAATGTTTTGGAATTAGTAAAATAAAAAATAACTGAAACACGTTTCTTTGTTTTCTTACTTCATTCACAATTAACCTAAAATCACGAAAAATGTTCATTTTGAAACACCAATTCTTCTCCTAAGAGCGAACCAAGGAGAATAGTTAATTTTCATAGAATCGTATACAGCATAAATAAGATATGGAATTGGACCAAAAACATGGTACCACAGTAAAATTAGAACCAATGTGTAATTGTACCAAAATAACATTGGGGGTACCGCGGTACCACTGAATGTTCAATTGTATCATTTTTGGTACAATTGTACCGCGTTTTCCATTAGTGATGGTGACATTTATTACTTGGCTGCAGACTACCACGATCATGATTTCGACCATGTCAAAAGTCTTTTCAAGTGGCTTCGCAGCGACTTTTCAACATCAAACCCAGCCTTTATAAGGAAATGATTCTCACAAACGAACGAGAAGCACAACTCACTTGCCGAACATGCCATCTTACAAGCATCTCATTGAGTTGCATGTGTATATGCGGGTATAGTTACCCAGCAATACTTCTGCCGTGCCAACGCTCATTGGTTAAATAATATTTTTATCAGGTCAATACGACCTGATAGAAATATTAGCTTTTCAAGTGTATACTGTGTATTAATGTAATTGCCAAAAAAACGCCAGCTTTTAAATCAAAATGTTTGTTCTCAATAATAATTTTCGTGAGTTTAATTATAAGTTTGTACTTGCTGTTCTAAATTGAAAGCGACAAGTCTGAAACATTAATGGATGACCTTGAAATGCCGGTGATTCCACTCTTAGAGTCAACTCAGGGTTTTTAGGCAATTCAATTCAAATGTCAGGAGAGGGCGAGAATGGAAAGTCTACAACGACTTTCATCAATAAAGTATTCAATTTAACAACTACAAATTGATTGTTCGTGTAGTTTAACTTTTCAAAATGTGTATTTTTTCATGCTCTGCTTTAAGTCTGTTTAAGTTCGCCCTTAAGCTTTTTTCTGAGGACAATCCCGTAACGTTGTCGACATTCTAGATTTTATTTTTTTAGTTTGAATAAAAGTGTGTGGATGCGAATACTTTAAAACGATTGTATTATACTCATTTCCAGGTGATTTTTTAGAGTGTACTCCTTGTGGCAACAATTTTATTCATGCCAACGTTTCACGTCATACTCCAGACGTGTATGTCACTTGTCACTTTGTTATCATCGCATTTATGTTGATTGTACATAATAACTCAAACCAGTGAGATACAAATTTTTGAAAAAAATTAGAATTTTCTTGGTATTGATTAATTGTATGCAAAAATGAATCTTATCAACCGATAAAGTTTTTTCTTTTAAAAAATTCCCAGAAATCAATTTGCGGTGACATTGTGCTATTCTTCTTGTGATCACACAATGATGTACATTAGATTGCCCCTCAATAAAAAGTTATTATGCAGGTTGTGGTATCGATTCCCAACAGAGACTCTGGTCTGTCGCTGCAATAACTAGCTCAAAATTAGAATATAAATTTACGTTGGACTGTAATTCATAATAAATAAAAAGTTCTTCTTTTCAAATCTTAAAAATAAACCATGGCTTATTTTGAAATGGTTCTGAAAATATTTAGGCCCTAGCGACAAGATGGTTATTTTGCTGGAACATAAAAAATCAAAAATTATCTACTTAACACAGTTTTAAAACCTATCTACAACTGTTGGGCGTGTACTCGTTAATACATCATTGATTTAATAGCGTGATTTGTAGCGTATAATTCTCATTCGTTTGGCTTGTATATCGAACAATGTACTGCTGATGGTCGTCACTGCAGTCTACATCGCAACCTACCACTATGCCTTACCTTTGCCCAGCTTTCTTTCGACTTTGTTGTTAGCTTTTCGTTAGTTCTTCAAGCGATGTGACTTTTGTAGGTGGTATGTCTACTTGTGGTGGAATTTGTACTGATATTAATTAAAGGAAATGGTTTCTTTGTCGCAGCAGGCGGTTTACACTTGTGACGACAACAATTTAAAGATGCTCATTTCATTCTGTTCATTTTGTGTCTTCATCACGAGCAGCTCTTGAGCTATAAGTACTACCTAAAGATGCTCATGCACAGACGAAGTGTATATGTTTGCGTAAATACACGACTAAAAGCAAATAGGTTTGAAAGTACATAGATAATGGTTGTGACAACGTGTCAACAAAGCCCGCCACTGCTGTAATTTACTAAAAAACAAATGTGTGGAAATTTTAAATTTCGAGGCGAAAAGACCTCATTTATTCATTTATTCATTTATTCATTTATTCATTTATTCATTTATTCATTTATTCATTTATTCATTTATTCATTTATTCATTTATTCATTTATTCATTTATTCATTTATTCATTTATTCATTTATTCATTTATTCATTTATTCATTTATTCATTTATTCATTTATTCATTTATTCATTTATTCATTTATTCATTTATTCATTTATTCATTTATTCATTTATTCATTTATTCATTTATTCATTTATTCATTTATTCATTTATTCATTTATTCATTTATTCATTTATTCATTTATTCATTTATTCATTTATTCATTTATTCATTTATTCATTTATTCATTTATTCATTTATTCATTTATTCATTTATTCATTTATTCATTTATTCATTTATTCATTTATTCATTTATTCATTTATTCATTTATTCATTTATTCATTTATTCATTTATTCATTTATTCATTTATTCATTTATTCATTTATTCATTTATTCATTTATTCATTTATTCATTTATTCATTTATTCATTTATTCATTTATTCATTTATTCATTTATTCATTTATTCATTTATTCATTTATTCATTTATTCATTTATTCATTTATTCATTTATTCATTTATTCATTTATTCATTTATTCATTTATTCATTTATTCATTTATTCATTTATTCATTTATTCATTTATTCATTTATTCATTTATTCATTTATTCATTTATTCATTTATTCATTTATTCATTTATTCATTTATTCATTTATTCATTTATTCATTTATTCATTTATTCATTTATTCATTTATTCATTTATTCATTTATTCATTTATTCATTTATTCATTTATTCATTTATTCATTTATTCATTTATTCATTTATTCATTTATTCATTTATTCATTTATTCATTTATTCATTTATTCATTTATTCATTTATTCATTTATTCATTTATTCATTTATTCATTTATTCATTTATTCATTTATTCATTTATTCATTTATTCATTTATTCATTTATTCATTTATTCATTTATTCATTTATTCATTTATTCATTTATTCATTTATTCATTTATTCATTTATTCATTTATTCATTTATTCATTTATTCATTTATTCATTTATTCATTTATTCATTTATTCATTTATTCATTTATTCATTTATTCATTTATTCATTTATTCATTTATTCATTTATTCATTTATTCATTTATTCATTTATTCATTTATTCATTTATTCATTTATTCATTTATTCATTTATTCATTTATTCATTTATTCATTTATTCATTTATTCATTTATTCATTTATTCATTTATTCATTTATTCATTTATTCATTTATTCATTTATTCATTTATTCATTTATTCATTTATTCATTTATTCATTTATTCATTTATTCATTTATTCATTTATTCATTTATTCATTTATTCATTTATTCATTTATTCATTTATTCATTTATTCATTTATTCATTTATTCATTTATTCATTTATTCATTTATTCATTTATTCATTTATTCATTTATTCATTTATTCATTTATTCATTTATTCATTTATTCATTTATTCATTTATTCATTTATTCATTTATTCATTTATTCATTTATTCATTTATTCATTTATTCATTTATTCATTTATTCATTTATTCATTTATTCATTTATTCATTTATTCATTTATTCATTTATTCATTTATTCATTTATTCATTTATTCATTTATTCATTTATTCATTTATTCATTTATTCATTTATTCATTTATTCATTTATTCATTTATTCATTTATTCATTTATTCATTTATTCATTTATTCATTTATTCATTTATTCATTTATTCATTTATTCATTTATTCATTTATTCATTTATTCATTTATTCATTTATTCATTTATTCATTTATTCAATTACTCAATTATTAATTATCCAAATTGCTCATTTATTCCAAGAATGTATTCTGCTTTTGTGTCCTCCAGGTGGAGCTGATAAATCCTTTGACTTGTTTTTATAAATTAAATTCATATACTTTGTGGTGTGTTTGTGTTTGAATATTTAAGCTGCTTTATATGCACTATCATGTTCTGTTCTGTGTTTTAAAAAATGCCCATTGATAAAAATATAAACCCATACGTTGATTCATTACAGCATCCATATGACTTCATTACATTATTGCTCCCAGTTAAATTCTGGGCGTAGTGTTCGGATATAAATGGCATAATCACAGAAGACAAACGAAATAATTTATTGCGCTGCCATAAATTCCGGCGAATTCACATAAATATGAAAATTGTTTGGTTTTCACACTATTTAAGGTATTAAATATTGTAAAATATGTATTTGCATACATACATGCACACACACATACATATATATGTACTTATACGAACAATTTCCGTTGCGGTGTAAACATTTATAATTATTTGCATTTAATGAAAATCGAAACCGTATTGAATCGACCTTAATTCAAGCACACTCTCCATTAAAACTGCATTTATTGAATTGCTAAAAATATTTATTAATTTTAAACAATTTTAATCACCCTTTTAAAATAGTTGCTGCACCGACCATTTGAATAGTTTTGTGGTTTTGTTGTGGCTGCGAGTATAATTATGGCGAAACAAAATCTCGTTGATATTTAAAAACACTTACAGTTAAAGAAGTTATAAGAGCTGGTAATGAGCCATAAATTGAATACTTAGAGCAGATATAAAAAGTGACAGATGTTTCACAGGGTGACCCAATCGGAAAGCGTATTAATGAAGACAGTGTACGAAAAGTATAGGAATTCTTCTGGGAGAAAGAATATACGTTGATAATCGACCTCATTTTTCTTCGGGAATTTGGTCGATATGGCACTGCGAAATCGGCCAAATGGGAAAAAATTTTCCCTCACAAGGACTAAAGATATCCATAATAATCCCTAATATTTTAGAGCATTTAAGCATATTTTTTCGATATATCTGCTTATACTTACTTGATATTGGGTATGCGCATTCCCCTTATAACAAAAATGTACACCATAAAGTGATTTATATTCGAAGGGGGAAATGGGGCAAAAGTAATACATATTAAACGACAACAGCTAAAAGCACAAAATTCGGTGTGAACATTCCTCTAATTGAGTAGATAATATAAAAGTATTTTTTAAAAATTTGTACTTTTAAGGGGTAAAATGGGAATAGAGGGATAAAAATGGTACCAACAAAACGGCTTCACCTAGAATAATGAAATTCGGTGTATACATTCCCCTGCTAGCGTAGACACGTAAAATAGACGGATTTTTCGGAATTCGTACTTTTTGGGGTTAAAATGAAAAAATGATAAAAATACCAACCAAATGAAAAAATAAAAAAATATTTTTTTTTTCCAAATTCGTGCTTTCAAAGGATAGAATGAGTACAGAGGGATACAAATGGTACCAACTAAATGACTGCAGCTTGAATGATGGAATTCTGGGTGTAGTTCCCTCTAATTGCATAGATACGTAAAATAAAGAGATTTTAGATAGTTTTACTTTTGAGGGGGTAAAATTGGAAAAGGGGGATAAAAATATGTTGCAATTTCACTTTGTCATTTAAAATGAAAGGGCATTTTTTTCTTATAAGCATTCGTTTATATGCATTTCTCGGTTTTATGCATCAGGATTTTGGAGAACTTAAAGTAATCCAATAAAAAGAAAATCGGGTATATGCAACTGCAATTTCTTTGATTATTTAAAAAAAACTTCCATTTCTAATGAAATCTCTTAATTTTTAACAATTTTTATTTTAAACTATGTATGTCCTAAAAACCAAATGAATTAAAGGTGATTGCTTATTCTTAAGTATTTTTATTTTAAACGTACATTTTCTTATAACTTCCCATCAATAAAATTGAATTTAGACAAATCTTGTTTAAAACAAAATATTGTAACATATATGTAGATCACGAAAATAACTTGCAACGGTCCCCCCAGAAATGAAGATTGGGTTGTTTAATGATGATCTACAAAATATTTCACCACTGGTTCAAGCCATCTGTGAGTTAACGCTCCTGAAAACAACTCTAAAAATCGTGTTTTTCCAGTGTCATTTTATTTATGTCACATTTTTTCCAACATTTTTTTTTTCTGAATTTATAGGCCCCTGGAAGCACTTTAAATACAAATTTGTATTCTTGTTAGAATAAGTCCTTGATAGAATTAGTGGACGTTTATATTGATTTTTTGTGAGTTTTCAAGGTGTCAGCTAAAAACTCATATTTCTTAGAAAGTAAGAGGTATAATGAAAAATAAGTAGGAGGAATCAATACCTTTCGAATGATACCTACCTGATGAATATCCATTTTTTGTGAAATAATTTAATACAGGCGATGGTTTTCACAGCCATAATGTTCAAACTCTTTTCACAAAAATGAGCGCTGCGGCGTCAATTTCGGTCCGATATTCATCATCATTTAGGCATCATTCTATTAGCTATTTATTTTTTATAAAATACTACCACAAAATACGAAAAAGTTTTCAGTTATCACTGAGAAAATCCACAAAAATATACTATAAACGTCAAATAATTCGACCAATAAGTCACTCTATTTCACTAAAAAAGTTTGTAAAAAATGTAACACCCAAAAATTACATCAGAAAAACATTATTTTTAGGGTTATTTTCAGAAGCGTTTAGCTCACAGAAATCTTGATCTAGCAACGAAACATTTTGCAAATCATCATTAAACAATCCAAACTTCATTTTCGTGGGGTGACTGGAACTTGTTTTTCAATTTGTATGGACCGCGACCCAGCCTAATGTTCATAAGTATACATATTCATGGAGCCATGCACCTCTGATCTATCTAACCGGGTTTTTATATATGCACAGATTGTACATCTAACCGAGTTTTTATATATGCACCGATGATGCATATAACCGAGTTTTTATATATGCATTTCACGCTTATATGCACTTAAAGTCGAACAATTTTGGGAATGCATATAAGCGATAAATACTGTACCATTTTTATCTCTCTATTCCCATTTTATCCCTTAAAATAATTTCTTATTATGTATTTACTCAATTAGAGGAATGTACACAGCGATTTTCGTGTTTCTAGCGTTTGTCCTTTGATATGTACCATTTTTATCCCTTTTTGCCCCAATTCACCCCCTACGAATAAAAATCGTTTTATGGTGCACGCTTTTGTTACTGGGGGACTGCGCATCCCAATATCAAGTAAGTAAAAGCAGATATATTGGAAAAATATGCTTAAATACTCTAAAACATTAGGGGTTATTATGGTTTTTTTCAGTCCTTGTGAGGGAAAAAATTTTCCCTTTTGGCCGATTTTGCCCTGTTTCAATCCCAACCGATCTACGACTATAAGACGTACTTATGCAAAATTTGGACCTCCTAGCTCCTTTCGTTTAGATGCCAGCGAGCTTCAACAGACGGACGGGCGGACGGACATGGTTTGGTCTTAGAATTTTATGACGATCAAGAATATATATACTTTATAGGGTCTCAGGTCGATATTTCAAGGTGTTACAAACGGAATGACAAAGTTAGTATACCCTCATCCTGGAGGTGGAAGGTATAAAAAAAAACACCGATAAACATTCCTAATATATACATATTTTTGATTATATTTGGAAAAAATAATGACAACAATAGGTCTGAATATTTCCTTTCCAGATATAGACTGGTATCGTAACAGGATTTCCGTCAACATGTCACGCCCGTTACAATTTAAATATCCTATATTTTCTTAATTCTATTTTTCTTTTATTCATAAAGACATGTCGGTGACGTATAGTTTACAAGAAAGTATATGATCTACTCTTTTGATTAGCAAAAATGACTGAAGGCATGTAATGGAAGTACAAGAAATGGACGATTTAAAGATTTTCTTCAAAGCTAAGGTCACATGCGTAACGCTCTAGTTTGTTGTATATCTCCAATATTTAAAACTCTATGACATATTTATATTTGCAATAATATTCCTGTTAACCTGACGTTTTCAATTAGCAGTATAGTACAAATCTCAGTCAATGAATATGGGAGATATTTAAGCAAACGTGTCACACCCGTTCCAATGGAATCACCCCTTTGCAATTGCTCAGAAAATATCATAAGGTAATGTTTTTGTAGAAGCACTAATGTACTCGAAACTGATATGCAATGAAATAATGCATTTTCAGAAATGCTTGCATAATTGCACTAAATGTATCGCACCTTGTGAAATAGAGTATAAAAATAATAAACAGACTTGCTATTTTTCATATTTAAAAAAATTATCTACATAAACATTTTTAAATAAAAATTAACAATTTCATTACATCATGAAAATACAAATGACAAATAAATAATATTATTCTCTGATGAATTTACATTGTTGACTCGTTTTTATAGTGTGAATTTTTCACAAGGCGAATACATTTACCCATTTACCATATTTAAAAAAGTCTGCCTTCCATATTCTGAACCAACAGCTTCTAAAAATGAAATACATCCTCACTCATACTCACTTATTAAAGAGAAAATAATATTCTTTGAAATGGATATACATAATAAATGCCCCGTTGTTATATGTATAGTCGAATTTGCGTAGCGACGCCCGCACTCTTTGATTTCTACAAATGAAATCTCTTACTTTCATACAAAATTTAATGTAAGATCGTAGAAACTTCAGTGCAATCTACTAAGTGAAATAGGATGTATTTACTAGATCATCACTCGCTTACTTGATTGACCATAAACTAGCAATAATTTCAACAATTCAAACTTCGTTTAGGTTTGATTATTCACATTTAAGAGCACTTTTATAAATTTTCAATTCTGCATAATTGTAAATGCACTCCTGTATCTCTCGCTTACTTAATAAACGAAAATGAGATGAATTAAGCATTAGAAACGAAGCGCTAAAAAGTAGTGCTTACAGTATGGAAAGAATATTATTACTGCTTCCAAATTTCAGAATTTGGAAGCCTGGCACGTATGTATAATTAAAGAATTAGCAATCTGCAAAATGTAGAAAAGAAACAATAAGATTGCCGCCTCGATAACACTGTGCAACAAAAAATTGTGTCTGGGACCGTACAAATTATTTTTTTGTTATGGATTTAATATTTTTAATAATTTATCTTATGAAAATTAAATTCGCCGAAGGTTCCTTGGATATTTGTACCATAATCTCGGGACTATTATAAGGACTCCAAATGGAAATTTATTTATTATGAATTGAGCCGGGTGATGAAGACTATTATGCCAGATATTGTAGCGGCAGACCAGAATCGGAATCGAACCTATAAATATGTTGTATAACATCTTCTGATGCATTTTGGTTTCATACCCTCGAAAAAAAAAATAAAATTATACTTTATTAAATTTTTTTAAATACATTTTTTATTATAATCGCCACCTTAATTTAATAATTTTCTGCTGGCACAAAAAATCCATAAAAATAGAAAAAAATCTATTTTATTCTTTAATAGCTTTCCTACGAAAAAATAATTAAATTATTGACAAATGTCAAAAATTTGTACGTTTTTTTTTTAATTTATGTCTCCATAATCTACATTGGTATTCAATTACATGTAGTTATATAGCCCTCATAATTGATTTTAACGTATAACAAGGTGTGATCTTCAACACACAAAATTAGAGTTCAATTACTAAAGGTACCTTCGACGAAGATTGGAATTTTAAAGAACAATTGAAAAAATGTGAAATGAACAGTATGCCTCAATGTACATAAAAAAAATATGTTTTTACTTCCCAGTTTTTGTTGCACAGTGTTTTTATATTCAATTAAATACACAACACATTTACTATAGGATTAATTAATTCATAACTAATATTAGGGTTGTTTTCTTAATTATTTTGTGTCTTTGCTTTGAGCAAGCACGTCGTTTTGTTTGTCGGCAGAACATCTGTTTGACAGACAGAATTTATCTGTTCGCTGAGAAATTCCACATCGTTGCCTATCACTAGACATTTTCTATACATAACGGACAGCAAAATAAACAAATAGAATGTCAGACGAAATATCAATAATGCTTTCTCTAAAATAATAAACTATGCATCAGGGCTTGAATTTGATATTCTGAATGTTTTTTGTACAATTTTCAAGAGATAAATATGTCGGAAGTGTTTTATACCCTCGATCTTAGGATGGAGTTTATATTCATATTGGCATTTCCGTATATATATTCTGAGTCGTGGTAAAGTTCTAAGACGGGACTTTTTTCCCCTCCCAGCGAAATCGATCCAGAGGGAAACATTTTCCCTCGCAAGGTCTGTCTGTCGAAAACAAATAATCAAATTTCTAGATCGATGGGACTTTTCTGCTCATAATAATTTGGAATATATTTTATGTTTCCCCATTTAAATACACAAGAACAGCAAATTAGCCGGTAATCTCAAGATTTTGTATACCCTCCACCTAAGGATGGGGATATATTCACTTTGTCATTCCGTTTGTAACACCTCAAAATATTCGTTGGAGTATATATATTCTGGGTGGTGGTAAATTCTAAGACGTTATAGCCATGACCGTCTGTCTGCCTGTTGAAAGCTAGCTTCCGAGCGTAATGAACTAGGAGGTTCAAAGTTTCCGTAAATGTGACTTATGGTTGCAGATCGGTTGGGATTAAAAGTGAGCGAAATCGGCCCAGAGGGAAAAATTTTTCCCTCACAAGGACTGAACATACCCATAATAACCCCTAATATTTAAAGTATTTAAGCATGTTTTTTCACTATGGTTGCTTATATTTGCTTGATATTGGGAATGCGCATTCCACTTATAACAAAAACGTACATCATAAAGTGATTCTTATTGGTAGGGGTGAAATGGGACAAAAAGGGATAAAAATAAAAAATAAAAACCAAGTACATTTTTACTAAATATAAGTAGAATTTTGCTGAAGTTGTCCTAAATCTAAGTAAATTTTTCCTAAAACCAAGTAATTTTTTATTAAATTTAAGCAAAATTTTCCTAAAACTAAGTAAATTTTTACTAAATCTTAGTAAAATTTTGCTGAAAATTTCCTTAAACTAAGTAAATGTTTACTCAAATCAAGTAAATATTTACTCAAACTGAGGACAATTTTGCTGATTTTTTTCCTCAAAACGAGTAAATTGTTACTTAAACTGAGGAACATATATTTTATACAAGAAAAAAGGTAAAATTAAAATAAGTTCAATTTAACTAACAAAATCAAACCAATTGTTTTGCTTCAGAGTATGCAAAACTGATACAAAAAATGACAACATGAAATATTTCTCAAAAGTTTCATGATACCTCTGCCATAAGGAGTTGAGCTATTACTCCATGATTGTTGCGAAGGCAAGATAGGCGCCATCGCAGTGGTTGTTTAGAATAATTCATAAAGTATTTAAGAAATAAGTCTCTAAAAACGAACGAGAATTGCTTCTTATTCATAAGTGGCTGTGAACAAAACATAACTTTTCAGGAGAGCGAAAACTGATTTTCTCCTTAATTTGAAGATAAATTATTAATCGTTCTTCTACAGTTTAATCTAAAAAAGGATTACTAATTGCTACGATTAAAAAGTTTTCGAAATTTCCTATTATTCGTTGTTTCATGGTTCATAGCCACTTTTGTATGTTTAAAATTAAGCACTATAAATGTTGAAATAAGAATAAGATTTATTGTAAACTCCATAACTTTTTTCATGAAATCTTGGCAATGTTGTATAGTAAACGCATTTTATGTGATGTACACCGCGAATTTAAAGATTCCAGCTTCATCCGTCAGATTAGTCGCTTGTAACATATATGTAGCCAGTCGCGAAAATCGCTTCCTTATATTTTAACTTTCTTCATTCATAATTCTGAAACTTTTCATACACAAATATTGTGTGAAGTCAGCAATCACATCAATCACCAAATAAATATTTTGGTATTCTCAATATAATAAAAAGTTACGACGGTTTTTCTAAATATACTTTTCACAATTTTTGCTTTACAGCCACCATTATTCCTATTTTAGCCTGATAACTGGGGAATCAAAATGCTATTAACGCGAAGTGATGGAATTTGATAGTACGATATGCCCTAAATCTAGAAAAATGTTTTAAACAAAATCGTAGCGAATTATAACCTTCGGTTTTATGCTGCTCCATTGTTGAACTATTTTATTTCTATTATTTTTATGTCCATAGCCACTTATGCAGTTTAGATTTTAAAATAGAGACCTACACGCAGAGAAAAAATGAATTTCGTAGAAACGACATTTTAAACACGTAAACATCGTTTTTGAGTTTCTTTTGTGGGAAAAATTTGTTTGTTTGCGGTAAACATGTCATTAAAATAGAATGGAAATACAAGCAGCTGTAGCACCCACTATCTACCAACATTTATGTTATGTATTTAAGCTTTTTGAAAATATAAACATAAGAATAATTATTTTTTGAATTAACTTGAAGTAATATTTCGATATGCCTTTTATGAGTGGTTTGAAATAATAAATATATTATATTTATTTATAAAATATTTTTTCAATATTTGTATTTGTTTTGGTTTGGCTACATTAAAAAAATTGACATTTTCCTGTAATATTACTGCACTTCTACGAAAATCGACAGCCTCTGTCAAATGCAATCCATGGTGGAGGATATATAAAGTTCGACCCGGCCGAACTTAACGCCGTTTTTACTTGTTTAAATTTTGTTTGTTACTCCTATTAATATTTGTACTCTTATTTTGGAAATAAAGATTTGTCACTACATACATGTTAAATAAAAGATGGCTACAAATGTTACTTTCACAGAGAAACAGTCTCCAAAAATTGAGAAAACAATTTATTTTCTTAAACAACATTTTGTTGCTGGTAAGAAAAATCGGAAAATTATTTTGATCAATTTTTTAATAGAAGAATTTCAATAAAAAATCTATGAATCTATTATAAAATTAAACTAAATATTCTGTTATTTAATATTTAAAATCAGGATTTAAATATTTTGCGTCTGCTAAGAGGACCATAACTTCTCCATTTATCTATAGATTTTTAACATGTAGACATTAGATATCGTTATAATGATAAAAATAACATTCATCTTAATTCGTCCTACTCCTTTTACTTGTTTTGTGTTTTGTTTCGTGTTCATCCCTCCAAGAGAGTAGACAAGTAATGAGTAAGATAGGAAAATGAATGAGTAAGATAGGGTGAAGTTAGATGACCCTAAAGAGCAAAATGGGATAAAATTGGTACCGACCAAATGAAAAGAATCATAACAATCAACATATATTGAATATTTAACGTTTCAATATAGAGGACTTTTTCGAAATTTATATTTTTAGGGGAAACGGGGCGAAATGAGATAAAATAGTACCAATTAATGATGGAATCTTGAAATTCGGTGTTTACATTATTCCGACTGAGGCGAAGGTCAAAATGGTAAAAAGGGGACAAAAATGGTACCAAGCAAACAGCTGAGGATAGAATCATGAATTCATGAAAAATGGTATATAAGCATGGCTTTTCAACTAAACTGCCGTGGCTAGAATTATGAAACTCCAAATGGGCGTAATAGACCATTAAAAAAGACTGAAAATACCCTGAAATAATATTTATGGAACAGTTTTGCTTTTTATTCACTTTTTGATTATACTTGATGTATTACATGTATTAGGTTATATACTGGGCACCGATTACCGCCCATTGTCTGTCATTTCAGGACGATTTGAATTCGACAAAATATACTCGAATTCATGTTCATAAATTTGTGGTTTGTTTTCGAGCAAAAACCATGCTAATTTGTATATTCAAAACATCTTTCATATCAAAAGAAAGATCTGAAGCCAGTAAACCAAAGTTGCACACACGAATCTGTGTAAATGTTGTCGATTTCAAATCGATTCGAAAACCAGCTAATTGCTAAAAATAAAAAGTAAATGTGGTGGGCCATGTAACATTTTATATTTGAACTACCGATTACTTTTTATTCATTTTTATTTTCAGGTTTATTTTTTACATTTGCAAAATGGGAGGCTATACGCTCGAACAAAATATTTAAAACTTACTTCCTAAGTAGTGAGTCTTTAACACAAACAAAACAAAGAAATTTACTTCGAAAGCTTTCGAGAAGAGAAAGAAAAAAAAAACGGCCTTCCGTTCAGCCTTGTCAATATGGGGTTCAGAGAATCCACACGTGACTATTGAGAAGCCATTGCATCCACAACTAGTCACTGTTTGGTGTGGATTTTGGGCTGCACTGAAAAACTGGGTTGGTCGGATGAGGTACTGCCGAGCCAGTCGTTGTAATGAATGATATTGTGTTCCATTATTCAATGACAAAGTTCAACCTTTCCACTAAAACCAGAAATTTGAAAAGAATTTCAGTACTTTTTATAGCCGCTAGTTTTAAATGGCCCACCGCTACATTTTGGACATGGTCTTTAAAAATATGTAATTATTATTTTATACCTTCTTCTAGAGTATTATGTCGTTGTGCATTTGTTTGTAACATCTAAAGAGATCGTTTATAAAACTCATCAATTTAGTATAACTTTCTGAATTGATTTAGGCATGTTCGTCTGTCTGTGCATCCGTTTGACCGTCCTATTTAATCAAAGTACAGGTTGCAATTATTGTTCGATACTAACAAAAAGTTCCACATGTGAGGCTTGCGCGACAATTTAATTTGAAGCAAATGAGGTTACTTGCGATTGGACTTTTTTCATATTTTATATGATTTTCTGAAAATTTGTTACATCTGCTTATATTTCACAAGGAAACAGCTATTGTGAAATTTGGGAACATGATTTGATATGTCCCCCGTACAAATGTCCTACCACGAGTGATTCCTTTTGCTATAGAAACCACAAACGTTAACGGATTTTGATTTGATTGAATTTGGTAAAACACGTTATATTTCACTTAGAATCTTTTATGATGAAATTGGGTATCATCGGTATATGTTTTGATATAGCCCCCATACAAATGTTCTTCCCGATTTTAAATTTTCTGCTTTTGCAGAAATATATTTGAACCGATTTTGTTTCAGTTTGACACGCTAAAATTCTTATGGAAGCTTCTATCTTGAAAGTTCAGTATCGGTTCAGATTTATATATAACACACATTCAAATGAATCTTGAGATTTGACTTTTTCCGTCATAGAAATCAGACATTTGTATACCCTACTCCACAGGGTATAACGTCTTTGTGCATTTGTTTGTAACACTCAAAAAGAAGCGAGATCGTGTATTATAACGATGGACATAGAATTACTTTTTGAATCGAGTTAGCTATTTCCTTCTGTCGGTCCGTCTGTCTGTCAGTCCATCTATTATTGTAATCACGATACAGGTCGCAATTATTGCCCGATTCTAACGAAGCTTGACATAAACGATTTTTGCACGTCGTGGACGGACGCTATATAGTTTGTAGCAAATCGGTTCAGATTTAGATATAGCCCCCAAACAAATGTTGCTCCCGATTTGACTTTTCCTGCTCTAGAAGCCACAGCGATTTTGATCAAATTTTGCACAACACTTCATACCTAAGTTAGAAACATTTGTAGTGAAAATGGGTCAAATCGGTTCAGATTTAGATATAGCCACCATACAAATGTCGCTCCCTATTTAACCTTTTCCGACCTAGAAACCTTAAATCTTAACAGGTTTTCTTCAATTTTGGCGTAACACCTTATATTTGAACTATATACATTTCTGGTAAAAATGTTTCAAATCGGTTAAGATTAGATATAGCTCCCATACTAATTTCGCTCCCAATTTGAGGTCACCTTAACGATTAACTAGAAACATCTATGGTAAAAGTGAATGAGATCGGATCAGATTTATATATAGCTCCCATACAAATGTAGTTCACATTTTCACCGTATTTAAATGTAGTGGAGTAGAAAGTATTGGGTATCATATAGTCGGTTTCGACCGACTTTAGCCTTTTCTTACTTGTTTTACCTATTTTCTTGAAATTTCACACAGCACATCATATTTCGTATATAAACATCTGTAGTAAAAGTTGGTTCAGATCTAAATATAGGCTTCATATTTTCAAATTTCGCTCCCGATTTGTCTATTTCCACGTTAGAAACCACATACTTGAACCGATTTTGTTGAAATTTGGTGCAACATATTGTATTTTGCCTAGAAACATTTAAAGTGTTTTGATAAAGCCCCTATATAAATGCCCTCACGATTTGACGGATTCTTGTCGGCTAGAACTCACATATTTCATATTTGTTGGCCAGATTTTGCATTGCTTGAAAAAATGTTCCGAAATTATACTTCCAGGCACAACAACAATATTGGTTTAACTTTATAAACTCAATTTTCACTTCGTTCTACACTTCTAAAACACCCTTTTTATTTATTTGCTAGAATAACGTCGTAACTCAAAAAAAAATAATTTCGACAAGCCTCAGATTGTATACGATTTCAGGCAGTTCGCATTACATTCTGTAGAGAAAGTGGATCACACGAAGTCATGTTTTCATAATAAAACTCCACATAAATATAAACTCCACACAAATATCTTACTCGATTTTTTACTTTTGACTTTTAACTGTCACAAATTGTATAGATTAGATAGCTCAAACTTTTGATGAAATGAGACACTGTGTACGAAGGAGGTACCACCAAGGACACTGGAACACACTCCACCTTAGATAGTCATATAGGAAAAACCTCACTCCCCTGCATTGTTATACGACCATCTCTCTATTTTTTTTTTCGAAAGGTCCTGAATATTTATTATGAACCATTAGTGAAACTCTGTCGTTTTTGTGTGATTTTAATTCGCCTTGTTTATTAATTGCAATGTTACTGATCCATGCTTAATTTAGTGCTTATTAAAATTAATTATTTAAATACGATTTGCGTTTACCGAAAACAAAAACACTTTGTTCGTTATTGTTTATGGAATTTTTTTATGCAAAAAATTAAATCAACCACAACAAATCCAGCGAAAGAAGCGAAACAAATAGGATTTTAATTTTTTCTTCTATTATATATAAAAGTATTATAAACTAATTATAAATATTAATCTTTGGCACGTACTCTGTTGCTGGCGTAGTCGATGCGGTACAGCAGCAGCGGCTTAAACAGAATTTATTTTTTGTTGTTGTATTTTTTTTTTTGCAAAAGCAATTGTTGTTTAATTGAAATCGTTTAAAAACTTTGAATTTGGATTTTTAAATGGGAAGGTTAAGCGTAACTTTTTGGGGTTTATTTCACAAACTTCAAATTTCTTTGGTTTTGGAATATTTTTCGGTTTTATTTTTCTAATTAAAATTTTCGTTTTCACAAATTTGACACTTGTTTGTTTGTGTGTTTTCTTCTTAAGTGCACTTTGTGACGTTCGGTTATTGGTTTTTTGCTCTTTTTCTTTATTCTTTTCTTATTCCTTGGGTGTCGTTTGCCGTTTGTTTTCTGTTCTCGATTTGATGCGTCCCCGTCTCAGAGAAGACTGAATTGATTGTCAAAATCGTGCTACACTTTATAGGTTACGATTATTCGAATCGACGATTCGGCAACGATCCAACGATTTATGTGATTTACGTACGTTACGATGACGTCGACGTCATCGCCACCCCCAACCACACCGCCTCACACAGCTCACGTAGATAGGCCAGAGTCAGTGCGACAACAAATAATGAACGTTCTTCAACAGCCACAGCCACAGCAGCAACAACAACATCCACATCGAAATAAAAACTTCAATTATTACGAAAAAGTTATAATAAAAACATACCCAACGATCGTGCCAAAGTGAAGCACCACCACCAACGCCACCCAAGTTCGGCGATCGGTTATTTTCTTCGGTTTCAGACAACATCAGCAGCACCAGTGCCATCACCAACATCAGCAGCCAACAATCACACAACGCACAACACCTTAAGTTGAAGTAATCAAAGCAAGGCAAACGATGATAAAACACCGACCGCATTGTTCGCGCTCAATTCAAAGCAATAGCACCAGCAACAACAACAACAGTCACCACCCTGTCTCTAAGTTTACCTACTGTGTAATTCTTGTTATACACTCTCCTGTGCACTCGCTCACAACTTGCAGGTAACTGTTATACCCCTCCACAGAGCGAGCTTCAACTGTGTATAAGAGTAAGACCCCCCACATACACAGTCGGTAAGTGTGGGGGTCTATTCTCTCGCTCTCCCCCACAATGTTGCTCAGTATAACTCACAGTAGTTGCGGGTGTATACTTAGGCATGTGTATTGGGATGCATATGAAACACTTTTGTAGCCAAAAGCCCCAAATCTGTTCTTCTTCGCAACATCATTATTTAACATAACAACAAGTGTTAGGGCGCACAGTGGTTCTCAATGAATCGAAAGTGGTAATGACAAGGTATCCATTAACATCCACAGAAAACTGTGGTTTAGTTGTTTGGATTAAACAAGTGTCTTCATATGAGGATAGAGGGCGGTAATGGGTGCTCACAATAGTGTCCTAACTGTTGTAAGTGGCTGTACTACAGTTGTAACAATATTGTATATATTTTACATACAAGAGCATTGTTAAGGCACCATCCATTCCGCTGTGTTAGTAAAGGGTGATTTTTTTAGCTATTATCTTTTTGGCAACACTGGTTTAAACAGCTGACGCACGTTTCGTGTTTTGTTTCACTGTCAAACATCTTCAGTTTGGTCTATAATTTAACCATGAATCGTCTTACAAACGAGCAACGCTTGCAAATTATTGAATTTTATTATCAAAATGCGTGCTCTGTTAAGAAAGTTCATCGCGCGCTTCTTCCATTTTATGGTCAGTTTAATCGACCCACTGAAGCGGCTATTCGGGCTATTGTGACTAAATTTCGCACCAAATTTACATTGTTGGACATTAAAGCACCAACACGCTTACGTAGAGTGCGAACTGAAGAAAATATCGCAGCTGTATCGGCCAGTGTTAATGATGACCATCATTTATCGATTCGTCGCCGTTCGCAGCAATTGGGCCTCTGTTACTCAAATTGGACTAATCGGATGGACCATTTGAGGCGCAGTCAAGGTCAACATTTGCATGAAATAATCTTCAAACATTAAATTATATGGACCGTACTATCGATTCAAATAAAGATTTCATGTATTTTTTTCTGAATTTTATGTGTTTTTTTGAAAAACTTTCCTATAGCTTTTAAAAAATCACCCTTTATTACCAAACCACAACAAATACTGAAAAAATAATTTTATAAATAAATATAATATTTTTATTATTTCAAGCCACGCTTATAAGTCAAGGCTACCAATACGTTTATAATATATATATCGAAATAATATTTCAAAACAATTCAAAAAGTAAATATAAGACAGCAATCTCCAAAAAATCCATTATCTCTCAAGTACAAGATAAACTAACTTCATGAAAAAATAAAAATAAAAAAATACAAATTTGGAAGGCTACCAGTAAGTTGACATTATATATAACTAGCTAAACCCCCGCCCGCTTCGCCAGCCAGAAAAACAAACGGAAATAAAAATCATATTGTTTTTTCTTGTGATCGGTATTATATGTACCACTTATAATCAAGGTACTTCCCTGAGATACAAAAGAAATGGATATGTTCCATGGAAAATATTGAAGTACGGCGAATAAAGGAAGAAATCAAAATCAAATTGATTTTAGGTTGAGTGTGATTTTCTTCCTTTCCATTACCAAAACAAAAAACTTCCTATGTAAGAAAAACTTACTTAATCGAATAGCTGGAATTCGAATGTACTACATTCAAAACACATAGAAAGTCAATCAAATTGTATAATCAAATAATCAAACAACACAAAAACTAAAAAACTTTCTTGACTTAAGTCGGCTTTTGGCGATATTTCTTTTTTGTAATCTTTCTTTGCTATTATGCTAAGAAAGTCCAAAGAAAATGAGTAATTTTACAAAATTTAAATCAAAAATTCCCCATCTTTCAAATCCCGCCCATTTGTATAACAATATAGGAATCTCGGTGTAGAATAAAACAGGTTTTAATTTCGTATGGGAAAGGTCACGGATACTTTCCGCCCATCTCGGTGTCGAATATACTCTAAAACCGGTTTTAATTTCATATGGAAGGGCCACGCCCACTTTCCGCCTATATTTGCACAACTATTTACACTGGATCTATTCATACAATTTTTCATCACTCTAGGTTTTATAGAACTGATAATATTCAATAATAGGTTTCAACTTCGTATGTGAAGTACCACTCCCACTACCGCCCATTTTTGGAACATCTACGAAGGTTTATGCTAGATGCACTCACAAAAAATTCAGTATTGTAGCTGTTATAAAACTGAATAGATGTACTCGCACAAAATTTCAGTATTGTATCTGTCATAGAACTGAATATATTCGAAAATTGGTTATAACTTCGTATGGGAGGTGCCACACCCACTTTTCCAATACCGCCCATTTTTCGCACAACTACGCAAATTGATGCTAGATGCAATTACACAAAATTTCAGCAATCTAGGTGTCATAGAACTGACAATATTCAATAATAGGTTTTAACTTCGTATGGGAGGTGCCACGCCCATTTGTCCAATCCCGCCCATTTTTGGCACAACTACGCACATTGATGCTAGATACACTTACATAAAATTTCAGCACTCTAGGTGTCATAGAACTGACAATATTCAATAATAGGTTTTAATTTTATGTAGGAGGTGCCTCGCCCACTTTTCCAATACCGCCCATTTTTGGCATAACTACGCAAATTGATGCTAGATGCACTTACACAAAATTTCAGCAGTCTAGGTGCCATAGAACTGACAATATTCAATAATAGGTGTTAGCCTCGTATGGGAGATGCCACGCCCACTTTTCCAATACCGCCCATTTTTGGCAAAACTGTGCAGACTACCAATTAGTGGACTTTCACAAAAATTCAAGACTCTAGCTGCAACAGTACTCCGAATATGCTAATTTATAAAAAACGAATAAATCCCCAATTTGTGTGGGAGGTGCCACGCCCACTGAAAATATCAAAAATTTATATAGCCTATTTTCACCACCGGTTCAACATGAACATACTATAAAAATTTCAAGAAGATCGGTCCAGTAGTTTAGTCTGCTATAAAGAACAAACAATCAAACCCACAAACTTACAAACACAGATTCATTTTTATATATATAGATACTTCAAGTCATTTCAAAAAATAAATATTCTTATATTTATATTTTCAAAAAAGCTTAAATATCATAAATATTGGTAGGTAGTGGTTGGCACAGTTGGTTGTATTTTCATTCTATTTTAATACAAAATTTTAAAAATCTATTATCTCATGTACATAGTGTAAGATAAATTAACTTCATGATTCAACCAATTTTTGCTTAAAAGTACGAATTTGGAAAAATCTTCTTATTTTCTGTGTCTTTGCAGTTTCATGATTCTAGCTGCCCCCATTTGGTTGGTACCATTTTTATCCCCTTTTTCCAATATACCCCCTAAAGAGTACGACTTTCTATAATCTCTTTATTTTACTTGTCTACGCAATTAGAGGGATGTACGCATCGAATTTCATCAATTTAGCTGTATTCGTTTAGTTGGTACTATTTTTATCCCCTGTTCCCATTGTATCCCTCGAAAGTATGAATTTGGAAAAAACTTTTTTTTTTCGTGTCTACGCAGTCAGAGGAATGTCTACTCCGAATTTCATGACTCTAGCTGCGGTCATTTGGTTGGTACTATTTTTATCCCCTTTTTCCATTTGAATCCCAAAAAGTACCAATTTCGAAAAATCCTTCTATTTTATATACCGAATATCATTATTCTTGGTGCAGCCGTTTGGTTGGTACCATTTTTATCCCTCTATTCCCATTTTATCCCATAAAAGTACGAATTTGGAAAAAATACTTTCATATTATGTATCTACTCAATTAGAGGAATGTACACTAGAGCGTACCAGGTTACAAGTAAAAAAAAAAAAGTTCGCCGTACACCTTCGAATATGAAGTATTATTGAAAGGTAGTTTCAAAAAAAATTTTTTTATTTTTTTATGCCGAACGTAGGGGTCGCGCTTTTACATTTTTCTATATAACTTCTGCATTTATAAACGGATTTTAAAGTGTGATACATCGATGTTTTTGTCCGATTTTTTTGTCTTTGAAGTCATTGAGCTCAAACATGATTCATGATTTTATGCGAGCTTTAATTTTCGATTATTAGAGTGGTACATTAGGGTAGTAGCAACTGAGAAATGATGGGTAAGTACCAGAAGGGGGTGCTTGAGCTCAATGACTTCAAAGACAAAAAAATCGGCCTCGTCGAGACAAAAACATCGATGTATCACACTTTAAAATCCGTTTATAAATACAAGTTATATAGAAAAATGTAAAAGCGCGACCCCTACGTTCGGCATAAAAAAATAAAAATTTTTTTTTTGAAACTACCTTTCAATAATACTTCATATTCGAAGGTGTACGGCGAACTTTTTTTTTGAGGTACGCCCTAATGTACACAGCTAATTTCGTGTTTCTAGCTGTTGTCGTTTAATAGGTACCATTTGTATCCCTTTTGCCCCATTTCACCCCTTACGAATAAAAATCGTTTTATGGTGCACGTTTTTCTTATCGGAGGAATGCACATACCCAATATCAAGTAAATACAAGCAGACATATTGAAAAAATATGCTTAAATACTCTAATGTATTAAGGGTTATTATGGTTTTTTCAGTCCTTGTGAGGGAAAAAGTTGTCTCTTTGGGCCGATTTCGTCCAGTTTAAATCCCAACCGATCTACGACTATAAGACGTATTTATGCAAGATTTGGGCCTCCTAGCTCCTTTCGTTTAGATGCTAGCGTGCTTTCAACAGTCGGACTGACGGACATGGCTAGATCGTCTTAGAATTTTATGACGATCAATAATATATATACTTTATAGGGTCTCAGGTCGGTATTTCAAGGTGCTGCAAACGGAATGACAAAGTTAGTATACCCCCATCCTGGTGGTGGAGGGTATAAAAATGGTACCAACCACGTAAATATAATAGAGGGATTTTTCGAAAGTCGTACTTTTAAGGTGCTAAAATGGGAACAGGGATACATACCAGATAGAATCATGGAATTCGGTATACACATTTCGCGGATTGCATTACAAAATTTCTGGTTTTATGGAAAAGTTGAAATTTGTCATTTAATAATGGAACACAATATGACAACCACGACTGGCTCGGCAGTACCACATCCGACCAATCCAAATTTTCAGTACATGGCCCGATGACGCCGCCAGCCTAAAATCCATCCCAAACAGTGACTCGTTGTGCATGTCATGTGTGGGTTCTCTGAATCTCATATGCGGCATTTTTGCTTATTGACATAGCCACCTAAATGAAAACAAGTAAGGAAAGGCTAAAGTCGGGCGGGGCCGACTATATAATACCCTACACCACTCCCTGCGTATATATTTACCTCGCTTTGATTACTAAACCCAGGTATTTCATGGGAGCAATTTTATGTAGTTCATATAAATTATAAATTCATCTTTAGTCAAATTTAATGAGTATGGTAAATAATTGTATTGTAATTGATCCAATTTTCCAGCAGATATTCCAACTAATGTAAATATAAAAAAATGATCAAAACCAATGATAAATACAGATTAAATACAGCGGTAATAGGATGAATCGGACGCACATTTGAAGGGGGCCTATAACAACACTTGAGGCCTGTGCCAAACATCCGCCTATGTATTTCTCATTCACGGTAGGTATTCCTAGTTGAAACATATAATAATCTGCAAAATTTGATGAAGATCCGATGACATCTTACATCGGAGTGTTTGACAAAAAATGTTAAATCGGAAATGACACTTCTATGGGGGTATATTGAAACCTGGAACGATGTGACCCGCTTTCACCATGTATGTTTATTGGTGAAATATAATGTAAAGTTTGGCCAAAATCGGTTAAAGATTCGGGAGCAACATTTGTATTGGGGCTATATCTAAATCTGAACCGATCTTACCCACTTTCACCATAGGTGTATTTAGTTGGATTATAAGATGTTGTGCCAATTTTAAAGAAAATCGGATCCAATATGTGGTTTCTAGAGCGGAAAAAGTCAAATCGGGAGCGACATTTGTATGGGGGCTATATCTAAATCTGAACCGATTTCCTCCAAATTCAATACCGATGGTCCTTGTCCAGAAAAAATAACTTCTGCCAAGTTTCATTACAATCGGACAACAATTACGACCTGTAGAGTGCGATCAAACTTAGATGGACAGCAGACGGACAGACGGACGGACAGACAGACATCGTTAAATCGAATCAGCTGGTGATTCTAAGCCGATCGGTATTCTTAAAGGTTGGTCTAGCTCGATTATTTTTTGGTGTTACAAACATTTGGCGCGAAACTAACTTATAATACCCTAGCCCACGAAGTGGTGTAGGGTATAAAAACATCAAAAACCTTCGATGTTTTAAGATCAAAAATATGACGAATACTTCAAAAAATACTCAATGTATGAATGACATGGTAAGCTGACTTTCCAGCAGTGGAAGATCGTTTGATGACATGGCTAAATCTATTGGAAGGAAATGCTAATAAAGGGAATGCTTTACAGATTGCTATATCTATAGGCATCTCACGAAATGTTGCTAGCTTTACGCCTTTTAGTGGGATAAAATACAAACTATATAGAAACTGGATTAGAGGGAAACCTCTACAAGTGGAAATAAACGGCATGTTCCTTGAGCTTCCAATTATCCAGGTTCGACTGTAAGCAAGTACCACAAATTCAACAACTTTAATCTGTCAGCAATACTGAGAATTGTCGATTATTTATTCGATGCATTACACTCGAGTGGTCGAAAAATCTCGATAACAAAAATCGTTTTGCGTTGACATACAACTTGGTGTTTGAAGTCTTCATTATTAACAATATTAAATAAAACCAAGCAATTTATACTTTTTTACATTTCCAAAATATTTGAGATTTTCTTTTATTCTGTTTGAGATTACAAAATAGATGATAACTAAGTGCTATTGTATAGTTATCGGAAAGTTGTGTTCACATTATAAAATTCTTGTATGTATTGTATTAAAGTGCGAATGAATTCCCGTGCTTAAGTGTCGTCGTTTCTAAAAGTATAATTTTCAGATTTCATTTTATTTAGTCCCATCGTTCCTTCATTTGTTCAAAAGCCACTGTGCCAAACACAGTGGCGCTAGCATACAAATAATTTATGTATTTACGTTTGTAACGCACGGTCGGTCGGAGGATGTCGTTTATGGTTGTTAGAATTTATTACTTGATTGTATTATTCGAGTACTACCTCGTAGATAGGCTGTGTGACCGTGTTTTTCGCTGTTCAATGGCAGTGTAATCATGTCCAGGATGAATAAAGATTGTCCCCGTTTGGTTGCTGGGTTGGTGGGTGGGAAGACGGTTGCTATTGCTACCGCAACGTACGGGTACGTACAAATTGATTTCGTGTTTTGGGAGAAAAATGGTGACGTTATTCATGTTTTATTCTTTCGGTTTTCTTGGAGATTTATAGTGGGTCTGTCCTATTTTTCCACATAATTGAGGTTAGTGTTGTGTTGTGGAGTGTGGCATTCGGTTAAAAAAATGAAACAAGGTACAATAAACTTGAAAAATTATGTAGGGGTCATTTAAAAATAACTTAAATTCGTGAAGGATGATTTGGACGGAAATGCATTCTACAGTTTCATTGGTTGTATGGATCCTTCAATGAGTATCTGCACCAAGTTCAATAGTTCTAGTACAAAGTTTTTTTGGAAAATTAAAATAAATGAAAAACCAGTAAGGAAAGGCTAAAGTCGGGCGGGGCCGACTCTATGATACACTCCACTTTCAATCCGAATACAATTCAATTCGGTGAAAAAGTGAAAACGGGAAGGTTTTTTGTATCCTGTAAATGTATGTGTTTGACAAAAAACTTTATATCGGAAAGGACATTTGTATGAGGATATATTGAAACCTTGAACGATATAGGTGAAATATAAAATGTATAGTTTGGCCAAAATCGGTTAAACTTATGGGAGCAACATTTGAATTTGGGCTATATTTAAATCTGAACCGATCTTACCCACTTTCACCATAGTTTTGTTTAGTTAGATTATAAGATGATGTGCGAAATTTAAAGAATATCGAGCACAATATTTGGCTTTTAAAGCGGCAAAAGTCAAATCGGGAGCGACATTTGTATGGGGGCTATATCTAAATCTGAACCGATCTTACCCAATTTCTGCATAGTGTTTCTAGTTGGATTATAAGATGTTGTCCCAAATTTAAAGAAAATCGGGTACAATATATGGTTTTTAGAGCGCAAAATTCAAATCGGGAGCGACATTTGTATGGGGCCTATATCTAAATCTGAACCGATCTAGCCCGCTTTAGCCACAGGTGTTTCTAGTTAGATTATAAGATGTTGTGCCAAATTTAAAGAAAATCGATTAGAATATGTGGCATTTAAAGCGGAAAAAGTAAAATCGGGAGCGACATTTATATGGGGGCTATATCTAAATCTGAATCGATCTTAGCCAATTTCTGCAATTTAAAAAAAATCGAGTACAATATGTGGTTTCTACAGAGGAAAATGTCAAATCGGGAACGACATTTGTATGGGGGCTATATCTAAATCTGAACCGATTTGACCTATTTTCACCATAGATGTTCTTAGTTTAAATATAAGATGTTTTGCCAAATCTGAAGACAATCTGATACAATATGTGGTTTCTAGAGCGGAAAAAGTCAAATCGGGAGAGAAATTTGTATGGGAGCTATATATAAATCTGAACCGATCTAACACATTTTTACCACAGGTGTTTCTAGTTACAATATAAGATGTTTTGCCAATTTTAAAGAAAATCTGTTCTAATATGAGGTATCTAGAGTGAAAAGAGTCAAATCGGGAGTAAAATTCGTATGGGGGCTATATCTAAATCTGAACCGATTTTCTTCAAATTAAATAGCGTTCGTCCTTATCCCGAAAAACATCGTTGTGCAAAGTTTCATTTGGTTCTGTCTACAATTGCGACCTGTATCGTGATTACAAGAATAGATGGACGGACGGACGGACGGACGGACAGACAGACGGACATTTCTAAATCGATTCAAAAAGTGATTCTAAGTCGATCGGTATAATTAACAATGGGTCTATCTCTCTTCCTTTTGGGTGTTACAAACAAATGCACAAAGACATAATACTCTCGTGGAGTGTATAATTACAGGCTTTGGACAATAGGATAACGTCCTACTGCTCCGAGATTTTTACCGAGTTACAGAAGCCGTGATAACTGGAAAAATTAACCATCGATCTGTGACAATGATTTTTGGAATGAAGCAGCGAATTGGATTTTGAAACGACGAGACTGTATTTCAAGTTTGTAAATTCGAACTTATAAAACAGGGGCTGGAGAATCTGCACACTTTTTTCACTGTCTGCTTTGAGCATTTCTTGCGACTTTACCGGTCTTGCTCTTTCGGATAGTCATTTCAATTTTTGGGACATTGGGTATTTGTAAGAACAGGAGAAATTATCGGCTCGTCGTTTTAGTTGTTCTTTGGAATCAGTCAGAAGACTTTCATTCTTACCCTTGATAGCCATATTTCCTTTTCCGTTCAGGAGGCGTGAACAGTATAGAGGAGTTTTGAATTTCCTGATGTCGCAGCGATTTCTGATTCTTTAACGATTTACGTTAGTTTCAAGATTTCAATATATTTGTTGGACTCTTCATACATCAAAATGATTTTTGACATTATCAGTGACTTTCTTTGTGTTTCTTTTTTCATCAACTTTCATCCGCGTATCATCAGAAATCCATTTGGGAGCACTGACAGTCGATTGAGGTATTGAGAGACATTGTGTTTCAGATTCTAAGGCTGGATTTTCTTATTCTCATTCTTATTCTCAGTTCCACAATGAATTGATGGTGGTCAGATGAAATGTCTGCACTACGCTTGTTTCTCACATCGACTACTACGTCTCCACATGCGACTAATGCAAACAATTGTGAAATTAGATTCGCATGGGTGACACCCAAGGATATAGCACACCATCAATAACAAGGTTATTAACACCACAGAACACCTTTAACAGTTCGTTTTATTTTCACCAAAATTCGTCCATCTCAGAAATTCCCAGTATAGAAAGATTTATACGTTCGAATTTCCTCTCCAAATTAGAAAGGTTACCAATTTTGCATGGTAAATGGGAAACTGATAAATTCCCAGATGAGTGGATACAGGAAACTCTTGTTAATATACCTATAAAGGACAAACAAGGCACAAACAAATACTAATTGAGAAATATATGGCTTGCAAAAAAAGTGGAAATGGATGCGAAAACCTTCAAATAATAAAGAGAGACAAGCTTGGGAATGACATCCAAAAGGAAATCGACGTAGAGGACAACTCAGAGGATCGAGACGCATAAGTTTGTCGAATGAAATAAAGTCTGTGAACAAGGAACTCAGCTGGAGACAAATCGAAGCAATGTCTAGAGATGGTAGTAAAATTTTCGAGAAGAGATCGACTTTCAATTCAGCCTCATTTTCATCTCCCTGGCAATGTCAGTAAGCAAAATTGCCGCATATGGGGTTCAGAGAACCCACCGGTGACAATTGAGAAGCCAATGCATCTACAACCAGAGATACAAGCCGACCGATTTTAAGCCGACAAGCCGCCGCCGCCGCATGTTTCTGCACGAGCCGCGCCGCCGCCGATTTCATCGGCTCAAATCGACTCAAGCACGCCGCCGATTTCATCGACTCATATCGACTTCAACCACGCCGCCGTGATTTGACGGAGTTCTAACTCAGTCAAATCTTACTACCAAAATAGACAACCCACTTAAAATTACAAAAGAAAATATAAATGTCAACTTAGACAACCTACTGCTGTGAAATATATTGCTCTTTCTTTCATTTATATAAGTCAATTCCAGTACGTGTGTTCACGTGTTCCTATAAATAACAATATCTATTGTGCTTCTTTAGCGTGTCAAAGTAGGTAGAGTATTATCATTCTTTGTAAGGATTATGATATTCAAAAACGTCTGGTCAAATATGCCTCACATGAAAAGCTGTAATTGCAAAAATATTTATTAAATTTATCCATATTATACATTTTGGGAATGGATTCCTTCAACCAAAAAATAATTGTATGGGTTAACAATTAGGGTATCCAACCGATTAATCGAATAATTTTTTGTCAAATATTTGTTCGAATAATAAAAAATCATGATTTTCGAATAATGAATAATTCGAATAAATTGTCCCAAATAATCGATTAATCGATATTATAAGTTTTGCCTTTAAAAACTTATGAAATCGTCGTATGCTTTGTATGATAAATTGATTTTGAATAGCCAGTTTGCTCCATTCGGGTACACCAAATATAAAACCACAATTTTTTTCGATTTTTGATTTGTATTCTCCACAGATATTAAAATAACGATTTATCAGACTTCGGAATTATTTAAAATTTAAAGAATAGTAATTTCATAGAATAGTAAATTCATAGAAAAATTGAGGTTAACACCGTGATAAAAAATTCAGTTCTGTTATAAATCATATGATCCATATTCGAAAAAAGTCAATGGATAACTTCTGTTATTATGCTCATTTAAGGGAATGTTCTTTATTTTGATAAGATATTAAGATTTTTGTCAACTTCTAATGAATTTCTAATTTGATGCTACAATTTTTAAATAAAATCAGATATATAATAAACGTTCAATATATAGTTGAACTACCTGTAAACTGCCTTGTCTTGTCTTTATAACTCTTATTAATTATATTTTATTTAAGTGGACAATTTTTAGATTTATCGGTTAATCGAATAACTCTTGACTTCATTATTCGATTAATTAGAATTTTTTTGTTTTCAAATAAACGAAAAATCGAATAACATAAACGTCCGAATAATTGGATACCCTAATAACAATATTAAATTATTGGAACATTGGCATTGAAGTTTTCCTTAACGAATATTGAACTACTTGCCAAAAAATAAAAGAAAATTGTTCCTTCCATTTTCCCAAAATTGTCAAATAAATAGGGGTATTCGAATGACTGAACGAGCCGGCAAATCAGCCGAAAGCCGCCGCCGCCGACCCATTTTGAACAGCGCCGCCGCCGCCGATAATTATGGTTCGGCTTGTAACTCTGTCTACAACGAGTGACTGTTTGGTGTGGAATTTGGGCTATACTGAAAAATTAGGTTGATCGGTTGAGGTACTGCGAGTCAGTCATATGAATGATATTGTGTTCCATTATTAAATGACAAAGTTCAACTTTTCCAATAAAACCAGAAATTATAAAAAAATAATCAGTACTTTTTTATAGCCGGTAAAAATTTTAATCGGTGGCCTCGCGATTATAGTTTTACGCTAGAGAATATTCAGCGCACTGAGAAAAGTCAAGCTCCAGGTAAACTACAGTTTAAACAAGAAAATGAAAACAGAATTACACTTTTTTAAATACAGAAGACACTTCAAAAGCTCTTGTAGCTCATGAACTGGATGAAATTCCAATACGATACATGGCTTCCGAGATATAGATCTCTAAAATACTGAACTTTTCAATATTTTCACCATATATCGCCACAATATTTTAGAATGTGCTTGATTTGGACGCATTAGATCTGAGAGTTTTTGCCACAGTGCGACGCACAATGGAATATTTTCATACAAGCTGCGGTAAAAATTAGGAGGAATTTGAAATGTTCGCAAACATGTATTATGTCGTAAAATTAGATCAAAAAAGTTGTATCTTTTAATCGAAGGCAACCAACTACAGAGGCTAAAATCAGGAGATAATAGCTTACCGTTTTCTGTTAATCTATATGGGAAAATCTACAAAATAGTCCGATTTCAATTTTGAAAAATTAAAAATTTCAAATTAGAGGCACACGTTTTATTTTAGCGTCAACTTGTTAAAAATACATTAAATATAAATAATGTGCTCGCGTGCATCATTTTTTTCAAGTGCTGAAGAAGTTATAATCGGATTGTCCCTTTTGGTTCTATTGCAAGTTTAGCGTCACGTTTTATTTTAGCGTCAACTTGTTAAAAATACATTATATATAAATAATGTGCTCGCGTGCATCATTTTTTCAAGTGCTGAAGAAGTTAT
This sequence comes from Polietes domitor, assembly GCA_947397865.1. NCBI lineage: Eukaryota > Metazoa > Arthropoda > Insecta > Diptera > Muscidae > Polietes > Polietes domitor. The sequence continues at coordinate 139,167,716 of OX377619.1, forward strand.
AATCGGATTGTCCCTTTTGGTTCTATTGCAAGTTAAGCCTGAAAACCCTATGAAAATCAACAAAATTTAACCTAAAATGGCTCTCGGTACCAAAATAATAATTCGGTCTATTTAGCACTTACACACATTATTAGTAGTACCCATATTCACCGATCACACAGGGTTGCCACCAGTTATTTTTCAAACTGCGGATGTGCTCTTCAAAAAATATGAAATTTCATGATCTGCACGCATCGACCTGATGATGTTCGTACTGTCATAATCTCCTTGTCGCTGAAGGCACACCAAATCGTCCGGTCGCCTTTTGTCGTTTATAATCCAATATTAAAAAATTTGCAATTACGTTCACGCTGAAAGCGCAAAAAAGAAAATTGTATCAATTTTCGTTTTATGCAAAAACAGAGTGACAGATTTTGAAGAGCTACCATTTATTCCTCAGTGATGGCACACGCCCTTTTCAACATATAGAAGATTCCGCAACATCATTACTATCATCCACAAAAAGATCAGAATGATTTTCTCTTATGCTGAAAAAGTTATAGCCAAAAGAGTTGAACAACTCCCGAAAGTTACAAGCAAAAATAGGGTAAATTAGGGTAGACCTTAGCTCAGTAGACTACATTAACAGCATAATTTTAAAACTTTAGGATGTTGGCGAGGTTAAACTCGTCGTTTTGAAAATTATGACACTCTCAGAAATATTATATATTGCTCTTAAAGCGGTTAGAAGCCTGAGTGACATGGAATCGTACTATACCGTAGATTTGCCCATATATATATAAATTAATCTGTGTTTGTATGTTCTTTATAGCAGCCTAAACTACTGAACCGATCTTGTTGAAATTTTCACAGTATGTTTTAGTGAACCGGTGGTGAAAATAGGCTATTCGTTTTTTATAAATTAGCATATCGGAGTACTGCTGCAGCTAGAGTCTTGCATTTTTGTGAAAGTTCAGTGATTATTAGTCTGTACAGATGTGCCAAAAATGGGCGGTATTGGAAAAGTGGGCGTGGCATCTCACGAAGTTAAAACCCATTTTCGAATATATTCCGTTCTATGACAGATACAATACTGACATTTTGTCTGAGTGCATCCAGCATCAATGTGCGTAGCTGTGCCAAAAATGGGCGGTATTGGAAAAGTGGGCGTGGCACCTCCCATACGATGTTAACACCTATTATCGAATATATTTAGTTCTATGACGCCTAGAGTGCTGAAATTTTGTGTAATTGTGTCTAGCATCAATGTGCATAGTTGTGCCAAAAATGGGCGGTATTGGAAAAGTGGGCGTGGCACCTCCCATACGATGTTAAAACCTTTTATTGAATATTGTCAGTTCTATGACACCTAGAGTGCTGAAATTTTGTGTAAGTTCATCAGCCATCAATATGCATAGTTGTGCCAAGAATGGGCAGTATTGAAATTTTGTGTGAGTTCATCCAGTGTAAATAGTTGTACAAAGATGGGCGGAAAGTGGTCGTGGCCCTTCCCATATGAAATTAAAACCTGTTTTTTAGTATATTCGACACCGAGATTCCTATACACTTTTTCTTTTGATTTTCATCTTTTCAAGAAAGCGGAAATTATAAAAATTTTGTTGTTTGATTACACTAGTCAACAAATTGAAAAAAATTTCATGTACTCGGGATGCGATAATTTTTTCTGTGTAGATAACCTTGACATGAGCTCGAAAAACGCAATAAAAAATTTTTTTTTCGTTTGGTTTTTTTTTTATTATTATTTTTTTAAATTTTAAAAATTTTTTTTTGGTTAATTTGTTTCGTCCGGCATAACTCGGGAACCACTAGCCCGATTTAATTGAATTAAATTTTAAAAAATTTAAAATTACAATTCCCTTAATCTGTTCATATATTGTTTTCCTATACAAGCAACAGTTTCCAAGTTAAAAATGAATATATAAAGGAAAAAACTTATTTTTTGCCTAAAAATTTAAAATTTTTTTTTTTTTTAAATCCATAAAAAATCCAAAATGAAAAAAAATGTCAAATCTTATTACTTTTACGTAAAGTCACATAACCTATGAGCAAAATGAGACAAAGATCATGAAAATCGATGCACGCGTTTCGCTTTTATTCGCAATTGAGTAAAGGTATGAATTTCAAAAATTTAAAAAATTTTTTTTTGGTTAATTTGTTTCGTCCGGCATAACTCGGGAACCACTAGCCCGATTTAATTGAATTAAATTTTAAAAAATTTAAAATTACAATTCCCTTAATCTGTTCATATATTGTTTTCCTATACAAGCAACAGTTTCCAAGTTAAAAATGAATATATAAAGGAAAAAACTTATTTTTTGCCTAAAGATTTAAATTTTTTTTTTTTTTAAATCCATAAAAAATCCAAAATGAAAAAAAATGTCAAATCTTATTACTTTCACGTAAAGTCACATAACCTGTGAGCAAAATGAGACAAAGATCATGAAAATCGATGCACGCGTTTCGCTTTTATTCGCAATTGAGTAAAGGTATGAATTTCAAAAATTTGCTCGACATATGCACAACTTTGTCTATGGTAAGGTTTTTTCTTTTTTATTACAAAAAAATTAAAATTTTTGGGTGACAAAAATATATGACTTTAAATTAAAAAACAATTCGATATATGTACAAGAAATTATCCTAAGGATATCAACATTAATTAATTATAAAAAAGTTTAAAAAAAAAATATCTAAACACAAAAATAAAAACCTTCAAATTAAAAATAATTATGTGCTTTTGTCTTTCTTTTATATTGTTGTGGGTCTGTTTCTCTTATCAGGAACCAGATATAGTCCCCCATCATAGCTTCGTTCCAAAATCCTTGGTATCGGTGCTCAATTTCTTTCATTTGCTGATGAAAACGCTCACCATGCTCGTCACTCACAACGCCCAGGTTGTCCGGAAAGAAGTCCAAGTGCGAGTGTAGAAAATGTATCTTAAGCGACATATTTGCTCTAATTTTTTTATAATTTTGGAGTAGTTGTTCGACGATCTCTCTGTAATTTGAGCTTTTGTTGTTTCCAAGAAATCCGGAAACAATTTGCCGAAATGAGTTCCAAGCTGCAGCTTCATTTGGTGATAAAATGTGCTCAAACTGTTGATCTTGCAACAACTTTTTAATTTGCGGACCGTCGAAAACGCCTTCCTTAATCTTTGCCGATGAAAGGTGAGGAAAAATGGTTTTTAAATAGGCGAACGCTTCGCCATCTTTTTTGATAGCTTTCACGAAGTTTTTTAAGAGTACCCGAGTTCACCAAATAATCCGGGAATGTCCTTACAAAAACAGATGTTGTCTTTTTTTGTGTAGTACCTTGCGTATGGTTCATGACGCTTCCTGTAGATTGTTGTCACCACACCAGGAGCCAAGAAACCGAACTGTTGCATGCGCGATGCATGCAACTCTGCATCTTCCTTGGAGAGTTTCAATTCTCTAACCCAATCGTTCAGTTCTGCTTGGGAACATAAGCGTTGACCTCCATGCAATGTATATGTTGACTCGCATTCTGATGTGGTTTCTACTGTCTCCGGATCTGATGTTGGATGTATCGCCTCATTATTAGATGCCCATCTTGAAACGGACGGTTGCGGGTCCACTGGTTCTTCGCAAAATGGCACTGGAAAATTCACTGTTGAAACAGCAGCGTAAGTCCATCGTATATTTTTTCCCACGCCTGTTTTTTTGCTAAGACAGAAGTAGCAATCTGTTACATGGCAAAGCGGAGCTCTCCAAAGCATTGGCATGATGATTCTCGGCTGTCGTCTGAAAGAATTTCAATAATAAGTTATATATGTTCTTGAATTTCATAATCTACACTTACCTTGAGTCAGCTAGCTGTACGTAGCACCTTGGACATAGAGCACTTGGTGTCCACCGCTCATCTATGTTTGAGACCTTTAAATTGAAGCTCTCTTCAAATGAATCTCTCAATTTAGGTGAAAAACAATGCTTGTTTTTTTCAGAAACGTATTCTCCGCACATGTAACAAAAATTACTTGGATTGGTATTGCATTCAAATCCTCGCGAACGTTTGCTCATTTTAACTATCGCGTTCGTCGACACTTGTTGAATGAGTAAAATCGATCAATGAAGACCTATTTATACTGTGTATTGTTTAGTATTTTACTGACAGGTACTTATAAATGGGTGTATATTTTTTTACGGTGGCTACATACCTGTTTCACCATGTGTGAGTCTTAAATTTTCCGAATAATGACCACCCTTAAATGTGGGTTGCATTTCTGTAAAAAAATCATACAGGTAGCCAACGGAAAACCCAAATAATTAAAAAAGTCCCCTTTCCTTTTTTCCTTTTAATTGTTCACGCACATTTATTAGCGTTTATTACTTTGCTTACGCAATCATAAAAATTAAATAACCCTTTGTTTATTCCATTTTGTTAATTCTGAGAATCAAAAAAAAGAAAAAACCTTACCATAGACAAAGTTGTGCATATGTCGAGCAAATTTTTGAAATTCATACCTTTACTCAATTGCGAATAAAAGCGAAACGCGTGCATCGATTTTCATGATCTTTGTCTCATTTTGCTCATGGGTTATGTGACTTTACGTAAAAGTAATAAGATTTGACATTTTTTTTCATTTTGGATTTTTTATGGATTTTTAAAAAAAAAAATTTTAAATTTTTAGGCAAAAAATAAGTTTTTTCCTTTATATATTCATTTTTAACTTGGAAACTGTTGCTTGTATAGGAAAACAATATATGAACAGATTAAGGGAATTGTAATTTTAAATTTTTTAAAATTTAATTCAATTAAATCGGGCTAGTGGTTCCCGAGTTATGCCGGACGAAACAAATTAACCAAAAAAAAAATTTTTAAATTTTTGAAATTCATACTTTTACTCAATTGCGAATAAAAGCGAAACGCTTGCATCGATTTTCATGATCTTTGTCTCATTTTGCTCATAGGTTATGTGACTTTACGTAAAAGTAATAAGATTTGACATTTTTTTTCATTTTGGATTTTTTATGGATTTTTTAAAAAAAAAAATTTTAAATTTTTAGGCAAAAAATAAGTTTTTTCCTTTATATATTCATTTTTAACTTGGAAACTGTTGCTTGTATAGGAAAACAATATATGAACAGATTAAGGGAATTGTAATTTTAAATTTTTTAAAATTTAATTCAATTAAATCGGGCTAGTGGTTCCCGAGTTATGCCGGACGAAACAAATTAACCAAAAAAAAAAATTTTTAAATTTTTGAAATTCATACTTTTACTCAATTGCGAATAAAAGCGAAACGCTTGCATCGATTTTCATGATCTTTGTCTCATTTTGCTCATAGGTTATGTGACTTTACGTAAAAGTAATAAGATTTGACATTTTTTTTCATTTTGGATTTTTTATGGATTTTTAAAAAAAAAAAATTTTAAATTTTTAGGCAAAAAATAAGTTTTTTCCTTTATATATTCATTTTTAACTTGGAAACTGTTGCTTGTATAGGAAAACAATATATGAACAGATTAAGGGAATTGTAATTTTAAATTTTTTAAAATTTAATTCAATTAAATCGGGCTAGTGGTTCCCGAGTTATGCCGGACGAAACAAATTAACCAAAAAAAAATTTTTAAAATTTAAAAAAAAAATAATAAAAAAAAAACCAAACGAAAAAAAAAATTTTATTGCGTTTTTCGAGCTCATGTCAAGGTTATCTACACAGAAAAAATTATCGCATCCCGAGTACATTTTGACTGTTGACTAGTGTTAGTGAACAATTTGATTGATTATCAATGTGTTTTGAATGTAATGTGATGTAATTTCTTCCTACGAATGAAGTGTTTTGTTTAGGTAATGGAAAGGAGGAGAATCACACTTAACAAAAAATCAATAAGAAAGCAGATTTTAATTTTTCCGTTTGTTTTTTTTTTGCCTGGCGAAGCGGGCGGGGTTCAGCTAGTTAATTATAAAGTATCAAATCACAACAAATATATACATGTGTATTTTCTAACGTATATTTTTTTAATAATTTTACTATTGAAGTATTTTGTTGTTGGTCTTACAGGTTTAAATTAATACAAATGTTTGAATGCTTTTTTTACAATGATTAACTAAGCCCACGGTTTATGAATATTTGTAACTGTCGATGCATCGGTCGGTCACGCAAATACAGTTCTATACTGTACAAAATAACCATATTGAATAAATATAAACTTAAAGTCCACTGTCTTAAAAGGAAAGCGAAAACATAATTACACTTTTTACTGAAAAAGAACACCTAAATATCACTTGTATTTCATGAAGTTTTATGGATTCCGCCATACATCCCAATAAAATATCCTCTAATATGGTGAACTTTTTAACTATTTTAACATTTATGAAATTTAAATGCATCCACAGCAACATTTAGACGGGATATCGCTAAAACCTTTTAGAATGTTCTTTGCAAATTAATATTTGGGTGCATACAATTTACGAGTTTTTTGCTGCTGATAATAATTCAAATAAGATCTGATAGGAAGGGTTTTAATTAGTGGTAATTTTCCTATTAATAATTATTGTCAATCGCCGATTTCTCCTAAACTTGCATTTATTATTTTGTAGAATTGAGAAAGAATCTATAATTTTGTTTATAAACTGTATTACTTACTTCTTAATAAACTTCTTAAATAAAATAAGAATAAAATAAAATAGCTGATAAAATGGTTAATAATGAGAGCAAATATTATTATTATATGATACTTTTTATAAATGTATCTACATAAACGATGCAACGACTTACATCGATACACTTAACGATGTCATTTTCCACCCGATATTCGTCACTCAAGAATCATTTGCAAGCATTTGATTCCTTTTGTCAATTTTTCGTAATATATGATTTAAATTTAAGAAGTAAGGATAGGCTAAAGTCGGGCGGGGCCGACTATATAATACCCTCCACTTTCTTCCCCATTATATTGGAATTCAGAGAAAAAAGTGATATCGGGAACGATCTTTGTTTGGTCAAATCTAGATCGAATGGGAAATCTGAACCGATCTGGCTCACAATAGATGTTTCTAGTTCAAATAAAATATGCTCGACCAATTTGATGAAAATCGGTTAAATTATATTGTTTCCAAAGCGGAAAAGTCAAATTACCGAATTGCTGAATCGATTCAAAAAGTGATTCTAAGTTAATCGGTATACTTAACAATGGACCTATCTCGCTTCCTTTTGGGCGTTACAAACAAATGCACAAAGACAGAATACACACCACGGTGTGTATACAAATTGACATTTTAGGACTTAGCATCGATAGCCAAAAATTCCAGTTATTCTAAGGGATATCATATTAAAAGCTGGGGTTTTAAATGCAAAAATTGGCGCATAACTCTGGTGTGGATATATAATGGGAGAAATGACAGTGGAGACAATAAAATGTGTCATTCATTTAAACTCGCTATTGGAGGTAAATATAAATAATCAATGCGAATAAATCAATTACAATATTCTAAAAGTGCAAAATCTGTCGAACAGGTTTTTTTTGAAATTTTGGTTGTAAAGATTAGTCAGCATTTTCTAATTACACAATTAGTTGGAAAATCATTTTTAGCACTTCAAAGAAATTAACAACATTCAGGCAACATGCGCGTCATCACATTATCTTCAACTTAAACATTATTCCCAGGTTCAGCATTTGCTTTGGCCAAAATTCAATTATTTTTATTTTTTATAATTTTTGTATTTTAGTAATTTTTATCGAGTGGATGTGAAAAATATTTTCAATAAAGGGCTTGCGAACTTAGTCATTGATTATTCTTTATTACATATTTTTTCATTTAAATGTTTGATTTTTATACCCTATAAATGCTTTGCTATTACTTTACTAGGAATATCTGCCAGAAAATTGTTTCAATTATCATATTATTTATCATATTCGATAAACTTGACTAAAGATGAATTTATAGTATACTGTATAATTTATACGAACTACATAAAATTGCTTCCATAAAAACAGATGGGTTTAGTAATCAGAGCGAGGTATATACACAGGGAGTTGTGTAGGGTATTATATGGTCGGCCCCGCCCGACTTTAGCTTTTCTTTATTTGATATAAATGAATTTTATTTTTTTCTGCGGTTACAAAATCAAACCAGCATCGTTTCCCTCAAATGTCGAATATTAAACGTGATGGCGCTTGTAAGATGAAGTATAGTGTGGGCCATTTAAATTTCTACATTAGAATCGGCTATAAAAAAGTACTGATTATTTTTTCCAATTTCTGGTTATATTGGAAAGGTCCAACTTTGTCATTTACTAATGGAGCACAATATCAGTCATGGTAGTCATGACTTGCTCCGATCAACCCAATTTTCAGTTCATGGCCCAATGATGCCGCCAGTCCAAAATCCACACCGAACAGTGACTCGTTGTAGATGCATTGGCTTTTCAATAGTCACGTGTGTGTTCTTTGAAACCCATATGCGGCAAGTTTGCTTATTGACATTGCCACCAATAAGAAAATGAGCTTAATCTGAAAATTTCCACCTAGATTGGAGTAAGTTTTTAATATTTCCCCATTTTTTGGAGCGTATATCATCCCATTTTGCACCTTATAGATTTTCCCCATGGACCTGTCTACAACTATTAGAAATGTGTGTGTTGAACTCCTACCTACCGAACGGAAATGTCCGCCCCTTACTTATGTATAATTATGAAAATATTGAATCTTTTTTACGACGACATTTGCATGTCTCAGTAGACTAATGCTAAGGATGGACTTTATTTATATCATAAACATTATTTGGGTCAAATTCAATGTTGTTTCTACAAAAATCTTCCATTCACTCTTATAAGACCATAAGAAAGACCTTTTGAATTTGTTTGTGGCTGAGTGTGTGTGTATGTGCGTCTTTCCAATCCCATTACCAAAGTATACCCTCTGTGGCTCCCTGCAGATTATATAATCAATTGACTGTTAACATTTTCAATTATTATCTCATCATCATATTTATCGATTGAATTATTTCGCTGGACGACGAAAAAAGATATGAATTATTAACATCCCTATTAACACTTTAATTTAAATGTTCTACTTTCGAAGGCGCTTAAAATCCAGCAACGATGGAATATGTACAGCGTACTTAGATTAGCCAATGGTTTGATACATATACATATATTTGATACATATACATATATTTGATACATATACATACTTATATGTATATATGTATATGTATGAATCCACCAAAATTACTAAAAATACAATTAGATAACATAGTAGTAGGGTCCTCTTGTAACTCAAACCTATTGAGGATCAATAGTGATGTAGACGAATTTCTTGAAACTATGGAAAACATATCGATTTCCAACCTCTGTGAGATGGAGTGTGAAACATATTTTGTTTGATCTGCCTTTTTCTTCTACACTCAGAAAAAAGTGAACCCTATAATGATTAAAAATTAACTAAAATTTAGGAATATTGAATTTCGTATAGCGCTAAAGCAATATTTCCTCATATCAAATTCAAACTTTTCCTTAAAAGTAATACATGCTTTGAAGTTGATTCTAGTTAAATTATCCTAAAACCAAATTAATATTTACTCAAACAGAGGAAAATTCCAGTCAGTTTTTCCTCAAACAAAGTACATTTTTACTAAATCAAAGTAAAATTTTGCTGAAATTTTCGTAAAACTAAGTAAATTTTTCATAAGTTTTTACTAAATTTAAGTAAAATTGTCGTAAAACTAAGTAAATTTTTATTCTAACCAAGTAAATTTTTACTAAATCTATTTTTTTGTCTAAAATTAACTAAATTTTTACTCAAATCAAGTAAATATTTACTCAAATTGAAGACAATTTTTTACTAAAACTGAGGAAATTTTAACTTGATACAAGGAAAAAAGTGAACTTAAAATTAACCAAAATAATTCAAACAAATGATTTTGCTTCAGAGTATGCAAAACTAATACAAACCAGTAAGGAAAGGCTAAAGTCGGGCGGGGCCGACTATATGATACACTCCTCTTTCCATCAGAACACAATTCAATTCGAAAAAAATGAAAACGGGAAGAATTTTTGTATGTTTCCTAATCATAGGCTAATATGTCCTGGTTCAATTTGTCAAATCGAGAAGAATATTTGTATCAGGGCTATATCCAAACATGACTCATTTCAGAATATGTTCTTCAAGTTCACAATTTGAAGTAATTCGATGAAAATACGTGGTTTCTGGGGCGGAAAAATCAAGCCGGGAGCGAAATTTGTATAGGAGCTATATAAAAATCTGAACCGATCTGACTCATTTTCATCCTGGGTGTTTCTCATGCAAATAAAGAGTGATTTTTTTGAGGTTAGGATTTTCATGCATTAGTATTTGACAGATCACGTGGGATAGACATGGTGTCAAAGAGAAAGATGCTCAGTATGCTTTGACATTTCATCATGAATCGTCTTACAAACGAACAACGCTTGCAAATTATTGAATTTTATTATCAAAATGCGTGCTCTGTTAAGAAAGTTCATTGCGCGCTTCCATTTTATGGTCAGTTTAATCGACCCACTGAAGCGGCTATTCGGGCTATTGTGACTAAATTTCGCACCAAATTTACATTGTTGGACATTAAACCACCAACACGCTTACGTAGAGTGCGAACTGAAGAAAATATCGCAGCTGTATCGGCCAGTGTTAATGATGACCACCAATTTTCGATTCGTCGCCGTTCGCACCAATTGGGTCTCTGTTACTCAAAAACGTGGAAATGCCAAAATTGGACTAAGCGGATGGACCACCTAAGACGCAGCCGCGGTCAACATTTAAATGAAATTATCTTCAAAAAGTAAATGTCATGGACCAATCTAACGTTTCAAATAAAGAACCGATGAGATTTTGCAAATTTTATGCGTTTTTTTTTTTAAAAAAGTTATCAAGCTCTTAAAAAATCACCCTTTATAAGATATTTTCCCAAATTTGAAGAAAATCTGTTAAAATATGAGGTTTCTGGAGCGGAAAAACTCAAATTGGGAGTGAAATTCGTATGTGGGCTATATCTAAATCTGAACCGATCTGGCTCATTTTCACCGTGGGTGTTTCTAGTTGAAATATAATATGTTTTGCCAATTTTGAAGCACATCTGTTAAAATAAGTGGTTTCTACAGCAGAAAAAGTCAAATCGGGAGTGAAATTCGTATGGGGGCTATATCTAAATCTGAACCGATCTGACCAATTTTCACCATAGGTGTTTCTAGTTGAAATGTAAGATGTTTTGCCAAGGTTGAAGAAAATCTGTTGTAATATGTGGTATCTAGCGTGAAAAGAGTCAAATCGGGAGTGAAATTCGTATGGGGGCTATATCTAAATCTGAACCGATTTTCTTCAAATTAAATTGCGTTCGTCCTTATCTCGAAAAACTTTGTTGTGCAAAGTTTCATTTGGTTCTGGCTACAATTGCGACCTGTATCGTGATTACAAGAATAGATGGACGGACAGACAGACGGACATTGCTAAATCGATTCAAAAAGTGATTCTAAGTCGATCGGTATAATTAACAATGGGTCTATCTCGCTTCCTTTTGGGTGTTACAAACAAATGCACAAAGACATAATACTCTCGTGGAGTGTATAAAAATGACAGCATGAAATATTTCTCTGCCTAAGAGATGAGCTATATATCCATGATTGCTGCGAAGGCAAGATTGCGCCTTCGCAGTGGTTGTTTAGAAAAATACTTGAATTATTTAAGCAATAAGTCTCTGCAATCGAACGAGAATTGTTTCTTAGATTAAAAATCAAGAATATTTCTAAACAATTTGAAGTGATTCTTTATAAGTTCATTAATACTTAAATGTATGAAGAGCTCGGCAAAAATTCCAGTAAACACATTAACTTAATTTTAAGAAAATAACCCATTTTTCAGTTAAAATTCCCTAAATGGATTTTTTCCATACAAACAATTCTTAATATTTTTCTTACTTAAAACCTTGGAAAAGTTCTTCCACACAAATATGAATTTACTCAATTGTAAGAAATTTCTATTAGATCCAATGAAATGATTTCAAGTGAATGTACCGCCTTATTTCTAGTAAATGAACTATTTACTATGACTTTACTCAATTGTAAGAATTTTCTATTAGATCCAATGAAATGATTTCAAGTGAATTTACTGCCTTATTTCTAGTAAATGAACTATTTACTATGACTTTGAAATAAGGAAACTTTACTCATACTTAGTTAATTTTCCTACTTTGAAGGAAATTTTAACTAAACTGTAGTAAAATTGTTGAAATAAATTCTAATATGGATTTTACTCAAATTTAAGAATTCTATTTTTCTGAGTGTATGTATTCCTAAAAGTATGCCCTATTATCAATCTATGCAATTTGAAAATCTGCCATAAAATCATATGGATGTTTGGAATGATTGCACTGAATGATTGCAAGCCGACCGATTTTAAGCCGACAAGCCGCCGCCGCCGCATGTTTGTTTCTGCACGAGCCACGCCGCCGCCGATTTCATTGGCTCAAATCGACTCAACCACGCCCCCGATTTCATCGACTCATATCGACTTCAACCACGCCGCCGCGATTTGACGGAGTTCTAACTCAGTCAAATCTTACTACCAAAATTGACAACCCACTTAAAATTACAAAAGAATATATAAATGTCAACTTAGACAACCTACTGCTGTGAAATATATTGATCTATCTTTCATTTATGTATATAAGTCAATTCCAGTACGTGTGGCCATGTGTTCCTATAAATAACAATATCTATTGTGCTTCTTTAGTGTGTCAAAGTAGGTAGAGTATTGTCATTCTTTAGAAGGATTATGATATTCAAGAACGTCTGGTCAAATATGCCTCACATGAAAAGCTGTAATTGCATAAATATTTATTAAATTTATCCATATTATACATTTTAAGAATGGATTCCTTCTCCCAAAAAATAATTGTATGGGTTAACAATTAGGGTATCCAACCGATTAAATTTTATTTGATTAATCGAATAATTTTTGTCAAATATTTGTTCGAATAATAAAAAATCATGATTTTCGAAAAACGAATAATTCGAATAAATTGTCCCAAATAATCGATATTATAAGTTTTGCCTTAAAAAACTAATGAAATCGTCGTATGCTTTGTGTGATAAATTGATTTTGAATAGCCAGTTTGCTCCATTTGGGTACACCAAATATAAAACAACATTTTTTTGATTTGATTTTTGATTTGTAAGCTCCACAGATATTAAAATAACGATTTATCCGACTTCATTTAAAAATAGCAAAAACTGGCCAATAGCTTCGGAATTATTTAAAATTTAAAGAATAGTAATTTCATAGAATAATAAATTCATAGAAAAATTGAGGTTAACATCGTGATAATAAAGTCAGTTCTGTTATGAATAATATGATCCATATTCGAAAAAAGTCAATGGATAACTTCTGATATTACGCTCATTTAAGGGAAGGTTCTTTATTTTGATAAGATATTAAGATTTTTGTCAACTTTTAATGAATTTCGAATTTGATGTTACAATTTTTAAATAAAATCAGATACATAATAAACGTTCAATATATAGTTGAACTACCCGTAAATTGCCGTGTCTTGTCTATATAACTCTAATTAATTATATTTGTTTTAAGTGGACAATTGTTCGATTAATCGGTTAATCGACTTCATTATTCGATTAATTGGAAATTTTTTGTTTTCAAATAAACGAAAAATCGAATAACATAAAAGTCCGAATAATTGGATACCCTAATAACAATATTAAATTATTGGAACATTGGCTAATATTAACGAATATTGAACTACTTGCCAAAAAAAAAAGAAAATTGTTCCTTCCAAATTGGTGTATTCGAATGACAGAACGAGCCGGCAAATCAGCCGAAAGCCGCCGCCGCCGACCCATTTTGAACAGCACCGCCGCCGCCGATAATTATGGTTCGGCTTGTAACTCTGCACTGAACGAGGTGTGAAACTTGAGGATTCAAATCTTTTCGTTAGTGGTGATTTGTATCAATTTAAAAATGAATATCATATTCACATTTGTTGAAAAGTAAGCCTCCTTGTGGTAGGACTTCATGAATGTATGTATGTGTATATTTGAGAAATGTGTGTGAAATTGTAAAGCCCCAGCTAGATTTCTTTAGATTGCTGCCGCACCTTATATGACAATATTCCACTTTACGCAGCAGGGGACTTTTATTTTCGAAAATCACCTGCGCAGTATATGACTTTTATTTACAACTCTGAAAACACAGACGGTGACACCTTTTTTGGCATCGCGTAGATGTCTATAAATATAAATATTTATAAAAGGAAGGTACTAATAAATATAGATCTGGATATACATATCTTCAATATCATAAACTGCATGAGATTGTTGAAGGGAGTGCCATACGTGTAATTTCTTTACCTTACCTCACTGGATATATAGTGTGTATTTTAAATTGATTGTGTGGATTGTAACAACATCGAATCGGAAATATGCAAATTTCACACACGATATGAATTTGCCACCATTTGAGACGTTAAGTGTTGCCCAACAAAAATTGAGTATTGCACGGGAGTTGCTACGTTTTATTTACCACAAGCGGATCTTCGCGCTTTGTTTGCAGAAAGGATCTAACTAATTGCACGATAAATAGAAACGATTAATTTGGTTATCCCAGCAAAAAATTGGAAGTACTTCCGTAGGAAGCACATTTTAATCGCATCTTAAAATCCAAATGTGAATTTTTCCCGCTTTTGAGGAAGTTATTTGAATCAACTTCCAAAAAGTTCGATAATATGTTAATATCCCGAATCGTTTTACGAATAAAATTTTCACAAATGAATGGGAACGACTTTTTAGTAGGGTGTCAAAGAGGTAAGGTGTCCGCGTTGCACACAGAAGGTCCCGGGTTCGAATCGTGGCTCAGAAAAAAACTTTTTTTGTCTTTTTTTATTACTTTTATAAATAAGCAATGTTTAATTTTGAACAATTTTAAATTTAAATTTTATTGCTTAAAAAATTCAAATTTATTGAATATTTCAAAAAAATATTAATTAGTAAAAGTACATAATATCAGTAAAATTGTGTTGTGTTAATTTATTTAATCCTAATTTAATTTTATATTAATTTGAGTTATATAGGGTCCGCCAAATAACTTTTTTTGAAAATGCTATAAAAAACTACGGAATATTTTCTCAAATTTCTTTTTTTATTTGAAAGTACAATCCTTCCGGTTAATAATGGAAAATAATTTCATTCGAATGGCTGCTGAGGGCACCACACAAATAATAGTCCAACTAATTACTAATTTTGATTTTTTACAGAACTCAAAAATGTCTACTAAAACAAAAGTTATTGAATTTTGGCCGACGGATTTTAATTCTGAACCACTGTGCGTGGGAGTAACCAGAAGATCCGCAGTTCTACTCCCGGCAGCGGCGGATTTTTAAAACAGAAATGGAAACAAGTGAAAAAGTGGTTCCTTTGCAACACTTTAAAATCACTTTTAAGTCTTTCAAAATAAAGGACATTCCTCCTATGACAACTCCATGTTAAATTCATTGGTGAAGATTTCAATTTTCACTACTTCCGCTTTAGATTTTTGTATAGAATAACCATTTTTCTTATTATCTGAAAGTTTCAAAATTAATAGTTAGCTCTTATTTGCAATCAAAAATACCTCTAAAATTCTGACAATTTATTAGACAAATACAATTAAGCGGAAAGAATATATCAAAAAAATATGATGGATTTTCGCACAAAATTGTCTCAGTTTCCTCTTGATAGCTTCCATAATGATCAAAATTGTTACATTAGGGTTCAGGGAAAATACACGTGAGACGTTTATGTTTCATATTTCTTTGCAAATGACCGTCATTAGATAGAAAGAAATCGCCTAGTTCTATCTATCTAAATTGAAGTGGAATCTTCAATCCATGTCCAAATAGCAAAGAGGAAATGGATCGCCGATATCCTAAGGAGATTGAATAATGATGTAGGGAAAATTACAATATCATGAAATTCTTAAGGCAGCAGACTACCTTATGTAGACCTGCAAATACCAAAAGGAGGCAAATATAGCAGTGGATGCATTTAAGGTTCTTAAATGTTCAAATAGTTGAAAAGTTCATTATTAAGTCATGTATCGTATTGATTTTTTAGTTCATGGAATACAAGAGGTCTTGAAGTATTCCTTTGCGTTAATGTTATTCTGTTTTCTTTTGCCTCTTCAAACAGTGGTTTACCTGAAGGTTGTCTTTACTCACTGTCTTTAATATTCTTCAGTATAAAAGTAAAATTGCGAGCCGATCGCTGCTTTGGCATTTACAAATATTGATATACTGATACATCGTTGCAGAAACTATTTGTTTTTTGGTTTTTATTATTGCAAACATCTATTTAATTACAACAAGTAAAAAAGGCGTTAAGTTCGGCCGGACCGAACTTTGTATACCTTCCACAATGGATTGCATTCCACAGAGGCTGTCGATTTTCGAGAAGTGCAATAGAGTTACAGGAAAAAATATTTTTTTTAACCAAACAAATAAAACCAAAACAAATAAAAACATTGAAAAAATAATTTTATAAATAAATATAATATTGATTTGAACTGGGATATTGTCCTGGCTCAAGACCATTTTGCTTCTATATTTAATAGAATGCAAATTTATTTACAAATGGCATGTTGACATTTATTACTTGGCTACAGACTACCACGATCATGATTTCGACCATGTCAAAAGTCTTTTCAAGTGGCTTCGCAGCGACTTTTCAACATCAAACCCGGCCTCTATAAGGAGATGATTGTAAATAAATTTGCATTCTATTAAATATAGAAGCAAAATGGTCTTGAGCCAGTTCAAAACAAATATTGATTACAGACCAAAAAAATGCAAACGAAAAAACTAAAATAAATATAATATTTTTATTATATCAAACCACGCTTATAAGGCAAGGCTACCAATACGTTTACACTATATATAAAAAATAAATATTCTTATATTTATATTTTCAAAAAAGCTTAAATACCATAAATATTGCTATTGGGTGCTACAGTTGGTTGTATTTCCATTCTATTTTAATTCCAAAAGTACAAATTTTGATAATCCATTACCTCACGTACGTAGTGCCAAATGTCCTAACTACAACATTCAACCAATTTTTGCCTTAAAAGTAAAAATTACAAATTTTGAAAAATCTTTTTATTTTGCATGTCAATGCAGTCAGACGCCAAATTCCATGATTACATTTGGTTGGTACCATTTTTGTCCCCCTTTTCCGATTTTACCCCCCTAAGAGTACGACTTTCTATCTCTTTATTTTACGTGTCTACGCAATTAGATGTACACACCGAACTTCATCATTCTAGCTGTAGTCGTTTAGTTGGTACTATTTTTATCCCTCTGAACGAATTTGGAAAGAACCTTTTATTTTTCGTGTCTACACAGTCAGAGGAATGTATACTCCGAATTTCATGACTCCAGCTGTGGTCATTTGGTTGGTACTATTTTTATCCCCTTTTTCCATTTTAACCACAAAAAGTACGAATTTAAAAATCCGTTTATTTTACGTGTCTACGCAATCAGAAGAATATATACACCGAATTTCATTATTCTAGGTGCAGCCGTTTGGTTGGTACAATTTGTATCCCTCTATTCCCATTTTATCCCTTAAAAGTACAAATTTGAAAAAAATAATTTCATATTATGCATCTACTCAATTAGAGGAATGTACACAGCGAATTTCGTGCTACTAGCTGTTGTCGTTTGATATGTGCCATTTTTATCCCTTTTTTCACCATTGCATTCCCTAAAATAGGTTTATCGTGCACGTTTTTGTTATCGGGGGAATGCGCATACCCAATATCAAGTTTTGTTATCGGGGGAATGCACATACCCAATATCAAGTAAGTACAAGCAGAAATATTGAAAAAATATGCTAAAATACTCTAAAATATTAGGGGTTTTTTCAGTCCTTGTGAGGGAAAAATTTTTCCCTTTCGGACGATTTCGCTCAGTTTCAATCCCAACCGATCTATGACTATAAGACGTATTTATGGAAAATGTGGACGTCCTAGCTCCTTTCGTTTAGATGCTAGCGTGCTTCAACAGACGGACGGACGGACATGGCTAGATCGTCTTAGCTAGATCGTTACAAATAGAATGACAAAGTTAGTATACCCCCATCCTGGATGTGGAGGGTATAAAAATGCTTAAATAGTCTAAATATTAGGGAGTATTTTCAGTCCTTGTTAAGGAAAAAATTTTCCCTCTGGACCGATTGCGCACACTTTCAATCACAACCGATCCGCAACCATAAGACACATTTAGGGAAAATTTGAACCTCCTAGCTCATTTCGTTCGGCCGCTATCGTGCTTTCAACAGACAGACAGACAGACGAAATTTTTGCTGACAGATATTTGTTAAATAAATTGTGATGTTTCATTATTATAATTTTGCAATAAAATTAATTAATTTTATTACAGATCACGCCCACATATAGGGTGTTTCTAAGAATATAGTTTCTATGTATATATATCAAATCAATTCTTCAGTATGAAAAGGTACTAATTTCGAAATACGGTTATTTTTCGCGTTGACAGTGGGATGTACACACCAAATTTTACGGTTCTAGCTACAGCTTTTCTTTCTTTTTTATTTTACCCCACTTTATTCCTAAAAGTAAAAGAAGTCGGAGAAATTTATAAATATAATTTCATGATTCAAGCTACAGCAGTTTGATTGGTACATTTTTATCCCTTTTCGCTCCGTTTTCCCTAAAAGTACAAACCAATCCTTGGTACCATTTGTATCGCCTTTCTCACCACGTCCTTATAGAAGTAAAGGAAAAAAAGTGTTTTGCATGTATACGCAATCAGAGGAATTCATTAATTTCATTATTCTAGCTACAGCCATTTTTATTCCTCTGTTCCCATTTCATCCATTATAAGTACGAATTTGTAAAATAAAACTTTAATAGAATAATTAGAAATAAACAATTTTTTTTCCAAAATTGTACTTTTAATGGGGAAAGGGTACAAAAAGTGATGGCAAAGTGTTGCCATTAGAATTCCTCTGATCATGCAGATATGCAAAATAATCGGATTTTTGGAAATGTGTACACTTGAGGAGGAAAGGAGATAAAACTGGTACGATACGCAGCTATAATTGTGAAATTATGTTTTTGTATTCCACAGACAGCACTTTTAAGGGGCAAATGGGACAAAAAGGGATAAAAATTGTACCATCTGAAGTGTTGCAGACAATCTGAATATATAGAGACGGAATATAAAGTCAATCTACCAAGAAATTACTTTCACGGGGAATTGTGACTAGACCCTCGACATAAAAATAAATTTGGTTTCCCAAAGACCGATATGGGTAAAACTGTGAAAAGATATGGTTGAAAAGACCATATGGTTGAAAAGAAGATTAATAGGTTCGAACAAGAGCATTTTCGGAACAAAAAATATAAACAACAAAATTGTTGATGTGAACATTTTTGCTAGTGTTACACGAATAGGGTATCAAGAAGTCGTCTTAACCGTCTGTCAAGCATGTGAGTCATTGCATCGAAGTGCGTTAATGTTTCGAGCTATTCGTCATTAATTTACAAAACGAAATAGTCATTATATGTACTTAGTGTTTTTGTTGTTGTTATTATTATTATTGCAGAAATGCGAATTCGTTCTTACTGGTGTTGTTGTTTTCTCGCAATTGGTTTGGTAATCGCTAAAATCAATATAACGTTGATGTAGGCATAATTGTTATTGCGTTTAATCTTCACGGGACTTCATTGAAGTTAAACAACAACAACGAAAAACAAGAACCATTCTTTATGGCCAGCGAATGCGTAATGCTTGATAAACTAATTTTTCCATATCCAGGGTCCATACATTTGCGGTCACTTTGATTTCTGGAGACGACCGATAAAAAATTCGAATTTCACATAATTATGCCACATTTGGTCAGAACGATTTTGACCGTTGTTATCTAGAGCGGCGGAGCAGCGCCACTGAGATAAGTACATACCTTTTTAATATTAGTTTCTTACTTAGTTTTTATCATACGAAAGACCACCGATATTTCTCAGAGTTGGATATGTACCTCTACACAGACTGCTGCAATTTTTTGTAGTTATTTCTGATGTGGGTACAGAGTACACACCGGTGTTATCTTGCCGACGAGTTCCGAACGACCTTTCCTAACCGGTTTGATGATGAAAAAAGAAACAAATATTTCGATTATTTTCAGTAGACACGTGCCCTCTGTGCGACAGTTTGTTTTAAATAATTAAATAATACACCAATATTTTATTTGTTTATGCCATGTCCCAATTATTGCGTTTCGTCGGCAGGATAGCAAAATTAATGGGAAAACAAAAATGTTTGCGAAATTTACATTCACACCAACTGGGTCTGGGTAGAGACCCATGTGCATTTTAAATGATAGATGCCTTGAAACAAATTAGGTACAATGCTACACAGTGATATATTTTAGCAATAGTAATTGCCGTTCCATTTATGTGTGTTCCAGTATGCTGGGATCAAGACATTTACTTGGTCATCTAATCTTACACTCATTCCATACTACAATTTAGAAAAATGTCCTTAAAGATAGGGAAATTAACTAAGTATGAGTAAAGTTTCCTTATTTGATAATAATATAGTTCATTTACTAGAAATAGGGTAGCAAAGAATAGAAGAGGGTAGTAAAAACAAGTCAAAAGGCGTTAAGTTCGGCCGGGCCGAACTTTATATACCCTCCAACATGGATTGCATTCCACAGAGGCTGTCGATTTTTGTAGTGCAGTAACATTGCAGGAAAATTTCATTTTTATACACTCCACGAGAGCATTATGTCTTTGTGCATTTGTTTGTAACACGAACTAGTAAATCAAAAAAAAAATTTTTTTTCAAATCCATGCTTTATGCAAGCAGAATTCTATTGGGCCTAGAAATTCTTTTTTAGTTATCTTTTGTAGAAGGAAAAATTACTGCGTTATCAGGAGCAGAAATAATAGATTTTTAATTTGTGGTTTGTATGGGAGGTACCACGCCCCTTTGTACAATCCCGCCCATATTTGCAGCAGCACTTAAAAAATGCACACCAAACCGACGTACCAAATTTTGTTCAAATACCGTTATCAGGAGCAGAAATAATAGATTTTTAATTTGTGGTTTGTATGGGAGGTACCACGCCCCTTTGTACAATCCCGCCCATATTTGCAGCAGCACTTACAACATGCACACCAAACCGACGTACCAAATTTTGTTTAAATACCGTTATCAGGAGCAGAAATAATAGATTTTTAATTTGTGGTTTGTATGGGAGGTACCACGCCCCTTTGTCCAATTGGTCAAATTTTTCCATTTCCTTGTATTGTCATCGAAAATGATTAAGTGTGCAAAAATTGAGCAAAATTGGTTGAGAAAAAAGCTTTCAAAAATTGATTTCAAATTTTGTGGCACACAAACATATATAGAAAGTAACCTTATGTAAAGCATGGAAAAAGGAAATGAGATAGACCCATTGTTAAGTATACCGATCGACGTAGAATCACTTTTTGAGTCGATTTCGCAATGTCCGTCCGTCCGTTGTTGTTAGAACAAAATGAAACTTTGCACAACGATGTTTTATGGGATAAGGACGAACGCTATTTAATTTGAAGAAAATTGGTTCAGATTTAGATATAGCTCCCATACTAATTTTGCTCCCAATTTTACTTTTTTCACGCTAGATACCTACAAAATTGGCAAAAAATCTTATATTTAAACTAGGAACACCTGTGGTGAAAATAGGTCAGATCGGTTCAGATTTATATATAACTCCCGCTCAAATTGCGCTCCCGATTTGACTTTTTCTGCTCTAGTAACCACTTATTTTAACAGATTTTCTTCAAATTTGGCAAAATATCTTATGTTTCAAATAGAAACATCCATGGTGAAAATGAGTCAGATCGGTTCAGATTTATACAGTTGAATTTCGATTAACCGGGACCGGGCTAATCACGGATAACCGAAAATCACGGTTAAAAGAGGTAAAATTTTACATGTATAAATTTTATTATTTTTATTTATTTTTGACAAAAACATGTAAATCTGCGTCTATAAATAACTTATCATATCTCTAGGAATACATACATTTATTTAAAAAAATCTTTTATGGAAGTCTGTCTTATGCTTTTAGCTTTTGATTGTTCTTCCAACAAATGAGTTTGTAGGCGATATATTTGCATTTTATCTGGTTCTGAAATACTTGGACAATTAAAGTTTTCTAAAAAACCTAACAAAATAGTACTAGCCTCTATTGCCTGAGCCAATGTAGGCGTTTCGTCCGCATTTCCTCCATCTGATTCCTCGGAATTTGAATCAAGCTCATCTTCTTGGCTTTGGGTAACCATGTCTACGATTTCGTCTTCAGATATAATAGCAAACGGAGCGACATCAGAGTCGCACACCATCCACTTTTCGACAGCATCAATCGTACATCCAGACGGTATGGTTATATCTGTTTGTATCTCAACAAGGCTATTTGGAGCATCTTCATTATGAGATAAGTCGTCCACAAACATCGTAGCAGACTCATAATCAGCACACTCCTTTTCTCCCGTAGATTTCAGTCGACTGATTCCATGACGTTTTTTTGAATTTATCCAACCAACCAAATGAATAAGTGCACTCTGAATTCATGTTTAACTTCAAATGGAACATTTTTGCCTTTTCGACAACCATTTCGCCTGAAGTTCAGAAGCAAATTTCAGTTTAAGTTCATACAATATCTCGATTTCAGTTAACTTACCTGAAATTGGAGTTCCCTTAAATCTTTCTTGCCGAAACCATTCATATGTTGCGAAATCAACTTTTGGATTTTCGGATGTTTTTAGTGTATATCTGTGTTTAAGGCCAAGCATTGAATCAGTATCGGAGCAAAATTTTAAAATCCGATCAAAAAAACAAATTTTTATTAAATCGGATACAGTTTGAATGCCAACTCCATATTTTTCAGACAACATTTACGTTTTGAGTATTCATTAATCAGCTCCATTTTTTTCTTTAATTGAAAGGACCTTTCTTGCTCTTTTCGCGGATTTAGTTTTTGACGATGGCATGATGTAAGGAAAACACGTCTTGACAGATCAAATTTCACACTGATGAATGAATATGAAATTTGATATGAAAATTACACTTTCATGAAAAAGGGGAATCACCGAATTTTAATATGAGAGATGTGTGTGTATTATACGAAAAAAACAAACAAGCAGTCACATGGACATGTGCATCACGGATAATAGAGGTAAATCACGGTTAATAGAGGTAAAAAATCAACCACTCAGCTTCACGGTTAATAGAGTCACGGTTAATCGAAGTTCAACTGTATATAGCTCCCATACAAATTTCGCTCCCAATTTGACTTTTTCCGCTCTAGAAACCACATATCAGATGTTCTTCAAATTTGGCAAAATATCTTTTGTTTCAACTAAAGGGTGATTTTTTAAGAGCTTGATAACTTTTTTTTTTAAAAAAACGCATAAAATTTGCAAAATCTCATCGGTTCTTTATTTGAAACGTTAGATTGGTCCATGACATTTACTTTTTGAAGATAATTTCATTTAAATGTTGACCGCGGCTGCGTCTTAGGTGGTCCATCCGCTTAGTCCAATTTTGGCATTTCCACGTTTTTGAGTAACAGAGACCCAATTGGTGCGAACGGCGACGAATCGAAAATTGGTGGTCATCATTAACACTGGCCGATACAGCTGCGATATTTTCTTCAGTTCGCACTCTACGTAAGCGTGTTGGTGGTTTAATGTCCAACAATGTAAATTTGGTGCGAAATTTAGTCACAATAGCCCGAATAGCCGCTTCAGTGGGTCGATTAAACTGACCATAAAATGGAAGCGCGCAATGAACTTTCTTAACAGAGCACGCATTTTGATAATAAAATTCAATAATTTGCAAGCGTTGTTCGTTTGTAAGACGATTCATGATGAAATGTCAAAGCATACTGAGCATCTTTCTCTTTGACACCATGTCTGAAATCCTACGTGATCTGTCAAATACTAATGCATGAAAATCCTAACCTCAAAAAAATCACTCTTTAGAAACATGCATGGGAAAAGGCGTCAGATCGTTTCAGATTTATATATAGCTCCCATACAAATTTCGCTCCCGATTTGACTTTTTGTGCTCTAGAAACCACTTATTTTATCAGATGTTCTTCAAATTTGGCAAAATATCTTATGTTTCAACTAAAAACCTCCATGGTGAAAATGAGTCAGATCGGTTCAGATTTATATATAGCTCCCATACAAATTTCGCTCCCAATTTGACTTTTTCCGCTCTAGAAACCACGTGTTTTCAGAGAATTTCTTTAAACTGACCATATATACTTGAATTGGAAAAACCTATTGTGTAAGTGGAATGACATTTGGTTATAGCCCCGATACAAATATTTTTCTCGATTTGACAAATTGGGTCAGGTCATATTAGCCTATGATTAGGAAGTATACAAAAATCCTTCCCGTTTTCAATTTTTTTACCGAATTGAATTGTATTCGGATAGAAAGTGGAGTGTGTCATATAGTCGGGCCCCGCCCGACTTTAGCCTTTCCTTACTTGTTTTTAATATAACCAAACCAAAACAAATAAAAACATTGAAAAAAGAATAATTTTATAAATAAATATAAAAAATAAAATAAATAAAATTTTATTAATTCAAGGCAAGACAACCAATACGTTTACACTATATGTATCGAAATAATACTTCAAGTCAATTCAAAAAATAAATAATATATATTTTTTCAAAAAAGTTTAAATAACATAAATATTGGTAGATAGTGTGTGCTACAGTTGGGTGTATTTCCATTCTATTTTATTTCCAAAGGTACAACTTTTGAAAATCCATTATAGTGCTTCATGATTTAACCAATTTTTGTCGTCATTCTAGTAAGTAGTTTAGTTGGTACTATTTTTTATCCCTCTGTACCCATTGTATCCATTGAAAGTACGAATTGTATTTTTGTATTTTTCGTGTCTGCACAGTCAGAGGAATATATATTCCGGATTTCATGACTCTAGCTGCGGTCATTTGCTTGGTATTTTTATCCACTTTTTTTCCTTTTTAAACCCAAAAAGGACGAATTTCGTTTATTTTACGAGTCTACGCAATCAGAGCAATGTGTACACTGAATTTCCCTCTATTCTGATTTTACCCCTTAAAAGTACGAATGTGGAAAAAATACTTTTATATTATGTATCTAGTAAATTAGAGGAATATACACACCGAATTTCGTGTTTCTAGCTGTTGTCGTTTGATATGTATCATTTTTATCCCTCTTTGCCATTTCACCCCCTACGAATAAAAATCACTCTATGGTGCACGTTTTTGTTATACGAATACCCAATATGAAGTAAGTACAAGCAGACATATTGAAAAAATGTGCTTAACCCTTAAATGCATAGCGTACCTTATATGGTACATATCTTTAATCATGTGCTATTCTAGTAAGTCAAACCGAAATAAAATACCGAATACGTTAAATTGAAGCAGACAAAATTTCCTTTCATTCAAATATTGTTTTGCTGGGCTTGCAACGTGCTTTAGCTCATAATAAGCCTTCGAAGCGACCAATTGCAATTTTTGCACGCTTTTTCAAAAGTGGCGTTTTATATTGAACTCAAAATTGATAATGCTCATTATATTATTTATGAAATTTGGACGTCCTAGCTCCTATGATTTAGATGCTAACGTGCTTTTAGCTGACGAACAGACGGATGGACATGGCTAGATCGTTTTAGAATTTTATGACGATCAATAATATATATACTTTAGAGGGTCTCAGGTCGATATTTCAGGGTGTTACAAACGGAATGACAAAGTTAGTATACCCCCATCCTGGAGGTGGAGGGTATAAAAATGAAATGTTGTGTATACCTTCCTTTGACTGCATATATAAAACGGGATGAAAATAGTAAGTATACAATTTTCAACCCAACAATTATAAATTTTAGTATGCCTAAACTCAAAGGTATAATAATTGTATTTACTTGAAAATATCATACATCTGTACTGATTTTTTGGTGCAACTTTGAACACAATTTTACAATTTGGAGTAAATTTAAGTTCAATGCATACTTAAATTATAAAAAACCCTAGAATTCCATGTTTAACATTCTATAAACTTAACTGAAATAACTTCATACTAGAATGGAGTATGGTACTCCTTATATTTAATAAAGTTGTACTCAAATTGAGTAAACTTTTTTGAGGAAATGTACGTACAATTATTAGGCGTACTCATAACAAGTAAAATTTAGTCAAAACGAGTATTATTTTCTCATTCTTACTACAAATTTACTTGAATTGAGTAAATTTTCCGGAATCAATTTGATTACGTTTTGAAATTAAATCTAGTTCGAATTTTTTTTGAGGAACTGAATGGAGGGTATAACAAGTAAAAAGAGTTTACGTTCGGCCGACCACCATGGATTTCATTCCACAGCGATACGGGCAGATTAGAGGCTGTCGATTTCACGTATAAGTGCAGCAAAATTTTAGCAAAATTATGATATTTTTCTAATAGCGATATTTGTTAAATAAATTGTGATGTTTAATTATTATAATTTTGAATTAATACTAATTAATTAATTTTAAATACCACGCCCACTTATAGGGCGTCTGTACAAATTCGGTTTTTGCTTGATAGTCCTTTACTATAGGGTCCGCCAAATAACTTTTTTTTTGAAATGCTATAAAAAAACTACTGAATATTTTCTCAAATTTCTTTTTTTATTTGAAAGTACAATCCTTCTGGTTAATAATGGAAAATAATTTCAATCAAATGGCTGCCTCGGGCACCCCACAAATACTAGTCCAACGGTTGAATAGTTGAAATAAAGTTAGATGGCGGACCCTATATATATCAAAAAAAGTTTTTTCATTCGTTGTTAGGGTAGAAAGTTTTCCTTTCAGATCGGTTCCGGCCATTTACAATTCCAACCTTGCTCACTACCAAGGGAGCATACATATCAAATTTCGTTACATTGTTTCTATTATCTTTCGCGTTCACAATGGACTATACTCACCTAATTTTACGATATTTTATGTTCTAGCTACAGCCGTTTGCTTGATATCAGTTTTACCTCTTTTACCCCGTTCTGCCCCTAAAAATACGAATTTGGAGAAAGCGTTTAAATTTTCGTGTCTACAAAGTGGTAGAAAATTATAAATAAAATTTCATGATTTTAGCTGCTTTATTTGTACCATTTTTATCCCCTTTCGCCCAGTTTTCCCTAAAAATATAAACTCCCTAGAAATCTTTATGTTGTTTTTCGACACAATCAGAGGAATGTACACATCAAATTTTATGATTCTAGCTACAGTCATTTGGTCGGCACCAATTTTATCCCTTTTTGCCCAATTTCATCCTAAAAGTTCGAGTATCGCATAACTATCGAGTCCACACAACCAGAACGAAAGATACATTCATGTGCATTAGTCTAGCTACAGCGGTTTTATTGGTACCAAGTGTATCCCTTTACGCCATGAAAGTACAAATTTCGAAAATTTCCATGAGACATGGAATGCACATACCTAATTTCGATATTCTAGCTGTAACCATATGGTCGTTACCAATTTTATCCCGCTTTTCACACACCCCCACACCATAATTTCGTACGAATTTTGAAAATCACTTTATTTTACACCTACATGCGATTAGAGGGATGTTCACAGCGAATTACAGTTACTGTCATTTCACTGGTACCATTTTGATCCCTTTTCTCCATTTCAGCCGCTAAATACATAGATTGAACTTACTAAATATCAAGTAGATACATTTTCAATCCCAACCGATCTGCAACTAGCTCATTTCGTTTAGATGACGGGCATTAGAATTTTATGACGATCAAGAATATATATACTTTATTGGGTCTCATGTTGATATTTCAAGGTGTTACAAACAGAATGACAAACTTAGTTACCCTCCATGCTATGGTGGTGGGTATAAAAATTAAGTTTTTTTTTGCATGGAGAAAATTCCATTTAAGAAATTTTAAAAAAAATGCGTTTTTTTCTGAAATTAGGTTAATGAGTTTACTGAAATTTATGTTATTCAAACATATAAGTAATAATGAACTTATAACAAGTCACTTCAAATTGTTCAGAAAATTCTAAGAAGCAATTCTCGTTCGTTTGCAGAGACATATTTCATAAATGCATCAAGTATTATTCTAAAAAGATCACTATCAAAATTCCGACTATCTGTCATGGAGTAAAAGCTCAATTCTTTATGACAAAGGTATAATGAAACTTTTGATAGATATTTGTCATTTTATGTATTAGTTTTGCATACTAAATAAACATAAACAAAATCATTTCTTTTGAATTATTTTTTGTTAAATTTAAGTTCACTAAATTAAATTTAAGTTACTTGCATCAATTGAAATTTTCGTCAGTTTAAGTAAAATTTTACTTCATTTGAGTACTTAGTTTTAGGAAAATTTCAACAAAATTATACGAAAATGTACTAAGCTTTAGGAATATTTCAGCAGAAATTTGTTTAACTAGAATTAAGTTCAAAGCATGTACTACTTTCAAGGAAAATTTTTGAACTTGATATGTGGAAATATTGCTTTAGCGCTATATGAAGTTCAATTTTGCTAAATATTAGTTCATTTTAACTCATTAAGCTGATTCTATTTGATCAAGAAGTCGAGCAAAGAATACAATGTGCTCATAGGTGGTATGAGGGGTTTCAAAAATCGCATTTTTATACCCTACACCACTTCGTGGTCTAGGGTATTATAAGTTAGTTTCGCGCCAAATGTTTGTAACACCAAGAAATAAGCTAGACCCACCTTTAAGTATACCGATCGGCTTAGAATCACCAGCTGAGTCGATTTAACGATGTCTGTCTGTCCGTCCATCCGTCCGTCCGTCTGTCCGTCCGTCCGTCCGTCCGTCCGTCCGTCCGTCCGTCTGTCCGTCTGCTGTCCATCTAAGCTTGTTCGCACTCTACAGGTCGCAATTGTTGTCCGATTGTCATGAAACTTGGCAGAAGTTATTTTTTCTGACCAAGGACCATTGGTATTGAATTTGGAGGAAATCGGTTCAGATTTAGATATAGCCCCCATACAAATGTCGCTCCCGATTTGACATTTTCTGCTCTAGAAACCACATATTGTACCCGATTTTCTTTAAATTTGTTACAACATCTTATAATCCAACTAGAAACACATATGCAGAAAGTGGGTGTGATCGGTTCAGATTTAGATATAGCCCCCATACAAATGTCGCTCCCGATTTGACTTTTTCCGCTCTAAAATCCACATATTGTACCCGTTTTTCTTTAAAATTGGCACAACATCTTATAATCCAACTAAAAAACCAATGGTGAAAGTGGGTAAGATCAGTTCAGATTTAGATATAGCCCTCATACAAATGTTGCTCCCGAATGTTTAACCGATTTTGGCCAAACTTTACATATTATATTTCACCAATAAACAGACATGGTAAAAGCGCGTCACATCGTTCCTGGTTTCAATATACCCCCATACAAATGTCCTTTCCGATTTAACATTTTTTGTCAAACACATACATTTACAGGATGCAAAAATCCTTCCCGATTTCAATTTTTTACCGAATTGAATTGCAATGAGAATTGTTTGGGTGATGCCCATATGTCCATACTTTGGTATGACTTTTGTATACTACTGTATAATTTGTATTTGTCTGTCGGACAATTGGATCAATTGCCATATTATTTACCATATTCGTTAAATTTGACTAAAGATGAATTTGTAGCATATAAATTATATTCATATAATTTGTATGAAATACATAAAATTGCTCCCATGAAATACCTGGGTTTAGTAATCAAAGCGAGGTACATACGCAGGGAGTGGTGTAGGGTATTATATAGTCGGCCCCGCCCGACTTTAGCCTTTCCTTACTTGTTATACCCTACACCACTTCGTGGACTAGGGTATTATAAGTTAGTTTCGCGCCAAATGTTTAACACCAAAAAATAATCGAGCTAGACCCACCTTTAAGTATACCGATAGGCTTGGAATTACCAGCTGAGTCGATTTAACGATGTCTGTCTGTCTGTCCGTCCGTCCGTCCGTCCGTCCGTCCGTCTGTCCGTCTGCTGTCCATCTAAGCTTGTTCGCACTCTACAGGTCGCAATTGTTATCCGATTGTCATGAAACTTGACAGAAGTTATTTTTTCTGGCCAAGGACCATCGGTATTGAATTTGGGGGAAATCGGTTCTGATTTAGATATAGCCCCCATACAAATGTCGCTCCCGATTTGACATTTTCCGCTCTAGAAACCACATATTGTACCCGATTTTCTTTAAATTTGGTACAACATCTTATAATCGAACTAGAAACACCTATGCTGAAAGTGGGTAAGATCGGTTCAGATTTAGATATAGCCCCCATATAAATGACGCTCCCGATTTGACTTTTTCCGCTCTAAAATCCACATAGTGTATCCGTTTTTCTTTAAAATTGGCACAACATTTTATAATCCAACTATAAACACCAATGGTGAAAGTGGGTAAGATCGGTTCAGATTTAGATGTAGCCCCAATACAAATGTTGCTCCCGAATGTTTAACCGATTTTGGCCAAACTTTACGTATTATATTTCACCAATAAACATACATTGTGAAAGCGGGTCACATCGTTCCAGGTTTTAATATACCCCCATACAAATGTCCTTTCCGATTTAACATTTTTTGTCAAACACATACATTTACAGGATGCAAAAATCCTTCCCGATTTCCATACTTTGGGTTAACCCAAATGGGGCCCATTCTGTTCTATTACAACTCTAGAAACTACATCTTACATCGGATCTTCATCAAATTTTGCAGATCATTAAATGTTTCAACTACAAATACCTACCGTGAATGAGAAATATGTAGGCCCATGTTTTGGACCAGGCCCAAAATGTTGTTATAAGCCCTTTTGGAATGTTGGTCCGATTCATCCTATTACTACTCAATAATTTGTATTTGTCTGTCGGATAATTGGATCAATTACCATATTATTAACCATATACGTTAAATATGACTAAATATGAATTTATAGTAACTGTATAATTTATATGAACTACATGAAATTGCTCCCATGAAATACCTGGGTTTAGTAATCAAAGCGAGGTACATACGCAGGGAGTGGTGTAGGGTATTATATAGTCGGCCCTGCCCGACTTTAGGCTTTTCTTACTTGTTTTTAATTTAAAATTTTTTAGTCTGATTTTATAAATATAAGTTGAATCATGCCGGGTTATATATTTACGTAAAGGTAATAATGATGGCTACACAAATTACGAATTTCATATAGAAACTGAGATTTAAGAACAGTCGCCAAAATTTGCGGGCACAAAATAGGAAAAAATCTGAGACAAATATTTTGTATTATTTTTTAGCAGCATTCTAACAAAGAATTTGAAACGGAAAATGTCACACCATTTTTTGAAATTCCCTTACCTTTTCATGAAGGGTTATAGAGATTTAACGAATGTTAATTTAGCGAAAGCAAATGATCATTTTTTGCGAATGCGAAGTTTAATTTTTTACGAATTTCAAAAACTTTCTTTGTGAAAACGAATAATTTCTTTTCTATGAAATAGTGTTATTTTTACTTTTTAATTAAAGGGCTATATTTTCGGTATTAAGCATCCAATTTAATTCAAATCCATACACAATACGTTATAAAATAAAAAAAATACAATTTTAAATTTATTTTTTCTTAATTTTGTATTTTTATGTTGTGATAAGTGAAAATGCGGGAATCAATTTCGATGCTTTTTTTGAAAATAGGAGATTTCTCTCAGCAAATATCGTTTTGCACAATCGCATATAAGTGATCTTCAACAACATACCCGGCCTCTTTAAGTTAATGATTCTCACAAACGAAACGAGAAGCACAACTCACTTGCCGAATATCAATTTTTAAAGATCGCACCAAGTAATAAGCACACATGCCATCTTACAAGCTTCTCATTGAGTTTCATATGTAAGAATGTGTATATATACACATACTTATATCTGCATATATGCAGATATAGTTACCCAGCAATAATTATTAATCTCTATTTAAAATATGTGTAATTCACTAGCAAAAAATGAGTCTTTAGATTTTGACGATTCTACCCCATTGGTGGGGCTCTTTCATCGTTTTGGGTTACTTTGAAAAACTTTTTAAAAAATAGAGTTATTGGGAATCACTGTGTTTGAAACTATAAATATGAAAGCTAACATATGTAAAACTATAAATAAAAAAAGAATTTTTGGAAAAACAATCATGGGCTTCGTTGCACCAGCAGTTTGAAAAAATGGCGCATGCTTCCCCTTCTATCCTATATATCAAGTGAATATAAAACAGAAATCTGCAAACAACACTTAAAACTGGTGCAGATGCTACCCTATTTCCAACAGACGAATGAACGGACGGAGTTAGATGACCTTAAAATCAAAATCAAGAAAATGAAGATCAATAATATTTCCAATAAATCGATTGCACAGAACTAGTAGCAGTCCTTTTTCCATAGACTGATTTAGTCTTTGTTTACTTATTTCTAAATACGCAATCGAATAGCTCTCCATAGAATTTATTTTCATTCCATATGACTTATTAAAGAAATAAATATTGTAGTGTTTATTTTCGGGTGCCCGTGAGTACAGTTTTATTATTTATTGTATGATTTTTATCACCCACCCAGAATAGCTTCCTAATTCTTTAATTGGGCTCTTGGCAGTTGTGTACGAATTATGCAGAAATCATAAATCTAAAACGAACAAACACCTCGCTGAGCTATTCAATATGTAATGTTGTGGTTCGGTAGGTATTTAGGTATGTAGGTAGGTTGGAAGGTAATAATACAACGTATTAGCGGTCTATAAAATGTTGGCACATTTGAATTGTACGGGATTAGATTCAATGGCGTTAATACATTCACCTAAATTGTGGCAAAGCAGCTATCAGGCTATCGACGATTGCTGATTGTGTTCCAGTCGTAAATAATGCAACGGGCATTTGTCACGTGTGCAGCGTATTGATGTCAAGCTTGAAGTGAACCGGCGAGACGTCGTGTGATAGTGATGATAAACGAATACATTTGGCCAAAATCGCATGATAAAACCGAAAGTAGAATTATTGTTGCAATAACAGTTACATGGAGTGGTCTAGTGCGGGACACGGGCTCTAGTTTGTCAACTATTTCGCTTGGTCCAAAGAATGAAACCCCAGAATTTGTGGTGTTATCGAGAGACATTTAAAAGTAAAAGGCCGTTAAGTTCGGATGTGTCATGGAGTGAATTCCACAGTATTACCAACCTAATAAATCAGAAAAATATAGGCGTATTCCCTCATCGATTTTTGGGTAAATTTATGATCAAGACTGAGGCAGTCAGCCTATCAGTAATATATATATGATATATATATAGATAAGATCTCAGAGCAAAATGTCATAATGCATAGGATTTAAGTGCATGAGTAAATTGTTAATAACAATAGGCAATAAAAAATAAAAATTTTGTGTTTAATAACTTAAATGCTTTTTGTGTATTGATTCATAAAATCAACACAACAAATTGTTTATGGCTAATTTTTATACCTTCCACCATAGGATGGCGACCTGATACACTATAAAGTATTTATATTGTTGATCGTTATACAATTCTAAGACAATCTAGCCATGTCCGTCTGTTAAAAGCACGCTAGCATCTAAACTAAGAGCTAGGACGTTCAATTTTTTCCAGAATACGTCTAATTGTTGTAGATAGATTAGGATTGAAAATGGGCGAAATCGATCCAGAGGGAAAAATATTTCCCCAACAAGGACAGGAAATACCTACAATATTTCGAGTATCTAAGCAAGTTTTTTAAATATGTCTGTTACTTTACTTTACTTGATATTTGATATGCGATCTTTCGTACTTTTAGGTCAAAATGGGAAAAAAGCATAAAATTGCTGCCGGCCAAATGGCTGCAGTTGGAATCACAAAATGGGATATGTACTGTGTAAACGTAGAACATACATATTGATCGAACTTCTTGGATGCCACATTTTAGCCCCAGGGGAGCAGATTACAGAAATGTACTTTATATGACTCGCCACCATAGCGAATCGTTGATATGTAAGGCGTAGCTAAGTATTTTTCACTATTTCTTCATGAAAAACTATGGTGTTTTGGGGTCCCCCATTTGAACCTTTCTGGTTAGGGTGAAGGAACTTATTGGATGCAACATTTTAGTCCCAGGGGAGCAGATTACAGAAATGTACTTTATATGACCCGCCACCATACCGTTCACCCTAACCAGAAAGGTCCGAATGGGGGACCCCAAAACACAATAGTTTTTCATGAAGAAATAGTCAAAAAATACTTTAGCTACACCTAACATATCTCCGATTTGGTATGGTGGCGGGTCATATAAAGTACATTTTTGTAATTGTATAAAAAATTCGAAAAACTTACATTTTTATATTATTTTTAACATAAAATTATTTTTTGGAATTCGTTCCAGAAGACGGATGTGCAGGAAAGCGCGCTTGCAGGACGAATTTGTCTTCACATACTTAAAAAAAAAACAAGTAAAAACGGCGTTAAGTTCGGTCGGGCCGAACTTTATATACCCTCCACCGTGGATTGCATTTCATAGAGGCTGTCGATTTTCGTAGAAGTGCAGTAATATTACAGGAAAATATCAATATATATAAAAATTAATCTGTGTTTATTTGTTCTTTATAGCTGTCTAAACTACTGAACCGATCTTCTTGAAAATTTCAAAGTATGTTCATGCTGAACCGGTGGTGGAAATAGGCTATACAAATTTTTGATATTTTCAGTGGGCGTGGCACCTCCCACACAAATTGGGGTTTTATTCGGTTTCTATAAATTAGCATATTCGGCGTACTGTTGAGGGTAGAGTCTTGAGTTTTTGTGAAAGTTCACTAATTATTATTCTGCACAGTTTTGACAAAAATGGGCGGTATTGGAAAAGTTGGCGTGGTACCTCCCATACGAAGTTAAACCCCAATTTTGAATATTGTCAGTTCTATGACACCTAGAGTGCTGAAATTTTGTGTAAGTGCATCTACCATCAATATGCGTAGTTGTGCCAAAAATGGGCGGTATTGAAAAAGTGGGCGTGGTACCTTCCATACGAAGATTAAACCCAATTTTGAATATTGTCAGTTTCATGACACCTAGAGTGCTGAAATTTTGTGCCAGTGCATCTAGCATCAATGTACGTAGTTGTGCCAAAAATGGGCGGTATTGAAAAAGTGGGCGTGGTACTTCCCATACGAAGTTAAAACCCAATTTTGAATATTGTTAGTTCCATGACACCTAGAGTGCTCAAATTTTGTGTAATTGCATCTAGCATCAATATGCGTAGTTGTGCCAACAATGGGCGGCATTGAAAAAGTGGGTGTGGTATCTCACATACAAAGTTAAAACCTATTATCAAATATTGTCATTTCTATAACACCTAGAGTGCTGAAAATTTGTGTTAGTAGATCCAGTGTAAATAGTTGTGCAAAGATGGGAAAGTGGCCGTGTTCCTTCCCATTCGAAATTAACACCTGTTTTAGAGTATATTCGACACCGAGATATTCGACAACGAGATATTGTTGTGTGAGTTAAATTATTTGCAACCTTCTTAGAAAATGGGGAATTTTTATACACTCCACGAGAGTATTATGTCTTTGTGCATTTGTTTGTAACACCCAAAAGGAAGCGAGACAGACCCATTGTTAATTATACCGATCGTCTTAGAATCACTTTCTGAGTCGATTTAGCAATGTCCGTCTGTCTGTCTGTCCGTCCGTCCATCTATTCTTGTAATCACGATACAGGTCGCAATTGTAGACAGAACCAAATGAAACTTTGCACAACGATGTTTTTCGGGATAAGGACGAACGCTGTTTAATTTGAAGAAAATCGGTTCAGATTTAGATATAGCCCCCATACGAATTTCACTCCCGATTTGACTCTTTCCACATATTTCAACAGATTTTCTTTAAAATTGGCAAAACATCTTATATTGTAACTAGAAACACCTGTAGTAAAAATGTGTTAGATCGGTTCAAATTTATATATAGCTCCCATACAAATTTCGCTCCCGATTTGACTTTTTCCGCTCTAGAAACCACATATTGTATCAGATTGACTTCAGATTTGGTAAAACATCTTATATTCCCACTAGAAACTCCCATGGTGAATATCGGACAGATCGGTTTAGATTTCTATATAGCTCCCATACAAATTTCGCTCCCGATTTGACTTTTTCCGCTCTAGAAACCACATAATGTATCAGTTTGTCTTCAGATTTGGTAAAACATCTTATATTTAAACTAAGAACATCTATGGTGAAAATTGGTCAAATCGGTTCAGATTTAGATATAGCCCCCATACAAATGTCGTTCCCGATTTGACATTTTCCTCTGTAGAAACCACATATTGTACTCGATTTTCTTTAAATTTGGCACAACATCTTATAATCTTACTAGAAACACCTATGTAGAAATTGGGTAAGATCGGTTCAGATTTAGATATAGCCACATATAAATGTCGCTCCCGATTTGACTTTTTCCGCTTTAAATGCCACATATTCTAATCGATTTTCTTTAAATTTGGCACAACATCTTATAATCTAACTAGAAACACCTGTGGCTAAAGCGGGCTAGATCGGTTCAGATTTAGATATAGGCCCCATACAAATGTCGCTCCCGATTTGAATTTAGCGCTTTAAAAACCATGTATTGTACCCGATTTTCTTTAAATTTGGGACAACATCTTAGAATCCAACTAGAACCACTATGCAGAAATTGGGTAAGATCAGTTCAGATTTAGATATAGCCCCCATACAAATGTCGCTCCCGATTTGAATTTTGCGCTTTAAAAACCATATATTGTACCCGATTTTCTTTAAATTTGGCACAACATCTTATAATCCAACTAAAAACACTATGCAGAAATTGGGTAAGATCAGTTCAGATTTAGATATAGCCCCCATACAAATGTCGCTCCCGATTTGACTTTTGCCGCTTTAAAAGCCACATATTGTGCTCGATTTTCTTTAAATTTCGCACAACATCTTATAATCTAACTAAACAAAACTATGGTGAAAGTGGGTAAGATCGGTTCAGATTTAAATATAGCCCAAATTCAAATTATGCTCCCATAAGTTTAACCGATTTTGGCCAAACTATACATTTTATATTTCACCTATTTCGTTCCAGGTTTCAATATATCCTCATACAAATGTCCTTTCCGATATAAAATTTTTTGTCAAACACATACATTTACAGGATACAAAAAACCTTCCCGTTTTCACCGAATTGTATTCGGATTGAAAGTGGAGTGTATCATAGAGTCGGCCCGACTTTAGCCTTTCCTTACTGGTTTTTTTTTTGAATTTTGTAAAATTACACGTTTCTTTGGATTTTTTAGCACAATAGTAAAAAAGGTTACAAAAAAATAAATATTTATTCGTCAAAAGCCGACATAAGTCAAGAAAATGGAAATTATATTAATTTTTTAGTTTTTGTGTTGTCTGATTAGTGAACAATATGATTGACTTTTTATATGTTTTGAATGTAGTACATTTGAATTCCAGCTATTCGATTAAGTAAGTTCTTCTTACGTAGGAAGTTTATAGTTTTGGTTATGAAAAGGAGGAGAATCACACTCAACCTAAAATAAATTTGATTTTTGACAATTCATTTTTTGCCGTAAAATAAAGTTATGTTCATCAATATTCTCCATGGAACATATCCATTGATTATAAGTGGTACATATGTTACCGATCACAAGAAAAACACAATGAAACCTGATTTTAATTTCCGTCTGTTTTTCTGCCTGGCGAAGCGGGCGGGGGTTCAGCTATTTTGAACATAACCAAAACAAATACAAATTTTGAAAATCCAGTATCTCCAGTGCAAAATGACCTACCTTCAAATTTGTGCGTAAAAGTAAAAAGTAAGATTTTGGAAAAATCTTTTTATTTTGCGTGTCTATGCAGTCAGAGGAATGTATACACCGAATTCCATGTTCTAGCTGCGATTGGTACCATTTTTATCCCCTTTTTCCCATTTTACCCCCTTAAGAGTACGACTTTCTAAAATCTCTTTATTTTCATCATTCTAGCTGTAGCCGTTAAGTTGGTACTATTTTTATCCCTCTGTACCCATTGTATCCCTTGAAAGTACGAATTTGGAAAAAACTTTTATTTTTGTGTCTACGCAGTCCGAGGAATGTATACTTCGAATTTCATGACTCTAGCTGCGGTCATTTGGCTGGTACTATTTTTCCCATTCTCTATTTTAACCCCAAAAAGTACGAATTTAGAAAAATCCCTTTATTGTACGTGTCTACGCAATCAGAGGAATGTATACACCGCATTTCATGACTCTAGCTGCGAACATTTGGTTGGTTTTATTTTTATCCCCTTTTTCCCATTTGAACCCCAAAATGTACGAATTTCGAAAAATCCTATGTATTCTATTTTACGTGTCTACGCAATCAGAGGAATGTATACACTTAATTTCATTATTCTAGGTGCAGCCGTTTGGTTGGTACCATTTTTAGCCCTCTATTCCCATTTTATCCCTTAAAAGTACGAATTTGAAAAAAATAATTTCATATTATGTACCTACTTAATTAGGGGAATGTACACAGCGAGTTTCGTGTTTCTAGCTGTTGTCGTTTGATATGTACCATTTTTATCCCATTTGTTATCGGGGGAATGCACATGCCCAATATCAAGTAAGTACAAGGAGACATATTAAAAAAATATGCTTAAATACTTTAAAATGTTAGAGCTTATTATGGGTTTTTTCAGTCCTGTGAGGGAAAAATTTTTCCCTTTGGGCCGATTTCGTCCAGTTTCAATCCCAACCGATCTACGACTATAAGACGTATTTAT
The DNA here is from genome assembly GCA_947397865.1 of Polietes domitor. NCBI lineage: Eukaryota > Metazoa > Arthropoda > Insecta > Diptera > Muscidae > Polietes > Polietes domitor. The sequence goes on from OX377619.1 coordinate 139,206,593, forward strand.
GCAAAATTTGGACCTCCTTTCGTTAGATGCTAGCGTGCTTTCAACAGACGGACGGACATGGCTAGATCGTCTTAGAATTATTTATAGGGTCTCAGGTCGAAATTTCAAGGCGTTACAAACGGAATGACAAAGTTAGAGGGTATAATAAATAAATAAATTGTTTCCTGTGTCTTCATTTATAGTCCGATCGTAACGCGTGATATATCATTGTTCTCGGTTTTTATCCTTCTAAATCACAATGTTTTCGAAACCATACAAATGTTTTTTTAATTCCATGAAATTTTGTCTTTTACAGTATATATTTTTATTCATAAGCAAAAAGGTACCGAGGTTCAAAAAATCAATTTGGCACTAAAGACCAAAATTTATTATTAACGAATGTTGGCATAAAGAGTCAACCTTTGGTCTTCAGCACAACCTTTGTCCTTAAACCAAAATAAATGACAATACAGACAACATAACAGACCAACTGTACATACAATGAACAACAATACACACAAGGTACAGTGAAGACGGACCATACCATCCAACATATGCATAACATTGAATTGGCTAAGTGAGACTTTTAGTGTGTCGACACACTAGTGTGCTTCTCATTTGTACAATGTGAACGCTGTCAAAGACACATTCGTTGCGAAAGTTCTGGCCAAATGGAGTAGCGCCCATCGATACGCAGTCAATTTTAGCTTCATCATATAAAGGTCTCACTTGCCTTTTTGCTAATTTTGGGTTCTGCTGAAGATTTCAACAAAAGCTTTGGTCATAAACCAAAATATATAACAACAAATCTTAATTTATTTAATAAATATTGCTATTAGCAAAAAATATCATACTTTTCCTAATATTGTTCTGCACTTATACAGGGTGGCCCATTTAAAATTTTAAATTAGAATCGCCAATAAAAAAGTACTGATATTTGTTCTTTGAACTTTGTCATTTTGATAATGGAACACTATATCATTCATATGTTATTCCTGTGCATTTTCGATTGTTCCGTCTTGAATCTCTCAATGGCAACTTCGATTTCATGTTTCAACGCTTCAATTGTCTCTGGATGGTTTGCGTAACATTTATCCTTAATGACTCCCCACAAAAAATAATCCAAATCACAGCTCCGAGACGGCCAATTGACATCACAATTTCGGCTGATTATTCGATTTTCAAAAACAGTGCGTAAAATATCGATGGTTGTGTTGGCTGTTGGACATATGGCCCGTCTTGTGAAACCAAATATCGTCCATGTCATTCTCTTGAATTTTTGGAAAAAAAAATCGTTGATCATGACACGGTAACGCTCACCTTGCTCATTTTCGAAGAAAAATGGCCCAATAATGCCGCCAGCCCAAAATCCACTCCAAACAGTGACTCGTTGTGGATGCATTGACTTCTCAATAGCTTGTGTGGGTTCTGCGAACCCCATATGTGGCAATTTTGCGTATTGACTTATCCACCGAGATGAAATGAGCTTCATCTAAAAACACGATTTTTCGGTCAAATTCTTTATCTTCTGTCAAACAATCTTCAGCCCATTGGGCAAAGCGAAAAAGCATCGGATGATCATGATGCTTCAGTTGTTGGACTTTGAACTTTGTAAGCCTTCATACCGAAGTCTTTATGGAAAATTCTTTTCAAAGAAGTACGAGAAATGATGATGTTATTACATGTTCTTGGAACTTATCAGCCACAGCAGCAATGTTTTCGATTAAACGCACTGAATGAGAACGTACGCGGGTTGGTTTGTCTAATAACGATGCATTTTCATGAATTAACGCACAGGCTGAACTGAAGGCAGTTTGTGTTACAGACTCACTAATACTTTGGAAATAAGTTTTTAATATTTCCAAATTTTGTTCGTATAGCGTCCCATTTTGCCAATGTTGAAAATAAATCCGGAAATAAAAATAAATTTTATTCCACCTTTCAAAGTCAAAGTAATCGGTAGTTCAAATTTTAAATAGCCCAACCTGTACGTGAAGTCGACACCTCCAATCTGCCGCAAGTACTGTGGAATGCAATCCATGATGAAGGGTATATAGGCTTCGGCCCGGTCGAACATAAATTCTTTTTACTTGATTTAATTAGAATTTTCGTCGAGGGGTCTTCACGTATGTCTAGACGACACCTTCAATGCATCTGCAAAACTTAGTTTGAAAATGGGAAATATAACACATGATTTCCTTACGTCTACAAGAAGAGCCGTAATTTCTATTATTTATTAATAGTTTTTCTTTAAATAGGTCTTTAATATTTGTACTATCATTTTGAAAATATGTATAAATCTGAACATTTGTACACAGCCCTTCGAAAAAATGTTATGTTCGCAAGCGAGTGTAACATGAGAAAGCCCAAAAACTATATACCAAGTACTAGCTGAACCCCGCCCGCTTCGCCAGGCAAAAAACAAATGGTAAAATTAAAATCAGGTTTCATATTTATCTTATCATATTGATATTATCGTGGTCAGTAATATATACGTTCAAATTTTCAGCATTCTAGCTAAAAACACTTTTGTCACGCCCCCACCACGCACGAAATGAAAATTCAAAATCCGATCGATCGATCATATTTATCTTTCTCGTGGTCAGTAATATATACGTTCTAATTTTCAGCCTTCTAGCTTAAAAAAACACTATTGCCACGCCCACTAAACGAAAATCCAAATTTCGGTATCATATCTATCATTCTCGTGGTCAGTAATATACATGTACCAATTTTTAGTCTTCTAACTCTCAAAAACGCGATTGCCACGCCCACTCCGCCCGCAAAAAAACCAAAATCCAAATTTCGACATCAAATTGATCTTTCTCGTGATCAGTAATATAAATGTACCAATTTTCAGCCTACTACCTCTCAAAAACACTATTGCCACGCCCACTGGCCACCAAACGAAAATTCAAAATCCACCATCATATTATCATAGCTAAAAACACTTTTGCCACGCCCCCACCATCCACGAAACGAAAATTAAAAATCCGGAATCATATTTATCATTCTCGTGGTCAGTAATATATACGTTCCAATTTTCAGCCTTCTAGCTTAATAAACACTATTGCCACGCCCACTAAACGTAAATCCAAATTTCGGTATCATATTTATCATTCTCGTGGTCAGTAATATACATGTACCAATTTTCAGTCTTCTAGCTCTCAAAAACGATTTTGCCACGCCCAAATCCTAATTTCGGCATCAAATTGATCTTTCTCGTGGTCAGTAATATATATGTACCAATTTTCAGCCTACTACCTCTCAAAAACACTATTGCCACGCCCCACTGCCCTCCGCCCATAGAGCAAATTTTTAAAAATTCTATAGCCTATAGCTCCTTCCAGACCTGCATCTATCTGTACTGAAAATTTCAACAACATCGGTTCAGCCGTTTACACGTGAATGCGGAACAAACATACAGACAGACAGACAGACTTACACTAAGGTTTTATAATATTAATAGGGAAATAGGGATAGGGATAGAGATAGGGATACCTTTTACACATATGCTAAGGAATCTATTACATCTGTTCGATTACGCTAGTCAACAGTCAAAATGTACTCGGGATGCGATAATTTTTTCTGTGTAGATAACCTTGACATGAGCTCGAAAAACGCAATAAAAAATCTTTTTCTCGTTTGGTTTTTTTTTTTATTTTTTTTTTTTAATTTAAAAAATTTTTTTTTGGTTAATTTGTTTCGTCCGGCATAACTCGGGAACCACTAGCCCGATTTAATTGAATTAAATTTTAAAAAATTTAAAATTACAATTCCCTTAATCTGTTCATATATTGTTTTCCTATACAAGCAACAGTTTCCAAGTTAAAAATGAATATATAAAGGAAAAAACTTATTTTTTGCCTAAAGATTTAAATTTTTTTTTTTAAAATCCATAAAAAATCCAAAATGAAAAAAAATGTCAAATCTTATTACTTTTACGTAAAGTCACATAACCTATGAGCAAAATGAGACAAAGATCATGAAAATCGATGCACGCGTTTCGCTTTTATTCGCAATTGAGTAAAGGTATGAATTTCAAAAATTTGCTCGACATATGCACAACTTTGTCTATGGTAAGGTTTTTTCTTTTTTTTTTTATTCTCAGAATTAACAAAACGGAATAAACAAAGGGTTATTTAATTTTTATGATTGCGTAAGCAAAGTAATAAACGCTAATGAATGTGCGTGAACAATTAAAAGGAAAAAAGGAAAGGGGACTTTTTTAATTATTTGGGTTTTCCGTTGGCTACCTGTATGATTTTTTTACAGAAATGCAACCCACATTTAAGGGTGGTCATTATTCGGAAAATTTAAGACTCACACATGGCGAAACAGGTATGTAGCCACCGTAAAAAAATATACACCCATTTATAAGTACCTGTCAGTAAAATACTAAACAATACACAGTATAAATAGGTCTTCATTGATCGATTTTACTCATTCAACAAGTGTCGACGAACGCGATAGTTAAAATGAGCAAACGTTCGCGAGGATTTGAATGCAATACCAATCCAAGTAATTTTTGTTACATGTGCGGAGAATACGTTTCTGAAAAAAACAAGCGTTGTTTTTCACCTAAATTGAGAGATTCATTTGAAGAGAGCTTCAATTTAAAGGTCTCAAACATAGATGAGCGGTGGACACCAAGTGCTCTATGTCCAAGGTGCTACGTACAGCTAGCTGACTCAAGGTAAGTGTAGATTACGAAATTCAAGAACATATATAACTTATTATTGAAATTCTTTCAGACGACAGCCGAGAATCATCATGCCAATGCTTTGGAGAGCTCCGCTTTGCCATGTAACAGATTGCTACTTCTGTCTTAGCAAAAAAACAGGCGTGGGAAAAAATATACGATGGACTTACGCTGCTGTTTCAACAGTGAATTTTCCAGTGCCATTTTCCGAAGAACCAGTGGACCCGCAACCGTCCGTTTCAAGATGGGCATCTAATAATGAGGCGATACATCCAACATCAGATCCGGAGACAGTAGAAACCACATCAGAATGCGAGTCAACTTATACATTGCATGGAGGTCAACGCTTATGTTCCCAAGCAGAACTGAACGATTGGGTTAGAGAATTGAAACTCTCCAAGGAAGATGCAGAGTTGCATGCATCGCGCATGCAACAGTTCGGTTTCTTGGCTCCTGGTGTGGTGACAACAATCTACAGGAAGCGTCATGAACCATACGCAAGGTACTACACAAAAAAAGACAACTGTTTTTGTAAGGACATTCCCGGATTATTTGGTGAACTCGGGTACTCTTACGATCCAGGAGAGTGGCGTCTTTTCATCGACAGCAACAAGCAGAGCCTTAAAGCAATTTTACTGCACAACGGCAACGAGAAACCTTCGATTCCAATTGCTCATGCCGTTGACACCAAGGAAACATACGAAGTCATGGACAATCTACTAAAGTGCCTTAACTATGAGAGGCACGATTGGAAAGTTTGTGCCGACCTTAAGGTTATCGGTATCCTTTGTGGATTACAAGGTGGATTCACAAAGTACTGTTGTTTTCTCTGCCTTTGGGACAGCCGCGATCGTCAACATCATTACACCAGGAGGAGTTGGACAGAAAGAGTTAACTTCATCCCCGGCAGCGACAACGTGAAATATACACCACTCATAAAAAAGGAAAATGTTTTTCTCCCACCTCTTCACATAAAGCTCGGACTCATAAAAAACTTCGTGAAAGCTATCAACAAAGATGGCGAAGCGTTCGCCTATTTAAAAACCATTTTTCCTCACCTTTCATCGGCAAAGATTAAGGAAGGCGTTTTCGACGGTCCGCAAATTAAAAAGTTGTTGCAAGACCAACAGTTTGAGCACATTTTATCACCAAATGAAGCTGCAGCTTGGAACTCATTTCGGCAAATTGTTTCCGGATTTCTTGGAAACAACAAAAGCTCAAATTACAGAGAGATCGTCGAACAACTACTCCAAAATTATAAAAAAATTAGAGCAAATATGTCGCTTAAGATACATTTTCTACACTCGCACTTCTTTCCGGACAACCTGGGCTATGTGAGTGACGAGCATGGTGAGCGTTTTCATCAGCAAATGAAAGAAATTGAGCACCGATACCAAGGATTTTGGAACGAAGCTATGATGGGGGACTATATCTGGTTCCTGATAAGAGAAACAGACCCCCCCCTTTTAATTGTTCACGCACATTTATTAGCGTTTATTACTTTGCTTACGCAATCATAAAAATTAAATAACCCTTTGTTTATTCCGTTTTGTTAATTCTGAGAAAAAAAAAAAGAAAAAACCTTACCATAGACAAAGTTGTGCATATGTCGAGCAAATTTTTGAAATGCATACCTTTACTCAATTGCGAATAAAAGCGAAACGCGTGCATCGATTTTCATGATCTTTGTCTCATTTTGCTCATAGGTTATGTGACTTTACGTAAAAGTAATAAGATTTGACATTTTTTTTCATTTTGGATTTTTTATGGATTTTTAAAAAAAAAATTAAATCTTTAGGCAAAAAATAAGTTTTTTCCTTTATATATTCATTTTTAACTTGGAAACTGTTGCTTGTATAGGAAAACAATATATGAACAGATTAAGGGAATTGTAATTTAAAATTTAATTCAATTAAATCGGCCAAATTAACCAAAAAAAAATTTTTAAAATTAAAAAAAAAAAAATAAAACAAAAACCAAACGAAAAAAAAATTTTTATTGCGTTTTTCGAGCTCATGTCAAGGTTATCTACACAGAAAAAATTATCGCATCCGGAGTACATGAAATTTTTTTCATTTTGTTGAGTAGTGTTATCTTAGGTTTAACCACATTGAAATATTTACAAATTGTCATAATCATAAGCTATCAATAACACACAAAATACATAGTAATTAAATAATTTTACATATTCACTCGTACATTCCGACAAAGCAAGATATTTATATTATATGTATATGCTGTGTATTACAACATTATCATTATGTAATTTACAAAAGAGACAATTTAAACGTTAACCAGACACTTTAGATTGGTTGTGGGAGTGAGTTTAATGTGCATACTTGATATTCAATAGGGCATCTCACAACATTGCACTGTGGGGCAGGACAGTTGAAACATTTTGTATTCTCCTCGAGGAAGCCTTTACATTTTAATCAGCTATTAGTAATAATTTTATTATAATTGGTAGATTAAAGCAACATTAGAAGATTTTTTCTTTGTTAATGTTGAAATTATTGAATTTTAACAACTGTGAGTTTGGCAATATTACGATCTCTTGCTATAGATTTACGTTAGCCCTAATATGTTCTGGGAAATCAAAGATGTAGAAATGCAGTAACATATTATGAAAATTATGATAATTGTGTTGTCATTTATTTTGGTTTAAGACCAAAGGTTGTGCTGAAGTCTTCAGCAAATAATGTCTTAGACTTAAATCAGGGTTCATATTAGTACCAGCGGTCACGTATGACAAATGAGAAGCGCTGATAAACAAAATATTCCAGCGAACTAAGTCGACACACTAAAAACCTCACTTTGCCAATTCAATGTTATGCATGTGCTCGCATCGCAGCACAACCTTTGGTCTTAAACCAAAATAAATGACAACACATACAACATAACAGACCAACTATACATACCAACAATTATGATAATTTTTATGCAAATTACGATTACAAGCTACCTTATATTTATTATAGTATGTTCGGTACCAAATTTATCCCTGTTTCTCCATTTTAACTCTAAAAGTATGAATTTCGAAATATTTCCTTATTATGCGGGTCTACGTAGTCGAAGTATTTCATTATTCTGGCTATAGCCGTTTGGCTGGTATTATCCCATTTTGCTCCGTTCCACCTTAAAGTATGAATTCCAAATTCCTTTGATTAGAGTTGTGCTCACGAATTTCTTGATATTAACTTTAGCGGTAGGGTTGTAACATTCTCCTCTTTTTTTCATTTCTGGCCTTAAAAGTGCGAATTTCGAAAAATCCATACAAATATATTACAAGTCTACGCTGTTGGAGGGATATACAGTTTAAGTGTCTACGCCACTAGAGGGATATAGACAGCAAATTTCATGTTTCTGCTGTTGTCGTTTGATTGGTACCAAATAAACTTTTATTGTCCCATTTCACCCTTTAAAGGTATGTATTTTGCAAAAAGTTCGTTTTCACGCTTTAAGGGAAATTTAAATATAAGTCAAAAATGTTAGAATATTCTAAATAATATACCTCCTATTCATTAGGGAAAATTCAGTTAGTTAGGAAAAAATTAGAGACACATATGAAAATGTTGAACGCCCCACAGTGGGATTTTTTGTGCAATAAGTAATTTTTTCGACACATAAAATTTAAAAATTTAATGAAACAATTTTGTAGAAAATTGATTCAGTATGAGGAATCCATAAATTGTATCCCATTTGTCTTTGACATAATGAAGTAAAGTCACATGTAAATTTTGGTTCAAAATATTGAAAACTTTTTACGCACTTTAAAAAGTTTGTTCGTAAGATAATTTTATTGCTCTGATTTAATTAGTGATTTTTTCAAATATAGCCTTTTCTGCGTATTTAAAAAATATATAAAGTTCGCTCATATGGTTTAAAAGATATGATAGAATAAAATTTGTTCTATAATGTGCCGTGATTGCAAACTTCCTTGGAAGAAAAAAAGGTTGCTCGGTCGTGCTAGGTGCTCCCACTATAATAAAATGAAAAGTAGGACTCCATACTATCAATTAAAATTAAAAAAATTTAAATAATCAATAATCTTTTATAAAATCATAAAATTTGTCTCAAAATTCATGAAATGTTTAATTTTAAAAAATTACAAAAAGATATAAAAAGATATAAAAAAATATAAAAGATTATAGAAATTATAGATTAAAGTTCCCCAGAAAGTGTGATAAAGTTGCCAAATACAGATGTTTTTCATCGACTTCTAGTATCGGCAGAGCCTTTGATAAGTAGCATTAAATGTCAACCCCGTAAACAGGTTCTAGAATTTGATGATATAGTGACATAAATGATAGATGATGAATAAAAGTCTATATTTAAATGCATGTACTGAAATTTATTTATAAAATAATTAGTTTTGCTAAAGAAACAAAAACTTTTGGGAAAAAATATAATATGGGATATGTGGGCGGTGTGCGTTAATTGAGTTAATAAAAGGTTCGGTGCCAAATTTTAAAAAGTTTGGGCCAAAAATAAATTTTGGTTCTCTGGGCGGTGGGAGGTGGGCGTGGCCACTTTTGATGAAACTTTATTTTATTCTTAATTGAGGTAATAAAAGGCTCTGTGCCAAATTTCAGAAAGTTTGGAGCAAAAATAAATTTTGAGTTCTATGGGCGGTGGGTATATTGTATATTGGTATAGTTCAATTAGGTTCTATGGCGTTAACGTGCCGAATTATCTCATCCTTTAGCTCTTGAATTGTTGCTGGATTATCGACGTACACCTTTTCTTTCAAATAACCCCAAAGAAAGAAGTACAGCGGTGTCAAATCACATGATCTTGGCGGCCAATTGACATCGCCACCACGTGAGATAACAAGGCCATTGAATTTGTCGCGCAAAAGAGCCATTGATTGAGACCCTATAAAGTATATATATTCTTGATGTCCGTCCGTCTGTAAACCTGCTGAAAGCATGCTAACATCTAAACGAAAGGAACTAGGACGTCCAAATTTTACATAAATGCGTCTTATAATCTTAGATCGGTCAGGATTGAAACTGAGCGAAATCGGCCCAAAGGGAAACATTTTTCCCTCACAAGCACTAAAATACCCATAATATTCCCTAATATTTAGGGTATTTAAGCACATTTTTTCAATACGCCTGCTTGCACTTACTTGACATTGGGTGTGCAATATGCATATAACAAAAACGTGCTCCATAAAGTGATTTTTATTCGTAGGGGGTGAAATGGGACAAAAAGGGATAAAAATGGTACCTTTTAAACGACAACAGCTAGAAAAACGAAATTCGATGTGTACATTCCTCTAATGAGTAGCTACATAATATAAAAGTATTCTTTCCAAATTCGTACTTTTAAGGGATAAAATGGGAATAGAGGTATAAAAAATGGTACAAACCAAACGGTTGCACCTAGAATAATGAAATTCGGTGTAAACATTGCTCTGGTTGCGTACACATATCAAACAAAAGGATTTTTCGAAATTTGTACTTTTTGGGGTTGAAATGGAAAAAAGGGTTAAAAATAGTACCAACCAAATGACCGCAGCTAGAGTAATGAAATTCGGAGTATACACTCCTCTGACTGCATACACACGAAAAATAAAAGGGTTTTTCCCAATTCGTACTATCAAGGGATACAATGGGTACAGAGGGATAAAAATAGTACCAACTAAACGACTTACTAGAATAATGAAATTCGTTGTGTACATCCCTCTTATTGCGTAGACACGTAAAATAAAGAGATTTTAGAAAATCGTACTCTTAAGGGGGTAAAATTGAAAAAAGGGGATAAAAATGGTACCAACCAAATGGCTGCAGCTAGAACCATGAAATTCGGTGTATATATTCCTCTGACTGCATAGACATGCAAAATAAAAATATTTTTACAAATTCGTACTTTTTACTTTTACTACAAAAATTCGTTGAATCATGAAGGTAGATTATTTTGCACTATGTAGATAATGGATTCAAAATTTGTAGTTTTGGAATTAAAATAGAATGGAAATACACCCAACTTTAGTACCGACTATCTACCAATATTTATGGCATTTAAGCTTTTATGAATATATATATATATATAAGAAAATTTATTTTGTGAATTGACTGGAAGTATTATTTCGATATATACATATATAGTGTAAACGTATTGGTAGCCTTGCCTTGTAAGCGTGGTTTGAAATAATAAAAATATTATATTTATTTATAAAATTATTTTTGCAATATTTGTATTTGTTTTGGTTTGGTTTGGCTATATTTTTTGTTTTTAATTGTTAACTCAATCGTTATTTTCACAAACGCATATAGAATTAATATTATATATTTCATTTTGATATGTGAACAAATAATGGAGGGTTTAAGAAATTAAGCTTTAAAGGTTTATTTAAGAGATTGTTATAAATAAAACTATAAAGGGCTATTGTTTGTGCATATATTTCATTAGGGTTTAGCCTACTGTTCTAAATTTGCAATGTACTCGAAATTAACACAGAAATATTATTTATGGGAACTTAACGGAAACTTTATCGAAATAAATTATTGAGGCAAAATAATGTCGCACTTCGCCTGAAGTGATTACAACCTAGCAGGTTGAGTCTGACACGAACAACAACGATAATTGGCCATTGGCTTACTTTGGCCAGACGGCCAGCCAGCTTGTTCTGCTTCGTACGTCACACTGTGCGTAAGGGTATGAAAGGTGTGGGTTTGGGTGGAGGTTATTCCAAGAAAAGAGATTTATCAATTTCACTGTTCATATATCAATATTAACTGCAGTAGTTGAGTAACAACTACGAGTATGTACAAACAGACATACATACATACATACATAGTTAGTTGTTAAATACTTACTAGGCTGTTAATATGTATTATTAACTGTCGTAAGGTTGGTTATAAATAACACTATTATTACTTTAAGTTATGCTAAAACTTTTGTTGTTTCCGAGTGTGTAGCCAGCCAGCCAGACGTATGTACGTTTGTACGTCTGTAAATATACAAAGGATAATAAATTGTTACGAACGTGTGTTCTACCAATTGATTCGAATAAATTGCTTTGTTTGTTAGTCGCCATTTTCCGGTATTGAATCGAACGACTGGCGAAGGACGTGGATGGGCGAAGATGCTTTGGCAAACGACGATGCAAGTCACTCCGTCTGGATTGATTAATTTTTAAATGGAAATGAAGACAATAACAAAACATTAAATAAGGACATGCTAAAGATACCTTGTGTTTAAGTTTGCCTCTTGTTAGCGATTTTTGGGCGTTTATTTAAACTATAGTTTAGACGTTGTATCTGAATAGTTCTTTCTATTCTGTTCATTGAGATGACATCGGCGTTTTGTCAATTATAAGAAGGATTTCTAGGGTGGGGTTAATAGAGATTATGGAAAAAATCAATGCCTGCAATTTGCAAAGACCTTGGAAGTTCTAAAGTTTTAACAAATAATTGTGATAACAATAGTCTTATTTTAATAGACTAATGCGAACGCATACAAATTATCTGTCGAGTTGAGTTTGAGAAAAAAATATTAAATTACATTTCAAATGAAGCAATTTCCAGTTGGATTTAAAAACTTCCATTTCATACGTACTTCAATTAGGAATGTTTCAATTGAAATTGAGAACATTCCAATTAGACTTAGGTTTCTAGTTTCTTCTTCACATTGTGAACATTCCAATTGGAATTTACATTTCATGTAGAACAACTTAAAATTGAAATAGGAAAAAATCCAAATAAAATTAGGAATCATTTAAGAGCATTTTAGAGATTTTAAATTCATACTGTGAAGTCAAAACCAAATTATCAAAAATTTCAATTCGAATTGAAATAGAAACTTACCGAATTCCAAATTAACTTGGAAAAGTCCCAATTAATTAATTCTAATTAAAATTGGGAAAATTCCAATTGAAATTGGGAATATTCTGAATAGATTTAGAAATTGATAATTCAAAAAGTCTCAATTGATGAAAAGTCTCAATTGGTGATGTAAACAAACCTCCAGGACTAACTTAGTCATTCCATTTGTAACTCCTTGAAATTTCGACCTGAGACCCTATAAAGTATATATATTCTTGATCGTCATAAAATTCTAAGACGATCTAGCCATGTCCGTCTGTCCATTTGTTGAAAGCACCCTAGCATCTAAACGAAAGGAGGAGTCTTATAGTCGTAGATCGGTTGGGATTGAAACGGGGCGAAATCGGCACAAAGGGAAATTTTTTCCCCTCACAAGGTCTAAAAATACCCATAATAATCCCTAATATTTTAGAGTATTTAAGCATATTTTTGTAATATGTCTGCTTGTACTTACTTGATATTGGGTATGCGCATAAACGTGCACCATAAAGTGATTCTTATTTGTAGGGGGTGAAATGGGGCAAAAAAGGGATAAAAATGGTACATATTAAACGACAACAGCTAGAAACACGAAATTCGGTGTATACATTTCTCTAATAGAGTAGATGTATAATATAAAAGTATTTTTTCCAAATTAGTACTTTTAAGGGTTAAAATGGGAATAGAGGGATAAAAATGGTACCAACCAAACGGCTGCCCCTAGAATAATCAAATTCGGTGTATACATTCCTCTAATTGTATACACACGTAAAATACACGGATTTTTCAAAATTCGTACTTTTTGGGGTTAAAATGAAAAAAGGGGATAAAACAGTACCAATCAAATGACCGCATCTAGAGTCATGAAATTTGGAGTATACATTCCTCTGACTGTGTAGAACACGGAAAATTAACAGATTTTTTAAAATCGTACTTTTTGGGGTCAAAATGAAAAAAGGGGATACAAATAGTACCAATCAAATGACCGCAGCTAGAGTCATGAAATTCGGAGTATACATTCCTTTGACTACGTAGACATGAAAAATAAAAGTTTTTTCCAAATTCGTACTTTTAAGGGATACAATGGCTACGGAGGGATAAAAATGGTACCAAGCAAACGGCTACACCTAGAATAATGAAATTCGGTCTATACATTCCTCTCATTGCGTAGACACTTAAAATAAACGGATTTTTCGAAATTCGTACTTTTTGGGGTTAACATGAAAAAAGGGGATTAAAATAGTACCAATCATGAAATTTGGAGTATACATTCCTCGGACTACGTAGTCACGGTCAATAAACGGATTTACAACGAAATATGGGGTTTTAGCTGTCACTTTGAAAAAACACAAAAAATAAATATAAAATATATATATATATATAATACAAGCACTTAGTTACTCAAAGACAAGAAATACATTTTTTATTTAAAGTGCTTCCAAGGGTCTATTAATTCACAAAATAAAATTTACACAAAAATCCAACATAAAACAAGTAAGGAAAGGCTATATGATATATGATCCACTTTCTGTCCGAATACAATTCAATTAGGTAAAAAAGTGAAAAAGGGAAATCCTTTCCTAATCATAGGCTAATATGACCTGACCCAATTTGTCAAATCGAGAAGAATATTTGTATCGAGGCTATATCCAAACATTGAATGAAGTGGCCCATAAAATATGTGGTTTCTAGATCGAAGATACTCAAATTAGGAGCGAAATTTCTCTGGTAGCTATATATAAATCTGAACCAACATAATACATTTTCACCACATGTATTTCTAGTTGAAATATAAGATGTTTTGCCTACTTTGAAGAATATCTGTTAAAATATGTGGTATCTAGAGTGTAAAGAGTAAAATCGGGAGTGAAATTCGTATATCTAAATCTGAACCGATTTTCTTCAAATTAAATAGCGTTCGCCCCTATCCCGAAAAACTTCGTTGTACAAAGTTTCATTTGGTTGTGGCTACAATTGCGACCATTATCGTGATTACAAGAATAGATGGACAGACGGACATGGCTAAATCGATTCAAAAAGTGATTCTAAGTCGATCGGTCTATGGGTCTATGTCCCTTCCTTTTGGGTGTTACAAACAAATGCACAACGACATAATACTCTCGTGGAGTGTATAAAAAGACTCAACTAACATTTTTTTGCAAATCGATATTTATACATTCCACGAGAGTATTATGTCGTTGTGCATTTGTTTGTAACACCCAAAAGGAAGGGACATAGACCCATTGTTAGTTATACCTATCGACTTAGAATCACTTTTTGAATCGATTCTATGTCGATCGGTATAACTAACAATGGGTTTATCTCGCTTCCTTTTGGGTGTTACAAATAAATGTACAAAGACATAATACTCTCGTGGAGTATATAAAAATGACACTAGAAAAACATGCTTTTTAGATGAGTTAGCTGACAGATGGCTTGAGCCAGTGTCGAAGTATTTTATCATCATTAAACAATTCAATCTTCATTTCTGGGTTGTGACCGTTAAATTTATTTATATGACACATCCTGGAGTATATGCCTTATATGTGGGCATGGTGTGGTTTAAAATAATTAAAACTATATACATATTTATTTATTACTATTATTTTGTACCCGGTGTTGCACGCCTTGAAGTAATAATTTCTATATTAACTTCTTTTTCAGCCAATCGGAGTCGTATCTCGGCAATATCGATTTTGTAGGGGTTAGAGAGATAGAGATGAGTTTTTTCTTTTTCAAAATATTTTTTATAAAGCGAAAGCCTCAGCCGTTTCTTCCAAATGAAGTACGAAAATTACTCACTGACGTATAAATGCCAAATTAAGTTAAAACAAGGAAAAAAACGTTAAGTTCGGCCGGGCAGAAATTTATATACCCTCCACCATGGATTACATTCCACAGAGGCTGTCGATATTCGTAGAAGTGCAATATTGTTACAGGAAAATATATTTTTTTAATATAGCCAAACTAAAACAAATATTGAAAAATAATTTTATAAATAATATATTAATTTTATAAAGGCCACCAATACGTTTACAATTTATATATCGAAATAATACTGTAATTCAATTAAAAAAATAAATATTCTTATATTTATATTTTCAAAATAGCTTAAATACCATAAATATTGGTAGATAGTGGGTGCTATAGTTGGTTGTATTTCCTTTCTATTTTTATTCTCACGTACAAGTGCAAAATAAGCTAACCTAGAAAGTAACTAATTACGAATTTGGAGAAATCTGTTTATTTTTCGGTCTATACAACGAATTCCATGAATATAGCTGCGGCCATTTGATTGGTACCATTTTTATCCCCTTTTTCCTAGTTTACACCCTCAACAGTACGACTACCTAAAAGCTTTTTATTTTACGTGTCTATGCACTTAGAAGAATGTACACACCGAATTTCATCATTCTAGCTGTAGTCGTTTATTTGGTACCATTTTTATCCCTCTGTACCCATTGTATTCTTTAAAAGTACGAATTTAGAAAGAATTTTTTTTACGTGTCTGCGCAATCAGAGGAATGTCTACACCGAATTGTTTTTGTTATCGGGGGAATGCGCATACCCAATATCAAGTAACTAGAAGCAGCCATATTGAAAAAAATGCTTAAATACTCTAGAATATTAGGGGTTTTTATGATTATTTTTAGTCCGTTTGTAACACCTTGAAATATCGACTGAGACCCTATAAAGATATGGGATAAAAATGGTATCTATCAAACGACAACAGCTAGAAACACGAAATTATAAAAATATTTTTTCCAAATTCGTACTATTGAACAATGAGAACAGAGGGATAAACATGGTATCAACCAAACGGCTGCACCTAGAATAATGAAATTCGGTGTATACATTCCTCTGATTACGTAGACACGTAAAATAGAAACATTTTTCGAAATTCTTATTTTTGGGTGATCAAATGCAAAAAAGAGGATAAAAATAGTACCAACCAAATGACCGCAGCTAGAGTTATGAAATTCGGAGTATACATTCCTCTGACTCCGTAGACAAGAAAAATAAAAGGTTTTTTCCAAATTCGTATTTTCAAGGGATATAATGGGTACAGAGGGATAAAAATAGTATCAACTAAACGAATACTTTTTCCACATGTTCCTCGAAAAGGAATTTCGAAAAATCCCTCTATTTGACATGTCTACACGATGTATACATCAAATTTCGTGTTACCAGATGTACAATTTTTTACCACGCTTTGTCCATTGCGCGTTCACAAGAATTGAACTTACCAAATATCAAATAAATACAAGACAGAAATCTTCAAGAAATGTCTCTAAATAATCGAAATATAAAGGGTTATTGCTGTTAATTCTAGTCCAGATTTCGTCCATTTTAAATCCTAACCGATCTGCAACCATAAGACACATACATACATTGCAAAATTTAACCGCCAAGCTCATTTCTTACGCAAGCTAGAGCGCTTTCAACAGACAGACAGACGGACACGACAAAATCGAAATTTATCACGATACTGAATATATATAATTTATGTGGTCTCCGTTGAATATTTCATGGTGTTGCAAGAAAAAAATGTCTAAAAAAATATGTCTAAACTGTCTGACAGTCTTAATCATCATCATTACAAAGAAATGGGCAACTAAAGTCTGTCAATTAAAGGACTAATAAAATATACCTAATAGAAACGAGCTAGACCCATACTTTTCCTAGGCCTTTTACAAAAATATTAACAACAAGCTGACCAATGTGTATGTATGTGCGTGTGTGTGAATAATATAAATAATATCCGCATTGGTTTTCCCCAGCCACTAGTGGTGGTGGCGGTGTCGTCATCGTCATCCGAATCGATTATTATTTTTCTCACTTTTTCATCCCCTCCAAACCGCAGCTGATATTTGCTCGTGGATACACAGTCGATTGCACACCTATCATTTGTAATTAGTCAGTCAGTGAAATATATTTGATCTTAATTGAATTTGCAAAACGGTCACTGGAGAAATCAGAGTTTATACTGAAAGCTGACATATGAATGTTAATGTCCGACTATTTGCAATTGCAATTGCATTTGCAGTGCAATACAAACAATAGCAACGGAATAAAACGAAACGAAACAAAACCAAAACATTATTAAATACAATATCACATTTAAATAATCAACATGGCATTTAAAATAATCTATATATTCATTATGCGTGCCACAACTTTTAGTTGATCATCTGTCCGCCCATCGCACAGTGTCTTCGCTTCGAATAGATGTTGCCTAAATATAGAAAGCAAATAAAAGGGAGGAGAGGAATAAATGCGGGCCGAAGGACCCATACAAGGAATTGAGAAAGGTAGAATAAACCGATTGAAGCTAAATGCATCATAGATATGAGTAAGTAAAAAAGTTTATCAAATCGATGGTTATAATATTGCATTTTTAACACACTAATGATCTTCCCACATCTAACGACGGGTCATGATCAAAGTTTGCACATCATATTGTACAGGGTGGCGCATAAGTAACGGAAATGGCGACTATATTGAATGCGTACTTGAACACATCACTTGGTTTTAACACGTGAGCCAATGGAATCTTATATGGAAGAATGTGTAACTTTTGTAAAATTCTTTGGAAAGATCGCCTTGACAACACCACCAGCTGAGAACGTCGCCTGGAAGATATTTCGAGGTTTTCTCATTACTTACTTGTACCCAAACAATTTTAAAATAAATACAAACTGCACGAGGCCTTCCAAAGTTGGCAATTTACAGTGTTTAAATAGTTGTGATTTCGACCATAATCACGTTTATAATTGTTGTAGATTAAGTACCAGGAGCTCCATAATGAAATTTATGGAGCGTTTTACTGCCACTATTAGCTGTTAATAAAAACCTATTTTAAACAAGTAAGGAAAGGCTAAAGTCGGGCGGGGCCGACTATATGATACCCTACACAACTCCCTGCGTATATGCCTCGTTTTGATTACTAAACCCAGGTTGTTTAAGGGGCGCTTTTACACAAACTAAATCGCTGTGATCCAGTCTCATTGTCAGTGAAAAATATTGAATTATTTTAATCAAGATTGGCTGTAATCCAGAGTGTTACCAAGAAATCGGAAGGTGTATATGAGCGGTGATTATATATTTGCGTAACGGTCCACTAATATGGTCCATGGTAATGTAAAGGTTTTAATAAAAATTGGTGGGACAGTTGAATTTGAAAACATAGACAGACAGGCATTCTGAAAATAAATATAACATGATCTGTTAATTAATCAAGATAACTCGTACGGACATTTGCCAAAAACATAGACCTATATATTTCTCATTCACGGTAGGTATTCCTAGTTGAAATATATAATGATCAGCTGTAATAGAGCAATATGGGTGCCCATTTGCATGGAGGTTATACCAAAATATGGATATATATAATATAATATAATATATATAATAAAATCTGCAAAATTTAAAAAACATTCCATGTAAAATGAGGGTTATAGAGAGGTAATAATAAAAATGGGGCCCATTTATAAGGGCGCTACAATAAAAATGGGGCCAATATAGATCCCTTTCAAAGTAGTTATTCTTTATTGAAATATAACATGATCTGCAAAATGTTATCAAGATGTGAGTTCTAAACTGATAATAGAGTAGAATGGGGGCCCAATTTGTATGGTGTTATACCAAAATATGGACCCATATATTTGACTTTAGTTAAAATATAAAACAATCTGCAATATTTGATAAACTTCCGATGTAAAATGTGGGTCCCAGAGGGGTAATAATAAAAAAGGGGCCCATTTGTAAGGGCGCTAAGATTCAATGTCACATGTGGGTTCTAGAGCGATAATAGTGTAAACTGGGGGCCCATTTGTATGGGGGCTCTACCAAAACATTGACCTTTATCGCTGACTTTCAAAATAGGTGTTTTTAGTCCAAACGTAACATTGTGTGAGAAATTAGATCAAGATCCGATGTACAATGTGCATTTTAGAGCAGAAATTTTGTAAATCGGAGGTACATTTGCATGGGGGCTATATCAAAACATAGACTCATGTGGTCCAGTTTCCCGTTAGCTGTTTATAGTTCAAATATAACATGATCCTGAAAATTTTGTCATGATCGCATGCAAAAAAAGTAATAGTGTAAATTATACGGATATTTGTATGGAGGCTATATCTAAATCTGAACCGATATCCTCCAAATTCAATACAAATCGTCCTTGGCCAAAAAAAGTAACTTTCGCCAAATTTCGTGACATTCGCACACCAATTGCGACCTGTAGAGTGCGAACAAGCTTAGATGGACAACAGACGGAGAGACAGACATCGTTAAATCGATTCAGCTGGTGATTCTAAGCCGATCCGTATACTAAAAGGTGAGTCTAGCTCGATTATTTCTTGGTGTTACAAACATTTGGCGGAAAACTAACTTATAATACCCTAGTCCACGAAGTGGACCAGGGACCATTCCGATCCCATGATTATCCCATCCTGAAATGTTGACAGGTTTTATAGAAAATTGTATGCTATTTTCTGACAATTTTTGTCCAGGATGTGGACAATGTACTATATCATTTTAAAATCCTATGGTGCATGCGGACAATAATTCAACTTAAAATAGTGCATCTATTTCTAGAATCACTAAAATTGTTAATTTTGACGAACCATAAAATACAAACAACATTGAATAATTTTAACGTCAAAAAAATTCGCAGCAACAAGGAGAACAAACACGGCAAATTTTATTTAAATCAAAAGGGGTCGAGTCTAAAATGACCATTTTTTTGTCGATTTATTTTGGAATCACCCAATACCTAACATGAAAGTGTATTCATACAGCTCCCATACAAATACTGCCGTCCTAATAAAGAAAGTCACAAGTGCCAAAATACTAAAATTGAGATAGGGGCAGATTCGGAACCGTGAATGAGTTTCTGATATTTGTGTAAAGGTCAAAGGACACATTTTAAACCGTAATTGACTGAAAAGCGTTAAACAAAATGGCTATATCTACAATTTCTTACCTAGATAAAAAACTTAAGAGCTAAATATTTCAAAACTACTAAAATGGAGAAGTGACTTTCTTTCATAGGAGGGCAGATTACCACTCGATTAACCTGTTACCCGTTTTTTATTCTTTAAGTTGTTTAATCCATGTCTGTCCGTCCGTCCGTCTGGCTGGTGTAAACGATAACTCTCGAAAGGAGCTAAGGAATCAATTCAAACTTTGCACATGGTAATACTTTTCCCAAACATAGTTTAAGTTCGAAGATGGGCGAAATTGCCACGTCCCTTCTGGTATCTCCCACATTCCCATTTCAAATTGAAATCAATGCAGCTTCCAAACGGATACGTTTTTATAATCAATTTAAGCACGCATAATATGGAGGGGTTTGCCAAGCCCCTTCTAGACCCCCACACACACAACACACCCTGTCCTACGTAAAATTAAAGTTATAACTTATATACGGATGATCGGAATACTGTGAAATTTTATATTGGACAATGCTTTTATAGAGGTTACATTCGCATGGAATATGGACCATATTGCCACAACCCTTCGTTTACCTCTCACATAAAGTGGCATAAACTTTAGTTACAATAAAACCGACATAACATCCGTACGGATAGTCAAAATCATTTGCAATTTGATATTTGAAAATGTTTTTATAATCACTTAAAACAAAAAAATATTTATGCTTTAGCCACGCCCCTTCTTGTACCTTCCACACAATTGTCCTCCATATCTTCTATACTGGTGGGATCTATTATAACTTGATATTTGATAATGTTTTATAACATGGTCCCATGTGCCGTGAACCTTCTACACCATTTTGAAGTGTAATTCAAAAGACACTATTTGCAATTCAAAAATTCCATTTGAAATTCAAAAAATATCATTTGTAATTCAAAACTCGTCATTTGTAATTCAAAATACACCATTTGAAATTCAAAATACACCATTTGAAATTCAAAAGTTTTCATTTGAAATTCAAAAATTATTCCATTTGAAATTCAAAAATGTAAACAAAATTTTTTAAGAAAAATGTACATTAGGGTAGCATTTTTTTCTGCAAATTTGACAAGCAACTAATAATTATAATGATGTAAAATGTCGGTAATTTCATATATAGTTTATAACCTTCATCAGAGAGCATCTGCATTTTTTTAAGGACTTGCAATTTATCTAGGGTTGGATTATTTGTCTGGGAGGTACAACAAATAATAACTATAGGGTCCGGCATCTAACGTTTTTTTCAATTATTCAACCGTTGGACTATTATTTGTGGGGTGCTCGAAGCAGCCATTTGAATGAAATTATTTTCCATTATTACCCGAAGGATTGTACTTTCAAATAAAACAAGTAAGGAAAGGCTAAAGTCGGGCGGGGCCGACTATATAATACCCTACACCACTCCCTGCGTATGTACCTCGTTTTGATTACTAAACCCAGGTATTTCATGGGAGCAATTTTATGTAGTTCATATAAATTATACAGTTACAATAAATTCATCTTTAGTCATATTTAACGAATATGGTTTATAATATGGTAATTGATCCAATTATCCGACAGACAAATTCAAATTATACAGTAGTAATAGGATGAATCGCACTGACATTTCAAAAGGAGGCTTATAACAACATTTTGGGCCTTTTCATGGGCATCTCTCATTCACGGTAGGTATTCCTAGTTGAAAAATATCTTGATCTGCAAATTTGATGAAGATACGATATAATCTGTAGTTTCTAGAGCTGTACTAGATCAGAATAGGCCCCATTTGTGTTATACCAAAGTATGGTCATATGGGCATCACCCAAACAAGTAAGGAAGGGCTAAAGACGGTCTTTCTATCTCATTACAATTCAATTCGGTAAAATAGTGAAATCGGGAAGGATTTTTGAATCCTGTAAATGTAAGTGTTTGACAAAAAATGTTAAATCGGAAAGGACATTTGTATGGGGGTATATTGAAACCTGGAACGATGTTACCCGCTTTCACCATGTATGTTTGTTGGTGAAATATAATATGTAAAGTTTGGCCAAAATCGGTTAAACATTCGGGAGCAACATTTGTATGAGGGCTATATCTAAATCTGAACCGATCTTACCCACTTTCACCATAGGTTTTTTATTTGGGTTAGATGTTGTGCCAATTTTAAAGAAAAACGGGTACAATATGTGGATTTTAGAGCGGAAAAAGTCAAATCGGTAGCGACATTTGTATGGGGGCTATATCTAAATCTGAACCGATCATACCCACTTTCAGCATAGGTGTTTCTAGTTCGATTTTAAAATGTTGTGACAATTTTAAAGAAAATCGGGTACAATATGTGGTTTCTAAAGCGGAAAAGTGAAATCGGGAGCGACATTTGTATGTGGGCTATATCTAAATCTGAACCGATCTTACCCAATTTTTGCATACGTGTTTCTAGTTGGATTATAAGATGTTCTGCAAAATTTAAAGAAAATCGGGTACAATATGTCGTTTCTTGAGCGGAAAATGTCAAATCGGGAGCGACATTTGTATGGGGGCTATATCTAAATCTGAACCGATCTTATCCAATTTTTGCATACGTGTTTCTAGTTCGATTATAAGATGTTCTGCAAAATTAAAAGAAAATCGGGTACAATATGTCGTCTCTAGAGCGGAAAATGTGAAATCGGGAGCGACATTTGTATGGAGGCTATATCTAAATCTGAACCGATCTTACCCAATTTTTGCATACGTGTTTCTAGTTAGATTATAAGATGTTCTGCCAAATTTAAAGAAAATCGGGTACAATATGTCGTTTCTAGAGCGGAAAATTTCAAATCGGGAGCGACATTTGTATGGGGGCTATATCTAAATCTGAACCGATCTTACCCAATTTTTGCATACGTGTTTCCAGTTCGATTATAAGATGTTCTGCAAAATTAAAAGAAAATCGGGTACAATATGTCGTCTCTAGAGCGGAAAATGTGAAATCGGGAGCGACATTTGTATGGAGGCTATATCTAAATCTGAACCGATCTTACCCAATTTTTGCATACGTGTTTCTAGTTGGATTATAAGATGTTCTGCAAAATTTAAAGAAAATCGGGTACAATATGTCGTCTCTAGAGCGGAAAATGTGAAATCGGGAGCGACATTTGTATGGAGGCTATATCTAAATCTGAACCGATCTTATCCAATTTTTGCATACGTGTTTCTAGTTCGATTATAAGACGTTCTGCAAAATTAAAAGAAAATCGGGTACAATATGTCGTCTCTAGAGCGGAAAATGTGAAATCGGGAGCGACATTTGTATGGAGGCTATATCTAAATCTGAACCGATCTTACCCAATTTTTGCATACGTGTTTCTAGTTGGATTATAAGATGTTCTGCAAAATTTAAAGAAAATCGGGTACAATATGTCGTCTCTAGAGCGGAAAATGTGAAATCGGGAGCGACATTTGTATGGAGGCTATATCTAAATCTGAACCGATCTTACCCAATTTTTGCATACGTGTTTCTAGTTAGATTATAAGATGTTCTGCCAAATTTAAAGAAAATCGGGTACAATATGTCGTTTCTAGAGCGGAAAATTTCAAATCGGGAGCGACATTTGTATGGGGGCTATATCTAAATCTGAACCGATCTTACCCAATTTTTGCATACGTGTTTCCAGTTCCATCATAAAATGTTGTGCCAATTTTAAAGAAAATCAGGTACAATATATGGTTTCTAAAGCGGAAAAAGTGAAATAGGGAGCGGCATTTGTATGGGGGCTATATCTAAATCTAAACCGATCTTACCCAATTTCTGCATAGGTGTTTCTAGTTGGATTATAAGATGTTCTGCCAAATTTAAAGAAAATCGGGTACAAGATGTGGTTTCTAGAGCGGAAAATGTCAAATCGGGAGCGACATTTGTATGGGGGCTATATCTAAATCTGAAACGATCTTACCCAATTTCTGCATAGGTGTTTCTAGTTGGATTATAAGACGTTCTGCCAAATTTAAAGAAAATCGGGTACAAGATGTGGTTTCTAGAGCGGAAAATGTCAAATCGGGAGCGACATTTGTATGGGGGCTATATCTAAATCTGAACCGATCTTACCCAATTTTTGCATACGTGTTTCTAGTTGGATTATAAGATGTTCTGCAAAATTTAAAGAAAATCGGGTACAATATGTCGTCTCTAGAGCGGAAAATGTGAAATCGGGAGCGACATTTGTATGGAGGCTATATCTAAATCTGAACCGATCTTATCCAATTTTTGCATACGTGTTTCTAGTTCGATTATAAGATGTTCTGCAAAATTAAAAGAAAATCGGGTACAATATGTCGTCTCTAGAGCGGAAAATGTGAAATCGGGAGCGACATTTGTATGGAGGCTATATCTAAATCTGAACCGATCTTACCCAATTTTTGCATACGTGTTTCTAGTTGGATTATAAGATGTTCTGCAAAATTTAAAGAAAATCGGGTACAATATGTCGTCTCTAGAGCGGAAAATGTGAAATCGGGAGCGACATTTGTATGGAGGCTATATCTAAATCTGAACCGATCTTACCCAATTTTTGCATACGTGTTTCTAGTTAGATTATAAGATGTTCTGCCAAATTTAAAGAAAATCGGGTACAATATGTCGTTTCTAGAGCGGAAAACTTAAAAATCGGGAGCGACATTTGTATGGGGGCTATATCTAAATCTGAACCGATCTTACCCAATTTTTGCATACGTGTTTCCAGTTCCATCATAAAATGTTGTGCCAATTTTAAAGAAAATCAGGTACAATATATGGTTTCTAAAGCGGAAAAAGTGAAATAGGGAGCGGCATTTGTATGGGGGCTATATCTAAATATAAACCGATCTTACCCAATTTCTGCATAGGTGTTTCTAGTTGGAT
This sequence comes from Polietes domitor, assembly GCA_947397865.1. Lineage (NCBI taxonomy): Eukaryota > Metazoa > Arthropoda > Insecta > Diptera > Muscidae > Polietes > Polietes domitor. Next base: position 139,231,920 of record OX377619.1, read on the forward strand.
TATAAGACGTTCTGCCAAATTTAAAGAAAATCGGGTACAAGATGTGGTTTCTAGAGCGGAAAATGTCAAATCGGGAGCGACATTTGTATGGGGGCTATATCTAAATCTGAACCGATCTTTCCCGCTTTCTGCATAGGTGTTCTAGTTGGATTATAAGATGTTGTGCTAAATTTAAAGAAAATCGGGTACAATATGTGGTTTCTAAAGCGGAAAAAGTGAAATCGGGAGCGACGTTTGTATGGGGGCTATATCTAAATCTGAACCGATTTCCGATTTCGATTCAGTACCGATGGTGCTTGGCCAGAAAAAATAACTTCTGCCAAGTTTCATGACAATCGGACCACAATTACGACCTGTAGAGTGTGAACAAGCTTAGATGGACAGCAGACGGACGGACGGACAGACGGACAGACAGACATCGTTAAATCGACTCAGCTGGTGATTCTAAGCTGATCGGTATACTTAAAGGTGGGTCTAGCTCGATTATTTCTTGGTGTTGCAAACATTTGGCGCGAAACTAACTTATAATACCCTAGTCCACGAAGTGGTGTAGGGTATAAAAAGAAATTTGAGAAAATATTCAGTAGTTTTTTTATAGCATTTTCAAAAAAAAAGTTATTTGGCGGACCCTATATTTTAAAGTGATTGTAAAACCATTTCCAATATTAAATTGTTACTGATCAGTTTTATTTTAACCAAAGCTTATGACAATTTATGTGAGAGGTCTTGCAATATCGATCATATTTCAGGTGTATACAACATCTACGAAACAAATTTCTCAATGGGTAATGTTCTTATTTTTATATCCTCACTCCATAGACTTTCTATCTATCAATCTAAATGGGGGTGAATCTGATTTCCAAACAGCAGAATATTAAAATTTACAGAAATAAATAAATGCTACCCAACCTAATGTATATTTTGCTTAAATAATGTTGTTTACCCTTTTTGAATTGCAAAATGACGAGTTTTGAATTACAAATGACGACTTTTGAATTTCAAATGTTGTCTTTTGAATTACAAATGAATTCCAATTGACCTTTTTTGAATTTCAAACGGAATTTTTGAATTTCAAGTTATATTTTTTGAATTGCAAATGGAATTTTTGAATTTCAACTGGTGTCTTTTGAATTTCAAGTGATGTCTTTTGAATTACAATTGAAAAAGGTGTAGTACCTTCCTCACAAATCATCTGGCCTTAAGTAAAATTTAAGTCCTCATAATTTCCATAGATATGTTCTCTGAGAGTGAGGTTATTTTGAATATAATATAATATAATATAATATAATGAATATAAGTTGGTTTAGCCGACTGACGTTTTCTTACTTGCTCATTTATCCATGATTTTTATGAAGCTAGCTGTTAGAAAAGGAAGCAAGTTATATTGCTTTCTACTATTAATGGGTTTTTGTTATGGTACCAGCAAAAATTCTATCAAAACTCTATCAAATTCTTTTATAAGAAGGATCATAACATATACAATTATTCATAGATATTTTGCATAAAACGCTGTATTCGTCGATAGAATGCTAGCTATTAAAAAATAAAACAATTTTATTTTTTGTTTTTCTGTTTAATTCATAATATATGAAATTTTCTGCATTGAAATTGACAACATTTGGCATTAAATTTGTCTTATAAGCCGACCTAGTTGGAAAAGATCTATGGATAAATGTAGAAGTTATGTCACTCATGGTAGAAGTAAGGGAATGTAAAAAAATCGTATGACATTTTTTTACCGAGATTTTGCTTAAAAATAATCCACAGATTTTCTTCATACAATATTTCATTATTGAAAAATAATAAAAAATATAATAGGATGGAATAGAATTGGTACGGATATCTTTCTTACAGCACGAAATGTCCCAAATAGTGAAATTTGTACAATTAGTACTTTTAATTGGTTAAATGGGACAAAAAGGGTACAAAACACAACACGGATATACCAAGAATCTGAGTGTACATTTTTCTTATAGCGTAGATATAACATATAACGAGATTTTATATAGTTTGTACCTTTAAGGGGTATATACGGCTAAAGGGGTATATACGGCTAAAAAAAATTGTTCCACCTCCTGGACCAAACGGATGAGCTTAGAATCTTAAAATTTGGTACGGACATTCCTCTTATAGCTTCAATGCGATTAAGAAATTATTTTTTGCAAAATTCTTACTTTTTGGGGTGAAATTGTGTAAAAGGGATAAAAATGTTACCAATCAAACTGAGGGAGCTGGAATCATAAAATTCGTTGTGCACATCCCTGAAAATTCGTAAAAAAGCAAAATAAAGGATTTTTTCGAAATTCGTACTTTCAATAGGCAAACGGGGAAAGGGGATAAGAAAGGTACCGAAAACACGGCTGACGCTACAACCATGAAATTAGGTGTGGAAATTCTTACGAGACGAGATTGGAAGGAATATTTCGAAATTCGTACTTTTATGGGGTTAAAAGGGATACAAACTGTTCCACCGACCTGGCCAAACGCATGGACCTAGAATCTTGAAATTTGGAACAGACATTACTCTTATAGCATGAATACGACCAGGAAAATATGTTTGCCCTACTCGTACACTTTGGGGTGAAATTGGTAAAAAGTGATTAAATTGGTACGAATCAAAAAGCAGATGGACCTAGAATCTTTATATTTAGTACGTATTGAAGACGACCAAGAAAATATTTTTGGCAAAATTTCGTACTTTTTGGGGGTTGAAATTAGGTAAAAATAGATACAAATTGTACCAATCAAACGGATGGAGCTGGAATCATGAAATTCGGTATGTGCAATGTATATACCTCAAAATTCCAAAAAATCTAAATGAAGTAAAAAGGGGCAGAAAAGTTAGCAACAATACGGCTGACGCTACAAATTCGATGTATATATTCATCTTACAGCGTAAGGGCAAGATAAGAAATTCGTACTTTTAAGGCGTTAAATGGAAAAAATTGTATCGCCGCCATGACAAAATGGCTGAGTTTAAAAACTTGATTTTTGCAACTGGCAATACCCTAATCAAGGCTGTGAAGTCGAGCCCACCTTGAAATATCGACCTAATAATAAAATTATAATGTCCGTCCGTCCGTCTGTTGAAAGTATAAAACCATAAATGCGTCTTATAGTCGTAGATCGGTTGGGATTACAACTGGGCGAAATCGGTCCAAGGGGGGAAATTTTTCCCTCACAAGGACTGACAATACCCACAAGAATTCCTTATATTTGACAGTATTTAAGCATGTTTTTTCAATATGTCAGTTTATACTTACTTGATATTGGGTATGCGCAATGCGCATTCCCCCGATAACAAAAACGTGGGAACAAAAAGGGATAAAATGGTATCTATCAAACGCCAACAGATAGAAACACGAAATTTGGTGTATAATTGAGTAGATACACAATAAAGGGTGATTTTTTAAAAATTTTAGGAAAGTTTTTCAAAAAAAAAAAAACACATAAAATTCAGAAAAACGCCTGAAATCTTTATTTGAATCGATAGTACGCTCCATATAATTTAATGTTTGAAGATTATTTCATGCAAAAGTTGACCTTGACTGCGCCTCAAATGGTCCATCCGCTTAGTCCAATTTTTTGTATTTCCACGTTTTTGAGTAACAGAGACCCAATTGGTGCGAACGGCGACGAATCGAAAATTGGTGGTCATCATTAACACTGGCCGATACAGCTGCGATATTTTCTTCAGTTCGCACTCTACGTAAGCGTGTTGGTGGTTTAATGTCCAACAATGTAAATTTGGTGCGAAATTTAGTCACAATAGCCCGAATAGCCGCTTCAGTGGGTCGATTAAACTGACCATAAAATGGAAGCGCGCAATGAACTTTCTTAACAGAGCACGCATTTTGATAATAAAATTCAATAATTTGCAAGCGTTGTTCGTTTGTAAGATGATTCATGATGAAATGTCAAAGCATACTGAGCATCTTTCTCTTTGACACCATGTCTGAAATCCCACGTGATCTGTCAAATACTAATGCATGAAAATCCTAACCTCAAAAAAATCACTCTTTACATGTAAATGAAGGTCGGAGGATATATTTTTTCGTAGATTTATGAAATATGAAAATTATCTCTTAGATTTTTTAGGTACAGCTGAAATACGGACGCAACAAACGGACGATACAAATATTTCCACACGTAGTAAGACGAGTAAAAACGGCGTTAAATTCGGACGGGCCGACCATTTTATACCCTCTACCATGGATTGCATTCCACAGAAGCTATAGATTTTCGTAGAATACAGTAATATTACAGGAAAATATAATTTGTTTAATAAAGCCAAACCAAAACAAATACAAATATTGAAAAAATAATTTTATAACTAAATATAATATTTTTAATATTTCAAGCCACGCTTATAAGACAAGGTTTATACTATAAATATATCAAAAAATAAACATTCTTATATCTATATTTCCAAAAAAAGCTCAAATACCATAAATATTTGTAGGTAGTGGGTGCTACAGTTGGTTGCATTTCCATTCTATTTTAATTCCAACAGTACAAATTTTGAAAATACATTATCTCACGTACACAGTGCAAAATAAAATAACTTCATGATTCAACCAACGAATTTGGAAAAAACTTTTTATTTTGTGTGTCTATGCAGTCAGAGGAATGATTCTAGCTGCGGTCATTTGGTTTGTACCATTTTTATCCCTCTATTCTCATTATATACCCTAAAAGTACTAATTTGAAAAAAAATAATTTCATATTGTGTTTCTACTCAGTTAGAGGAATGTACACCGCAAATGATTATAAAAACGTCAAATATCAATATAAAAGTGATTTTTCTTAAAAAAATACTTGTGCGTCTACAGATAGGGTTATAACATTGTTTTCTTAGCTAAAATGATGGCTATTGGAATTTAAAACAAAATATTTGCTCTCAATTTTATTTCTATTTTTTTTTTCGTGCTAGCAAAAAAACATATTTTTTCGATAAACATAAAACGTCGAAAATTGAAATTTTTGTAAAAAAAATTGAAAAAATATCCATAAAATGTTTGTAATATCGTTTTCGGCCAAATTTTTGTTACTTACTGTAATTAAGCCAGCAACTGGTAAAATACAACGGGTTTTCAAAAATCTCTTTATATCACATTTGCAACCTTATGACATATTCAAGACACTGTGCGCCTGGCATATCCAGCCTGTCGAGTATTCACCTGCTGCTCTCTATCCTGCTCCCTCTCTATCATTGCATTCCGTTTGTCCATTTATGATGTATTCGCCTGACGTTGGTGGACGACTGGCCGACCACTGGGCTGGATTGTGTCAGTCTAAATACCAGCAGCAATACCCACAGGTATAATTATTTGTTTGGAAACATTTAATTTGTATAGATTGTTTGTGTGTGCATATATTATTGTTATTAAATCCATTTAAACAAAACTCGAATTAAATTAATTTCAACAAATGGCAAAAACAGTAGTTGAAAAAGAAAAACCAAAACAAAACCGGAAAAAACAACAACAAAAGCCGTAAACGATCCGGTGGTAAAGTAATTAACATACAAATAATGCCCCACAAAATGATACAATGATAAACGGCCGTGCAACGTGCGGAACGGAGATTGGAAGACAACAGACAGACCTAGCAACGGTCGGACGGACGGATGGCCGAGAACGCCAAGGAGACACTGGCATATAATAAATTGAATTGAATGAATGACATTAAATCCCGGGAATTAAATGTGAACAATTTTTGCGCCTTTACTCCAAGCGGGCGGCCAGAACAAACAGACAACCGACTATCTGCTACATTGGGGAAACTTAAGTCGTCGCACCACCTCCCCCCCCCCCCTCTTGCCAACCAAAACCGACCAGGACGAAGGTTATTAAGGCGCATTTCAAACGATTAAAATAAATTAACAATTAACCGACTTAATGTTATTTGATGTTAAAAGTTTTTCTTTCCATTTCGCACTCATCTCTGCTTCTCACATCCATACATCCTGCTCGGCATCCTGCATGGCTAGCGCGAGCGTTTAATGTGCGTGTTGTGCATCGCAGGAATTTGCAAATTCTAGTTCCAGTAACAGGAGGAGGTAATTATGGTCGCTTTCTGACGACCACATGTTTTTCTGCATCATTTGAGGGGGTTGTGGAACAATTTTGTGCGCTATTGATGTGGGTGAGGTGTGGCACGGACGATGCGTCCTTGTGTACGTTGACTGTACCTAAATGAGCACGGAACGCATTGTAATGAGGAACACGTGAGGAGAGTTAAATTGGTTAAGACCGACTGGTTGATACCCTTAAGGGCAAGTGTATTTATGCAACTAATCGATGGTCAGGAAAAATAAACGCTGGCCCAGAAATGAAATGGAAGGAATATAAAATGCTTCAAGGGGGGAAATCAATCAATTACCTGTTTTTTCATTTTAGTTCTTTTATTAGGGTTACGGACATTAATATCATTCATATGAAAGTAATGGGTGATTTTTTAGCTATTATCTTTTTGGCAACACTGGTTTAAACAGCCGACGCACGTTTCCTGTTTTGTTTCATTTAGAGCTGTTAAGTAATGATTAGTAATCGTAATCATTAGTAATTAGATTACTTTTTTTAAGTAGAAGTAATGATTACAGTACGATTACATTAGTTTTATACGATTAGTAATTGATTACGATTACAAGTAATCAAAAAATAATCAGGATTACTTGCGATTACTGAAAAATAATCAAAAGTAATCAAAAATGAGTTCGACTACTTTTGATTACTTTTGACTATTTTAGATTACTTTTGATTTTTTGTGATTACTTTTGATTCTCGCGAAATCGGTATGAGAGTCATAGTAGTCACATAGTTCACAATTTTTGTTCTTTATGACAATAGCTAGAACTTTGCCTCAGAGAGTAAATCAAAATTCCGAACGGTTTGCAAGATATGAGCCTGAGAATATGATCACTTTTTTCCAAAAATTACACCAAGGCCTCAAATCTCTGGGGGCCCATAAAAAAAAAGTGCATGACTTTGGGGAAAAAAAAACACGGGTCTTTTTTTTTGGTCTTTTATCATGTAGCGGTGTCCGTATATGGTTATTTTGAAATGACTTAAGCGCTACCTAAACGGTGTTAAGAATAATTCCTAGGAAGTTCATATGTTCTAGAAAGTTGTTTATTGAGATCTTAGGTACATTTTTGTAGTTGATTGTTTCCCTGAATTTTCAACGGTTTGCTACCTATGGACCTGAACAGGGGAAAAAAGATTAAAAAAATCGAATTTTTTTATGTTTTTTTTTGCGATTTTGACCTTGAAGATGAAGTTTTTTTTGTTCTTTATGACAAGAGCTAGAACTTTGCCTCAGAGAGTAAATCAAAATTCCGAACGGTTTGCAAGATATGAGCTTGAGAATATGATCACTTTTTTCCAAAAATTACACCGAGGCCTCAAATCTCTGGGGCCCATAAAAAAAGTGCATGACTTTGGGGGGGAAAAAAACACGGGTCTTTTTTTTTTGGTCTTTTATCATGTAGCGGTGTCCGTATATGGTTATTTTTTTCGTGTTGCACTGTGTAATTGATTACTAATCGTAACCAAATTTTAACAGCTCTGGTTTCACTGTCAAACATCTTCAGTTTGGTCTATAATTTAACCATGAATCGTCTTACAAACGAACAACGCTTGCAAATTATTGAATTTTATTATCAAAATGCGTGCTCTGTTAAGAAAGTTCATCGCGCGCTTCCATTTAATGGCCAGTTTAATCGACCAACTGAAGCGGCTATTCGGGCTATTGTGACCAAATTTCGCACCAAATTTTCATTGTTGGACATTAAACCACCAACACGCTTACGTAGAGTGCGAACTGAAGAAAATATCTCAGCTGTATCGGCCAGTGTTAATGATGACCATCAATTATCGATTCGTCGCCGTTCGAAGCAATTGGGCCTCTGTTACTCAAAAACGTGGAAATGCCAAAATTTGACTAAGCGGATGGACCATTTGAGGCGCAGTCACGGTCAACATTTGCATGAAATAATCTTCAAACATTAAATCATATGGACCGTACTATCGATTCCTGCATTTTTCTGAATTTTATGTGTTTTTTTTTTTTGAAATACTTTCCTATAGCTTTTAAAAAATTCTAAGACGATCTAGCAATGTCAGTCCATCCATCCGGCCGTCTGTTGAAAGCACGCCAACATCTAAACGAAAGAAGCTACGGCATCCAAATTTTCCATAAACGCGTAAATCGCATGGGATTGTAACATGACGAAATCGGTCCAGAGGGAAACATTTTTCCCTCACAAGGACTGAAAATACTCATAATGACCCTTAATATTTTTGTTTTTTCAATATGTCTGCTTGTCCGTAATTGATATTGGGCATGCGCATTCCCCCTATAACAAAAACGGGGCAAAAAGGGATAAAAACGGTACCAACCAAAACAGCTAGAAACACAGAATACGGTGTGTATATTCCGCTAATTGAGTAGATACATAATATAAAAGTATTTTTTCCCAAATTCGTACTTTTAAGGGGTAAAACGGCTGCACCTTGAATAGTGAAATTCGGTGTATACATTCTTCTGATTGCATAGACACGTAAAAGAAAGGGATTTTTCTAAACTCTTACTTTATGGGGTTAGAACGGAAAAAGGGGATACAAATTGTACCAACCAAATGAAAGCAGCCAGAGTCATGAAATTCGGATTATATATTCCTCTGAATCCGTAGACACGAAAAATAAATGTTTTTTTTTTCAAATTCGTACTTTCAAGGGAGCAGAGAGATGAAAATGGTGCCAAGCAAACGGGTGGACCTAAAATAATGATACGCAAAATAATGGGATTTTTCGAAATTTGGGGTTAAAATGAAAAAAATTTGTACAATCAAAATGAAATTCGGATTATACATGCCTCGAATTGCTTAGACACCTGAAATAAAGAGATTTCAGAAAGTCGTACTCTTAAGGGGTAAAATGGGCCGCAGCTAGAAACATGGAATTCGGTGTAGACATTCCTCTGACTGCATAGACAAGCAAAATAAAATGAATTTCTTTTTTATTTTTACGGCAAAATTGGTTGAATCATGAAGTTAAGTTATCTTGCCATGTGTACGTCAGATAATGGATTTTTAAAATTTGTACTTTTGGAATAAAAATAGAATGGAAATACAACCAACTGTAGCACCCAATATCTGCCAATATTTATGGTATTTAAGCTTTTTTGAAAATATAAATATAAGAATATTTTTTTTTTTGAATTGACTTGAAGTATTATTTCGATATATAAATTGTAAACGCATTGGCAACCTTTCCTTATAAGCGTGGTTTGTAATAATAACAAGTAAAAACGGCGTTAAGTTCGTTCATTCCACAGAGGTTGTCGGTTTTCGTAGAAGTGCAGTAATATTACAGGAAAATAATTTTTTTAATATAGCCAAACCAAAACAAATATTGTAAAAATAATTTTATAGTTAAATATAATATTTTAATTATTTCAAACCACGCTTATAAGGCAAGGCTACCAATACGTCAAATCAAAAAATAAATATTCTTATATTTTTATTTTCAAAAAGCTTAAATGCTATAAATATTGGTAGATAGTGGGTGCTACAGTTAGTTGTATTTTCATTCTATTTTAATTCCAAAAGTACAAATTTTCATTTCCATTATCAGACGTACATAGTGCAATATAACCTAACTTTATGATTCAACCAATTTTTTTCATAAAAAAATTGGAAAAAAAAACGTTTTATTTTGATTGTCTATGTAGTCAGAATGTATACACCGAATTCCTTGATTCCAGCTGCGCCCATTTGGTTGGTACCATTTTTACCCCTTGACGTTTTTACGCAATTAGAATTTCATCATTCTAGCTGTAGTCGATTAGTTGGTACTATCTTTATCCCTTTGTACCACTGTATCCCTTGAAAGTACGAATTTCGAAAAATCCGTTTATTTTCCGTGTCTACGCAGTCAGAGGAATGTATACTCCGAATTTCACGACTCTAGCTGCAGTCATTAGATTGGTACTAGTTTTATCCCCTTTTTTCATTTTAACCCCAAAAAGTACGAATTTTGAAAAAATCCTATATTTTCCGCGTCTACGCAGCCCGAGGAATGTATACTCCGAATTTCATGACTCTAGCTGCAGTCAGTTGATTGGTACTATTTGTATCCCCTTTTTTCATTTTAACCCCAAAAAGTACGAATTTTAAAAAATCCGCGTATTTTACTTGTCTATGCAATCAGAGGAATGTATACACCGAATTTCATTATTCGAGGTACAGCCGTTTGGTTAGCACCATTTTTATCCCTCTATTCCCATTTTACCCCTTAAAAGTACGAATTTGGCAAAAATACTTTTATATTATGTATCTAATCAATTAGAGGAATGTATACTCCGAATTTCATGACTCTAGTTGCGGTCATTTGTTTGGTACTATTTTTATCCCCTTTTTCTATTTTGAACCCAAAAAGTACGAATTTCGAAAATTCATTTTCCGTGTCTACACAGTCAGTGGAATGTATACTCCGAATTGCATGACTCTGGCTGCGGTCATTCTATTGGTACTATTTTGTCCCCTTTTTTCATTTTAACCCCAAAAAGTACGAATTTTGAAAAATCCGTGTATTTTACTTGTTTGTGTAATCATTCTACACCGAATTTCATTAGTCTAGGTACAGCCGTTTGGTTGGTACCATTTTTATCCTCTATTAATATTTTACCCCTTAAAAGTACGAATTTGGAAAAAATACTTGTATATTATGCATCTACTCAATTAGAAGAATGTACACACCGAATTTCGTGTTTCTAGCTGTTGTCGTTTAATATGTACCATTTTTATCCCTTTTGTGCCCCTTTTCACCCCCTACAAATAAGAATCACTTTATGGTGCACGTTTTTTCTATAATGCGCATACCAAATATCACGCAAATATAATCAGACATATTCAAAAAACATGCTTAAATACGCTAAAATATTAGGGATTATTATGGGTATTCTTAGTCCTTGTGAGGGAAAAAATTTTCGCTTTTGCCCGATTTCGCCCCGTTTCAATCCCAACCGATCTACGTCCATAAGACGCATTTATGGAAAATTTGAACGTTCTAGCTCCTTTCGTTTAGATGCTAGCGTGCTTTCAACAGACGGACGGACGGGCTATATACTTTATAGGGTCTCAGGTCGATATTTCAAGGTGTTACAAATGGAATGTCAAAGTTAGTATACCACCATCCTGGAGGTGGAGGGTATAAAAATATTATATTTATTTATAATTTTTTTTTCAATATTTGTATTTGTTTTGGGTTGGCTATATTAAAGAAAATTACATTTGCCGGTAATATCACTGCATTTCTACGAAAATCGGCAGCCTCTGAGAAGTGCAATCCATAGTGGAGGGTATATAAAGTTTGGCCGGGCCTAACTTAACGCCGTTTTCAGTTGTTTTATTTAAAATATCACATTTGTGAAACGAACAGCATAAACCAACCAGAAAAACGGTCTTCAAGTAGGCATCTACTGTTGATACAGAAAAATTCAATAAGTCATTCAATGGCGATATACCCTAAATCTAGAAAAAATGGTACACTGATTTTTTGCTCCAATAATACCATGTTCCTCAGGTCAAGTCAACCTGTATACCTTTTTTACCACAAAGAAAAAGCCGTCACAAATCATGCCATCATTTACATGATGACAATGATGTTTGCAGTTAAGAGAAGTCAAAGTTCAACAATTTATCTCTGACTGGAGTGTTGAAAATGTTTTGTTTTTAATTTGTACTAACATGGCTGGCCATTAAACAAATCATAAATACTCATTCTACAGACGTAAGTACCTAAAAACAAGACCTCACGTGACCAAGTGCCTTTGGTTTATTGAAGCAATGCATCAACCATCCCCAGAGTGTCATCTTACCCAGAGTATCTGTTAACAGGGTGTGAGAATTACGGAGACTGACTGGTGTTAATAAAGCTTAGTCCCGACCAGAAGCAATAAAAATATAAATCCATCGTTGACCTTTTTTCCGTTGCGACTGTTACAAACCTAAGCTTAGACACATCATGACATTTAGCATCTCATGTAGACACCCGAAAAGAATAGAGAGAAGCAAATAAAAGCAACTGGGCAAATTACCGAGTAAAATGCTATATGAGATAGGAACATGTTTTATCTATGAGCGTTTCCATCTTAAAGCCGGGCCATTTTCAATTAGGGCTAATTACAGAATTTGCCCCTGCACACTCGCACGCACACACACACATACGCGTGTCCACGCGCACAGTACAAAGATACCGAACATGATTTTCGCCTGTCTATCAGTAAATGAAATCAGCATAGACACCACGCTGGACCGCCCCCACCCCCAAAAAAAAAACCCCGATACGAACATATTCTCGTACTACATACGGACGACGCATCGTACAGTGAGACGGTAGGACCCACATACCAGCAAGGGCCGGTATAAATCAACCGTAAAACATCGAAGGCTACACCAACACAGCAGCGGCCATCGACTCAAACCAAATCGACCAAAGAAAAGCAGGAACAGCCGCCGCAGCAACAACAACACAGATACACAAAGAGATGAGAATCATCATCGTAATTCCATCACGTCGTATACGGAACGGAACTAACACCGTGCGGCGAGCGAGCGAGCCAACGTATGGAACAGGATGGAATATCACGACGACGACAGTAACGACGAACATCATCAATGCCGTATCAGAGGCCAAAATGCTTTAAATATCCACTCGCACTGCCCGCAAATTGAACAAACGAACAGTGGATGACTTTTGAAACGAACCAAAGCCGAAGGGCCGTTTGAACTCTACAAACCATTTGGCGAAGGGATGTGTCATTTTAATTTTTCGTCGAAGGTCTCTTTTATATTTGCACTAAATTTTTTTGCTGCATACTAATAATTTTTAAAATAAAGCCAAACCAAAACAAATAAAAATATTGAAAAAAAAAATAAAATCATTTGGTTGGTACCATTTTTATCCCTTTTCTCAATTATACCTCTTAAAAGTAAGACTATCTAAAAGCTCCTTATTTTCTTGTCTACGAAATTTGAGGAATGTACACACCGAATTTCACCATTATAGCAGTAGCCGTTTAGTTGGTACCATTTTTATCCCTCTGTTCCCATTCTATACCTTGAAAGTACGAATTTGGAAAAACGATTTATTTTTCGTGTTTACGGAGTCAGAGGAACGTATACTCCGAATTTCATGACTTTAGCTGCAGTCATTTGGTTGTTAAAATTTTTAACCCCTTTTTCCATTTTAACCCTTTATTTTATGTGCCTATGAAATCAGAAGAATGTATACACCGAATTTCATTATTCTAGGTACAGTCGTTTGGTTGGTACCATTTTTATCCCTCTATTCAATAGTCTCATAAATTCTATTCCCATTTACCCCTTAAGAGTACGAATTTGGGAAAAAGACTTGTCTATTATGAATCTACTCAATTAGAGGAATGTACACACCGAATTTTGTGTTTCGGACTGTTTTCGTTTGATAGGTACAATTTTTATCCCTTTTTCCCCATTTCACCCCGTACGAATAAGAATCACTTTATGGTGCACGTTTTTGTTATAGGGGGAATGCGCATACCCAATATCAAGTAAGTAAGATAGATTGAAAAAACATGCTTAAATACCCTAAAATATTAGGGATTTTTATGGGTATTTTCAGTCCTTGTGAGGGATAATTTTTTCCCTTTGGACAGATTTCGCCCATTTGCAATCCCAACCGATCTACGACTATAAGACACATTTGTTTTTATTTAGATGCTAGCGTGCTTTCAACAAACGGACGTATATGGCTATATCGTCTTAGAATTTTATGACGATTAAGAATATATATTCTTTATAGGGTCTCAGGTCGATATTTGAAGATGTTACAAACTAAATGGCAATGTTAGTATACCTCCATCTTAGTGGTGGAGGGTATAACAATAAATTAAAAAAATTGTTTGTTGCTGGCATGAATATATCTATAAAACTATAACAAAATAGAAATATATTTATTTTTATTTTTTATAGCTTATCCGAATCGAAGAATACCAAGCCTATATAAGGCAAATCTTCGGATAAATTAATGGAAGAGAGAGAGAGAATTTCAAAATTATTGTTTTTAGTGCTCTTGCGCGCAATTGTTATTTTCCCATATTGTTGTACCCTACACAACTCTGGGGATAGTCTGGTATTGATAGAAAACATAGAGGGACGCTATTGAATGTGAAGAAAATGGGTTCACATATAGACCTCATATATAGAATAGGCTGGGTCGCGGTCCATACAAATGGAAAAACAATTTCCAGTCACCCCACCAAAAATAAAGTTTGCATTGTTTCAAGATTTGCAAAATATTTCGTTCCTAGATCAAGCCATCCGATCGACTTAGAATCACTTTTTGAGTCTATTTAGCAAAATATCCGTCTGTCTGACCATCTATTCTTGTAATCAAAGTACAGGTCGCAATTGTGGCCAGAACCAAACGAAACTTTGCACAGCGAAGGTTTTCGGGATAAGGAATTTAATTTGAAGAAAATCGGTTCAGATTTAGATTTAGCACCCATACGAATTTCACTCCCGATTTCAATCTTTTCACTCTAGATTCCACATATTTTAATAGATTTTCTTCAAAATTGGCAAAACAACTTATATTTCAACTGGAAACACTTGTGGTGAAAATAGGTCAGATCGGTTCCGATTTATATATAGCTCCTATTCAAATTTCGCTCCCAATTTGACTTTTTTTGCTCTAGAAACTACATATTTTATCAGATTGTCTTCAAATTTTGCAAAATATATTATATTTAAACTAGCAGCACCTATGGTGAAAATGGGTCAGATCGGTTCAGATTTATATATACCTAACATACAAATTTCACTCCTCATTTGACTTTTTCTGCTCTAGAAACCACACAGCTATGCCACCGAACAGCAATAACATTTGCTTCTGCAAAACACAATTGTTTGTCGTTATTCGCTACTTTTATAAGTTTTTGCTAAGAAATTAAAATAGATTTCAAACATTTATATACATTTCATTTTCGTGTATATTTTTCTGTGTGTATCCATTGTTTTTCAATATTCTGCTGTAAAAAGCTAATATAGCTTTAATAGCAACATTCGATGTTACTGCCCAACGGTGCGCTGGTAATAACAGACAAAGAGTAAGATTTCTTGTTTTGTATATAGAAGGTCTTTGATTTCAACAATAAACACCAATAGTGAAAATGGGCAGATTGGTTCAGATTTGTATTTAGCTCCCATACAAATTTCGTTTGGCTTTTTCCGACCTACAAACCACGTATTTTCACCGAATTTCTTCAAATTGAGAATAAAAAGTTATACTTAAACTGGAAGTGCCTATTGTGAAAGGGGTTCACTTCATTCCATGTTTGGATATAGCCCCGAGACAAATATTGTTCTCGATTTGACAAATTGGGTCAGGTCATAACAGTCTATGATTAGGACACATACAAAAATTCTTTCCATTTTTACTATCTTACCGAATTGAATTGTATTCGGATAGAAAGTGAAGTGTATCATATAGTCGGCTCCACTCGTTAATGATTAATGATTTGTTACATGTCCCATTAAAACCACGTATTGCAA
Source organism: Polietes domitor (assembly GCA_947397865.1). NCBI lineage: Eukaryota > Metazoa > Arthropoda > Insecta > Diptera > Muscidae > Polietes > Polietes domitor. Next base: position 139,247,518 of record OX377619.1, read on the forward strand.
ACGGATTACATGCATATGCATATTATATTTGACCTGGGCCATAAGTTGTGGAAGTTACAAATAGCATTCCTAAATCTGAATAATATCCATACATAAATTTAGTTCAACAAAAAACATCTCTTTGGATATAACAAAAAATTCTTATGAATTCAGTAAATTCATACTTGTGTGGAAGACAATGTCTAAGCATTTAAGTAAGAATTTTTTATATTAAAAAAATACAATTTGTTTTTTCCTAGAGTTAAATTAATGTGTTTACAGAAATTTATGCTGAGTTCTTCACACCTTAAGGTATTAATGAATTTATATAAACCACTTCAATGTGTTTAGAAAACTCTTGAATAGTAATCTAAGAAACAATTCTCGTTAGTTTGCATAAACTTATTTCTTAAACAATATTTCTTATTTTGTATTTGATAATGTTTTATAGTCACTTTAAGTGTACTAAATATGACGGGTTTTGCCACCCCCCTTGTTATAACTTCTATACAGGTGATCGGAATACTGTGAAATTTGATATTTGGCAATGCTTTTTAGTGGTTACATTCGCATGGAATATGGGCGAAATTGCCACACCCCATCTGGCACCTTCCACACAAAATGGCATAAACGTTGGTTACAATAAAACCATACGGGTAATCAAAATCATTTGCAATTTGATATTTGAAAATGTTTTTATAATCACTTTAAACCTAAAAACTATTTACGCTTTAGCCACGCCCCTTCTTGTACCTCCCAACAATTGTCTCTATCCTAGGTGATATTGAATCCTATAATAATAATAATACTTCTATACTGGTGCATGGAATCCACTATGACTTGACATTTGATCATGTTTTTATAATTGTTTTATAAATGTGGCAACTGGGAACATGTGACACGAACCTTCCACACAAATTATCCTGCCCTACATATGTTCTCTAAGAGTGAGGGTATATATAAGTCGGTTTAGCTGACTGAAGCTTACTTACTTGTTGTATTAGTTTTGCATACTCTGAAGCTAATAATTTTTTTAAATAATGGGGAACAATTTCCTCAGTTTCAGTTCAATTGAACTTATTATAAGTTCACATTAAATGTACTTGTTTTAAGGAAAAATTCAAAAACTATTCCTCAGTTTCACTAAATATTTACTTGTTTTTAGGAAAAATGCTAAATTTTTGGTCAGGTTTAATGCAAATTTGCAAGGTTTTATAGGAAAAATTATTTAGTCTGAGTAAATACTAACTTTAATTGGTTTGAAGAAAATTTTCCTGCAATTTTCTTCAATTTGAGTTAATATTTATTTTGTTTGAGGAAAATTTAACTAGAATCAAGTTCAAAGCATGTCAAACTAATTCATTACAGCTATAACTCATTACAACTATAACTGAAGATTGACTCTAACTTTTGAAATTAATTAAATTCAGCTATATTATTATATTTGTTATCCCCTAAAAAGTGTTAATTGCTAAAAAAGAGTTAATGTATTCGCAGTCAGAGGAATGTACACTAGAGCGTACCAGGTTACAAGTAAAAAAAAAAAAAGTTCGCCGTACACCTTCGAATATGAAGTATTATTGAAAGGTAGTTTCAAAAAAATTTTTTTTATTTTTTTATGCCGAACGTAGGGGTCGCGCTTTTACATTTTTCTATATAACTTCTGCATTTATAAACGGATTTTAAAGTGTGATACATCGATGTTTTTGTCCGATTTTTTTGTCTTTGAAGTCATTGAGCTCAAACATGATTCATGATTTTATGCGAGCTTTAATTTTCGATTATTAGAGTGGTACATTAGGGTAGTAGCAACTGAGAAATGATGGGTAAGTACCAGAAGGGGGTGCTTGAGCTCAATGACTTCAAAGACAAAAAAATCGGCCTCGTCGAGACAAAAACATCGATGTATCACACTTTAAAATCCGTTTATAAATACAAGTTATATAGAAAAATGTAAAAGCGCGACCCCTACGTTCGGCATAAAAAAATAAAAATTTTTTTTTTGAAACTACCTTTCAATAATACTTCATATTCGAAGGTGTACGGCGAACTTTTTTTTTTGAGGTACGCCCTAATGTACACATCGAATTTCATGATTTTAACTTCAGCCGTATGGTCGTACCCCTTAAAAGGATGAATATCGTAATATCCGCTTATTTTATTAAAAAATATTAAGGACATTAATTGTATGTTATGTTATAGTTATTATACTATGTAATATAATACTTTTTCTGGTCATAGCAATGTTTTGTTATTTTGTTCTAACATTCATATAATTTTTTTAGTTTTTTCGTTTGTATTTTTTTGGTCTGAAAAAAATTAAAATTTTTATTTTCTTTAAAATCGAAAAATACAAAAAGTAGTCGTCTTTGGGTAGATTACTAAAATATATCCGTTTTGCCGATTTTTATCGTTAATATCTCAAAATAATTCTTGGGTCCTTGTCTAATTTTGGTTTTTTACACAACTCAAAATGTCTACTAGAAAAAATTATTGAATTTTGCCTGATGGATTTTGATTCTGAACCACTGTGCGGCGGGGGAGAGCGAAAATAGGAAATATGGTTGAAATTTGGAATGTGCCAGCATGTCATTAATGATAAAAAATAATCATTCTAATGTTTAACTTTAATATCGATTTTCAGTATTGAATTACGTTGTCATTATTTGGTTTGAATTTAAAGTTCTACACGCGAAATTTAAAAAAAAATATGTGAATTTAAAACTAGTAAGGAAAGGCTAAAGTCGGGCGGGGCCGACTATATAATACCCTACACCACTCCCTGCGTATGTACCTCGCTTTGATTACTAAGCCCAGGTATTTCATGGGACCAATTTTATGTAGTTCATACAAATTATATAAATTATATTCATATAATTTATATGCTATAAATTCATCTTCAGTCAAATATAACGAGTATGGTAAATAATATGGTAATTGATCTAATTGTCCGACAGACAAATACAAATTATACAGTAGTATACCAAAGTCATTTCAAAGTATGGACATATGGACATCACCCAAACAATTCTCATTTCAATTCGGTAAAAAAGTGAAATCGGGAAGGATTTTTGCATCCTGTAAATGTATGTGTTTGACAAAAAATGTTAAATCGGAAAGGACATTTGTATGGGAGTATATTGAAACCTGGAACGATGTGACCCGCTTTCACCATGTCTGTTTATTGGTGAAATATAATATGTAAAATTTGGCCAAAATCGGTTAAACATTCGGGAGCAACATTTGTATGAGGGCTATATCTAAACCTGAAGCTATCTTACCCACTTTCACCATAGATGTTTCTAGTTCGATTATAAGATGTTGTGCCAATTTTAAAGAAAAACGGGTAGAATGTGTGGATTTTAGAGCGGAAAAAGTCAAATCGGGAGCGACATTTGTATGGGGGCTATATCTAAATCTGAACCGATCTTACCCAATTTTTGCATACGTGTTTCTAGTTGGATTATAAGATGTTCTGCCAAATTTAAAGAAAATCGGGTACAATATGTCGTTTCTAGAGTGGAAAATGTCAAATCGGGAGCGACATTTGTATGGGGGCTATATCTAAATCTGAACCGATCTTACCCAATTTTTGCACAGGTGTTTCTAGATGGATTATAAGATGCTGTGCCAATTTTAAAGAAAATCGGGTACAATATGTGGTTTCTAAAGCGGAAAAAGTGAAATAGGGAGCGACATTTGTATGGGGGCTATATCTAAATCTGAACCGATCTTACCCAATTTTTGCATACGTGTTTCTAGTTGGATTATAAGATGTTCTGCCAAATTTAAAGAAAATCGGGTACAATATGTCGTTTCTAAGGCGGAAAATGTCAAATCGGGAGCGACATTTGTATGGGGGCTATATCTAAATCTGAACCGATCTTACCCAATTTTTGCATACGTGTTTCTAGTTGGATTATAAGATGTTCTGCCAAATTTAAAGAAAATCGGGTACAATATGTCGATTCTAGAGCGGAAAATGTCAAATCGGGAGCGACATTTGTATGGGGGCTATATGTAAATCTGAACCGATCTTACCCAATTTTTGCATAGGTATTTCTAGTTGGATTATAAGATGTTGTGCCAAATTTAAAGAAAATCGGGTACTAGATGTACTTTATAGGGCGGAAAAAGTCAAATCGGGAGCGACATTTGTATGGGGGCTATATCTAAATCTGAACCGATTTCCGATTTCAATACCGATGGTCATTGGCCAGAAAAAATAACTCCTGCCAAGTTTCATGACAATCGGACAACAATTGCGACCTGTAGAGTGCGAACAAGCTTAGATGGACAGCAGCCGGACGGACGGACGGACAGACAGACATCGTTAAATCGACTCAGCTGGTGATTCTAAGCCGATCGGTATACTTATAGGTGGGTCTAACTCGATTATTTCTTGGTGTTACAAACATTTGGGGCGAAACTAACTTATAATACCCTAGCCCACGAAGTGGTGTAGGGTATTACAAGTAAGGAAAGGCTAAAGTCGGGCGGTGCCGTCTATATAATACCCTACACCACTCCCTGCGTATATACCTCGCTTTGATTACTATACCCAGGTATTTCATGGGAGCAATTTTATTTAGTTCAGACAAATTATACTATAAATTCATCTTTAGTCAAATTTAATGAATATGGTAAATAATAAAGTAATTGGTCCAATTTTCCAGCAGACATTCCGAGTAAAGTAAATATAACATGATCTGGAAAATTTGATCAAGATCCAAAGACAAATACAAATTATACAGCGGTAATAGGATAAATAGGGCGGACATTTGAAGGGGGCCTATAACAACACTTGAGGCCTGTGCCAAAACATGCGCATATATATTTATCATTCACGGTAGGTATTCCTAGTTGAAACATAGAATGATGTGCAAAATTGGATGAAGATCCGATGTAAGATGTAGCTTCTAGAGCTGTAATAGAGCAGAATGGGGCCCCATTTGGGTTATACCAAAGTATGGACATATGGGCGGGCATCTCCCGTACAAGTAAGGAAAGCCTAAAGTCGGACGGAGCCGACTATATGATACACCCCACTTTCTATCTCATTACAATTAAATTCGTTAAAAAATGAAATCGGGAAGGATTTTTGAATTATGTAAATGTATGTGTTTGACAAGAAATGTTAAATCTGGAAGGACATTTGTATGGGGGTATATTGAAACCTGTAATGATGTGACTCCCTTTCATCATGTATGTTTATTGGTGAAATATAATATGTAAAGTTTGGCCAAAATCGGTTAAACATTCGGAAACAACATTTGTATTGGGGCTATATCTTAATCTGAACCGATCTTACCCACTTTCACCATAGGTGTTTTTAGTTCGATTATAAAATGTTGTGCCAATTTTAAAGAAAATCTGGTACAATATGTAGTTTCTAGAGCGGAAAAAGTGAAATCGGGAGCGACATTTGTATGGGGGCTATACCTAAATCTGAACCGATCTTACCCACTTTCAGCATAGTTGTTTCTAGTTCGATTATAAAATGTTATGCCAATTTTAAATAAAATCGGGTACAATATGTGGTTTCTAGAACGAAAAAAGTCAAATCGGGAGCGACATTTGTATGGGGGATATATCTGTCGGACAGCAATTGCAACCTGTAGAGTGCGAACAAGCTTAGATTGGCAGCAGACGGACAGACAGACATCGTTAAATCGATTCAGCTGGTGATTCTAAGCCGATCCGTATACTTAAAGGTGGGCCTAGCTCGATTATTTTTTGGTGTTACAAACATTTGGCGGAAAACTAACTTATAATACCCTAGTCCACAAAGTGGTGTAGGTTATAATGAAGGAAAGTTTTGCAAAATATTGCCAAATCCCCCAGTGTGATCCCAGATGCAAATATGGAGCATTTAAGTGCGGGTGTTTAACCATTCACATCTCTGATTGTGTTTGTGTGTGTCGGTGTGTCTGTGTGCAAGTAGGAATGGACAACGGATGGTTCGCTGGTTCGCTGGTTGGCTGTGATAGATGCATGAATGAATGTATGAGTCGTTCAATTTACGTAGGGGAAGGGAGGGTTGAACGAATGAATGAATGAGTAATGCATGCACACTTGCATGAATATGTATAAGTTGTGTGGGGCGGGCTGGCGGATAGTTGAGGTTATTGATGAGAACGTCTGTGTATGTGTACGTGTGTTAGTGTGAAATTGTATGTTACTACAGACAGACTGACAGGCAGACGTACAGACAGATGGCTGGACGGACGGACGTACAAAACGGCCTGAAGTCGTGTACTTACATGAATGTCGTTCCACTTGTCTTTACACGTGTAGTGTTGCAACGTTGTACATACAACAACAACAATGTATGTACTTGTACACCAAACAGTCGTATGTTTGTCGCCTTTTGGGAACCACCAAAAAGATGAATGTTAAACATCTCCCCTACACGCCCTTCCGCCCTCTCGCCCCACACCAGCCCTTGCAACGGCAACCAGGCAACATGGCCCACAAAACCAAAATGTGAAATAACATCGTGTAAATGTCAAGAGGTACAACCGCCAATGCCGATGCTGTTGCTGGTTCTTCATCACATCTCATCTCATGTGAACCGGGTTGACGATGTCGCTGTCGCTGACGATGTCGCCGTTGTACGTTCGCCTCCTCGATGACACTCTGTATCGTATATCGTGCATATTCGAGTACATCGAGTACTCAAGGATATGTTATTCGACAGACATTCGCATCTATCGAACATGGCACATTGAACGTTGACGATACCATGGCACACACACACATGAACACACATTCAGACATTCATACATAAATGTGTACATTAAAACTCGTCATCGTCGTATCCCAAAGATACTTGTATCGGCCATACTCGCACGCACACACTTACGTACAACTACAAACACCGCACCATAGACAGACAACCATCCAGCCAGCCAGCCACCGACGACAACATCCTTGTGTTTTGCATGTGAGTGGCGAAAACACAGACACTCCGAGGATATGCCGACACAGACACGGCACGCCAAGCTCAAGTTAGAATGGCTGGGATGGGGTGGAGGGGGTAAAAAAGTTAAAATATAAATGCGATATAAAAAAGATTTACCCAAACAAAGTGAAAAAATGCCAAAGGGGATTAGTGTGTGGTGTGGCCAGACTTCCGTTTGTAAAACGTTCCTTTGGGCGATGAATTAACACAAACGAAAGTCTTGAACAGTGTTGGCCACACATGCAAATGAACCAGTAAAAAATATCCACGACGATCATATACATAAAGCACACTCCACGTTTTACAATTTCTGTTATCGACAGCATCATATAGCGGTTCTCCAACGATTGCCATGGGCCAAAAGTCTATATATCTTTTGAGTTGGCAGATAAAATTGTTGGCTACACTAGTTTACAAGCATTTTGTCGACGAGCTGTGTATAGCGTTTTATTGTGCTAAACTTAACTCGAAAACATAGATAGACATGTGTAATTAAACACTTTTGCATTAAAACTTAAAACTCAAGAAACTTCAGGATAAGTGATTGTTTCTGAAAACCACAGATATATTCTTGATCGTTATAAAATTATTAAATTCTAAGGTGGCTAGCTCATGTACGCTTGTCCGACCGTCTATAAAAGGATCACTAGCAACTTAATGGGAATAGCTAATATTTGGAGTTTTTAAGGACTTTTGAAGATTTCTTATATCGATTTTCGAAATATACTTTAAAGTATAAAATATAAATAAAATTAGGGAAATCTTATAAACTTGGTACTGACCAAATGTATGTTGCTAGATTCATAAAATTATGTATGTACATACCTTTGACTACGTAGTTAAATGGCAAAATGTAATAGAAAAAGTGAAAGCACGGTTTTTTGAAAATTAAAACAAGTAAGAAAAGGCTAAAGTCGGGCGGGGCCGACTATATGATACACTCCACTTTCTATCGGAATACAATTCACTTCAGTACAAAAGTGAAAACGGGAAAAATTTTAATGTTTCCTAATCACAGGCTAATATGACCTGGTCCAACTTGTCAAATCGAGAATAATATTTGTATCGGGGCTATATCCAAACATGGAATGAAGTGAATAACTTTCACAATAAGTTCTTCCAGTTGAAGTATAACGTGTTATGCTCAATTTTAAGAAATTCTCTGAAAATACGCGGTTTCTGTAAATATGTAAATCTGAACCGATGTGACCCATATTCACCATAGCTGTATAAGATGTCTTGCCGATTTTGAAGAAAATCTGTTTAAATATGTGGATTTTGGAGCGGAAAAAATTCAAATTGGGAGCGAAATTTGTATGGGAGATATATATATAGATCTGAACCGATCTAACACTTATTTACAGGTGTTTCCTGTTGAAATATAAGGTGTTTTCGAAAAATTCAAATTGGGAGCGAATTTTTTATGGGAGCTCTATATAAATCTGAACCGATCTAACACATTTTTACAACATGTGTTTCCAGTTTAAATATAAGATGTTTTGCCGATTTTGAAGAAAATCTGTTAAATATGTGGATTCTAGAGCGGAATAAAATTGGGAACGAAATTTGTTTGGGAGCTATATATAAATCTGAACCGACCTAACACATTTTTACCGCAGGTGTTTCTAGTTGAACTATAAGATGTTTTGCCAATTTTGATGGAAATCTAGAGGTATCTAGAGTGAAAAGGGTCAAATCGGGATTGAAATTCTTATGGGGGCTATATCTAAATCTGAACCGATTTTCTTCAAATTCAATAGCGTTCGTCCTAAGTGGGAATTTGAACCTCTTTAAGTGGAATTGATTTTTTCATGACTTACCTCTATAAGTGGGCTATTTTACTCGTTTGCTTCCAAGAGTTGGATTTTGTGTTCATTGTGGACTTGAATAACTGGAAATTTTCCCAGGATAGAGTATATTAAGTTTGTCATTCCGTTTGTAACACCTTGAAATATCGACCGGAACCCTATGAAGTATATGTATTCCAGAAAATACCCCTAATATTACGAGTATTTGAACATATTTTGAAATATGTTTGATTATATATTTACTTGATATTTGGTATGCACAGGTGTGTACATTTCTCTAGTAGTATGTTTATTTAAAACAAAGTGATTTTCAAAATTCGTACCCTTAACGTGGGAATGTGTAATATAGGGAAAACAGAGCAAAAGGGGATAAATCAATTAAACGGCTGCAGCTTTAATTATAAAATTATATTTATAAATTTCCCTTTCTTCGAATTCGTACTTTTAGGGATAAAATGGGATAAAACAGATACCACTGACAACTGTTGCTAGAATCGATTAATTAGGTGTAAACCCGAAAAATAATGGAATTTCGAAATTCGTGCCTTTCAGAAGAATTACTTTTTAATATATACATATATATATATATACATATAGCATATATATATATATATATATACATATAGCAACATATTGGACGTGGTCTTTATATTAATTAATCAATATTACTTCAAAATTATATTAATGAAACATCTCAATTTATTTAACAAATTCGCTATCAGCAAAATATCTTAATTTTCCTAATATTTTATTGGACTTATACGTGAAGTCGGCAGCCTCTATTCTGCCGGTAATACTGAGGAATGCCATCCATGGTATATAAGATTTTAATTGCTTTACCTCTGTTAGTGAGATTTCATATTAGGAGAGATATTCGAAAATGGAAGACAGAACTCGATAATAATGCTACATTTGAAGGATATGAAACGCTTTTAAAGGGAACGCTTTACAGATTACTACATCTTAAGACATCTCTCGAAACGTAGATAGCCTTACCTTTTTAAGTGGGACAACAGACAGATTATTGGATAAATGGGAAACTGGTTTTGTAGGAAAGCTCTATAAGTGGGAATGTACGTCCCCTGAGATCCCACTTATGCAGGTTCGACTGTAGTTACTTTTAGTACCACATGCAAAGGTGTGCGCACTTTGCGCCCCTGGAATATAAGTGCAAAATTTCGTTAACATCAAAGCTAATTTTGAGGGTCTAATTGTTGTTAATTATATTTTAGAGTTAATTTGGTTAGGTCCTCTACAAAGTAGAAAGCTTCAGTCACTCTCAGAGAATATATAAAGAATTATATTTAACAGAGCGCCCCGGTAGTCGAGTTGGTAGCGTGCTCGGCTATCAGCGTGGGGGTCGTGGGTTCGATTCCCACCAGAGACTCTGGTCTGTCGCTGCAATAACTAGCTACAATGGTCTTAGTCACCCCGGCTCAATCCCTGGACCCAAAATTAGAATATAAATTTACTTTGTATTGTAATTCATAATAAATAAATAAATAAAAATATATTTAACATATGGTAGGATAATTTGTGTGGATAGGATACCAGGAGGTTCGTATCACATGGTTCCAGCTTCCAAGTCATAGATATGAAGGATTTAATATTACCTAGGATAGAGACAATTGTGTGGGAGGTACAAGAAGGGGCTTGGCTAAAGCGTAAATATTTTTTAGTTTTAAAGTAATTATAAAAACATTTTCAAATATCAAATTGCAAATGATTTTGACTATACGTATGGGTGTTATGTCGGTTTTATTGTAACCAAAGTTTATGCCACTTTGTGTGGGAGGCACCAGAAGGGGTGTGACAATATCGCCCATTTTCCATGCGAATGTAACCACTAAAAAGCATTGCCAACTATCAAATTTCACAGTATTCCGATCATCAGTATAGAAGTTATAACAGCTTTAATTTTATGTGGGTTTGGGTGAAGAAGGGGAGTGGAAATACACGCCATATTTTGTACGCTTAAAGTGATTATAAAAACTTTATCAAATACCAAAATATAGCCGATTCCTAATATCCGTGTGGGAGTTACAGTGGTTTTAATTTAACATAGGAATATGGGTCATTTGTGTGGGAGGTAGCAGATGGGACGTGGCAATTTCACCCATCTTCGAAATTAAACTAAGTTTGAGAAAAATATTACCAATCATTGAATCGATTCCTTAACTCCTTTCGAGTGTTATCGTGTACACCAGCCAGCCAGCTGGACGGACGGACATGGCTCAAATACCTTAAAAAGTCGTGAAAAGGATTTGGTCCAATACTTAGGATCTTAAGTCACTCCTTCAAGGCGTTACACTTTTTTCTGTCCCAAATGATATATAATTTTTACAATTTTAACATTTTTGCTTAAAAAATACAAATTTATTGCCTTCTTAATGTACTTCAAATATTTAATATTTTATTACTTATTAATACCACATAATATCCGTAAAATTCAGTAATGTTAATTTATTTAATACTAAGTTAATATTAATTTGAGTTATATATGAATTCATACTAAATAAATATTTTGTTAAGTTTCCTATTGCCAGTTCTAACGAACAAAATGGTTTGCTTTAGTTATTCAGCACTCACAATAGAGGATAGCTGAGATGGTTAGAAGGCCGTAGTAGCAACCAGAAGGTCCGCAATTCTACTCACGGCAGCGGCGGATTTTTTAAAACAGAAATGGAAACAAGTGAAAAACTGGTTCCCTTGCAACACTTTAAAATAACTTTTAAGTTTTTTGAAATAAAGGACTTCCCTCCTATGACAACTCCATGTTAAATTCATTGGTGAAGATCTCAATTTGCACTACTTCCGAATCAGATGAAATTCTTTTTCACTTTGGGTGCTCTCTTTTTGCTGGGGTGTAACTTACAATCAATGCCGAACCACTTTCTCCGTTCTTTTCGCGAAAAAACTTAGAAGTTCATAAAAAAGTTATTTTTTTTTTTAAATAAAGAAAAAACTCAGAAGAATTCCATACAATAATGAATTTTCTTGAATGTATTATGTAAGATATTGTGTTAGACGATTTTAAAAAATATATTGAGAACTGTGGCAACCCTGTAATGTTTTAATTTTTTATACAAGTTCTACAAAATTGAGTTTACTTAACCAGTCATAACTTTTGTTCTGATATTGATATATATAAAATATAACAACAAATAAAAATTAAAATAATATAATTAAAAATATATACATTAAAATATATTTTCAAAAAAATACAATTTATTTTATTTGTTTTCAGAATAGCTACATCTTTGTTCTAACTATTAAATTTGAGAGAGTGAGATATCAGCAAAAATTTAAATACGTGAGAAACCTGTTTTGAGTTTTTTGTTATTTTTTTAACACGAGTTCTTCTTTATTTGTGCTAATATCTCAGAAAACTGTAAAAAAATAACATAAACACAATTTTCATTATTTTTCTTAATTACAAAAAATATTATTTTAATTTTTATTAATTAGTAAAAGCTAAAAATTCTGATGGATAAAACTGTTCTTACTCAAACTAATAATTATCCTGCCAAAAAAAATGTCTCCATACATTTTACTAACAAAAGTTATGACTGGTTGAGTAAACCCCATTTCTCGTTGGTTGTACATGCAAAATTAACTATTTAGACTTAACACACTATGGAATGATGCCATCGCTACCGAAGTACTTAAAACAAATGTTCCCGCCTGCAAATTAGAACTACAACATTCAATTTCTTTATTGTATCCATTTTATTTCAGATTTGTCCAAAAACTATTTCAATGATAAAAAAATAGCACTTGTATAACATCAATGTAAACACAATTATGAATCAAACACAATTATTAAAGTATTTTTCTATCAGTGTAGGCGTAGAGAGTGGTGAGGACTTAATTATATTCATAGATGTTATACAGTAATCAATATTTATGTACTGTCAATGCGGACAGGAAACATCCCGAAACGTCCCATTTGTGAAACTCTGCAATAAACATTAAGGCAGCATATGCTAAACTTCAACAAATCAACAAAGTGGCACATCAAAAGACATGAAAGAGAAGAGAAAGCATAACGAAAACATTCCCAATTGTCATATGGCTACCTTTGTCAGAAACTTTAAATCTCACCAATACAAAACGAAACAAAAAGAAAAAACAAAAATAAAAGCATAAGTGTGTGTGAAAATGTCATCAGATACCACCAGACAAAAACAGCCTCAAAGTTAAATGAAGAAGAACTCGAACAAAATGAAACACCATAAAATGCTACAGAAAAGCTTCGAATAATTAAAGCAAATTTGCACTTCAGACAATGAGACGCATTCAAACAACAATTTCAAACCAACCAACCAGCCAGCCAAACATCATACATCAACGCACCCACTCAACAAACCAACAACCCAACAACCACCCCTTCAATCCCACCCGACACCCTTTTCTCCACAGCCACAAGAACAAAAAAGCGATGCCACCCAACAGACCGGGGCGAACGAACACCACCATCCACCGACAACAGTGAGTGCCGCTATAGCAGCCAAACAATGTTACCGAAAACAATGAGTATCAAATTAAAGAGCATAAAATATGTATGCGAGAAGACAACGACTACACTATGTTAACTTTACATTTGGACGGATGAAAGGATGGCTGGATGGGCTGCTGCGAGCTGCTCTGTGCTCAGTCGTTCTGTTCCCAAAACACAACGGCCGACAATCATAACATTGCCATCCATCCATTCTTACATCTCGCAAACAAACGATGGCGAGGACTACGATAACGATGTGAGGACGACGAACGACGCCAAACAAACAAATAGACCGGCCAGCCAACATGTTCATTTGTATGAGTGGAGATGTTGTGATACCCACACGATGTGTGGAATTGTAACAGAATCAAACGACAACGGTCGACATAAATGAAATAACACACAACGCTCGAGAGAATATCTGTTGTATTGTTGCTGTTGGGGATATCAAACGAGTCATTGGGAATACATCGAGCCCACAACACACACACAGAGAGGACCAAACACAGACAACAGACACAACCGTCGACAAGCCGAACCGAAGCCGAGTCCCCATCATGGTGAGGCAAAGCAAAAAACAAAACTCTTTTATTTGAACGAACTCGGGAGAGTCGAAAGTGTGTTAGTCGTCGTCTTTTTCTGTAACAGAAATTAATAATGCCTACAACAACAACTGCAACAATTACCTACAATGAGATGACGGCGCTGATGATGATGATGATGCTGAGATGAAGGTGATAACGAAGTTGCTTTCGTAATTTCATCTGCGCTTTAACATACATTCATTCGGCTCTTTGATGTTGTTGCCATCGTCATCGTAGCCATCTCATCGTCATCATCATCTCGTAGTCCTTGTCGTTGTTGTAGTCGTAGTCGTCGTCGTCATCATCATTCAGAGTCCCCTCAGAGTGTTGTGCTGTGTTTCTCTTGTTTGGAGTATGCGCCTAAAGTGTGTATGTGTTTGTAGGATGCTAAAATATCCCAAAACAGAAATGCTGGTTGTCGCTGTGAGGAGGAGTTTTGGTAAATTTTTGGGTAAAATTATCCCCCAATAAATAAAAGCATGAATAAGCACCAGAAAATATTGGAAAATTTAAAAAGAAATGAAAGAAAAGGTTTTCGTTTACAACAAAGGAATTCATCTAGGAATTTTTGCAAGCAAAATTGCCAGTGTTGTAATGATGTCTTATTTTTTTGATACAAAACATTAATAACGATAAAATATGGGTACTTTTTGGAAGTTTTTCAAAAGGGCGATCTACATGAAAGTGACGACGATGAAGGGAATGATGGTGCGGACAAACAAGGTTATCTCTCACCAAATTAGTACGTTATAAATATATTTCAGATAATACTGAAGTCTATTTAATATTTATACACTCCACGAGAGTATTATGTCTTTGTGCATTTGTTTGTAACACCCAAAAGGAATCGAGATAGACCCATTGTTAATTATACCGATCGACTTAGAATCACTTTTTGAATCGATTTAGCAATGTCCGTCTGTCTGTCCGTCCGTCCATCTATTCTTGTAATCACGATACAGGTCGCAATTGTAGACAGAACCAAATTAAACTTAGCACAACGAAGTTTTTCGGGATAAGAATGAACGCTATTTAATTTGAAGAAAATCGGTTCATATTTAGATATAGCCCCCATACGAATTTCACTCCCGATTTGACACTTTTCACTCTAGATACCACATATTACAACAGATTTTCTTTAAAATTGGCAAAACATCTTATATTGTAAATAGAAACACCTGTGGTAAAAATGTGTTAGATCGGTTCAGATTTATATATAGCTCCCATACAAATTTCGCTCCCGATTTGACTTTTTCTGCTCTAGAAGCCACATATTTTAACAGATCTTCATCAAATTAGGCGAAATATCTTATATTTGTTCTATAAACAGCCATGGCGCAAATTGGTCTGATCGGTTCAGATTTATATATAGTTCTCACACAAATTTCAGTCACTTCTTCGACTCTATGAACCACATATTTTAACAAATCTTTCAAAATATCTCATATTTCCACTGGAAACACCCAGGGTGAAACTGGGTCATCGGTTCAGATTTACATATAGCTCCCATACAAATTTCGCCCCAAAAAATTCCCATACAAATTTCGGATAGACTTTTTCAGCACCAGAAAGCATAAATTTTCACAAAATGAGCTTAACATTTGAACTAGATGAACATATTGTGAAAGTTAGTCACTATATTTCATGTTTGGATATAGCACCGATATAAATATTTCCGATTTGACAAATTGGACCAGGTAATATTAGCCTATGATTAGGAAATATACAAAAATTCTTCCCGTTTTCACTTTTTTACCGAGTTGAATTGTTTTCGGATAGAAAGTGGAGTGTATCATAGAGTCGGCCCCGCCCGACTTTAGCCTTTCCTTACTGGTTACTTTTTATGAATTGTAATTATTTCAAAACAAGTAAGGAAAGGCTAAAGTCGGGCGGGTCGAATACAATTCAATTCGGTAAAATAGTGAAAACGGGAAGGATTTTTGTATGTGTCCCAATCATAGACAGATATGACCTGACCCAATTTGTCACATCGAGAAGAATATTTGTATTGGGGCTATATCCAAACATGGAATGAAGTGACCCACTTACAACACCCAAAAAGACACGAGTTAGACCCATCGTTTATTATAAAGAGTGATTTTTTTGAGGTTAGGATTTTCATGCATTAGTATTTGACAGATCACGTGGGATTTCAGACATGGTGTCAAAGAGAAAGATGCTCAGTATGCTTTGACATTTCATCATGAATAGACTTACTAACGAGCAACGCTTGCAAATCATTGAATTTTATTATCAAAATGCGTGCTCTGTTAAGAAAGTTCAGAAAGAAAGAAATTGTGTTCAGCGACGAAGCTCATTTTTGGCTCAATGGGTACATAAATAGGCAGAATTGTCGTTTTTGGAGTGAATATCAGCCAGAAGCATTGCAAGAGCTACCAATGCATCCAGAAAAAGTCACAGTTTGGTGCGGTTTATGGGCTGGTGGCATCATTGGACCGTACTTCTTCAAAGATGATGCGAATCGTAACGTAACTGTGAATGGTGAGCGCTACCGTGAGATGATATCCAACTTTTTTTTTGCCCAAAATGGAAGAACTGAACTTGGTTGACATGTGGTTTCAACAAGATGGCGCTACATGCCACACAGCTCGCGATTCTATGGCCATTTTGAGGGAAAACTTCGGAGAACAATTCATCTCAAGAAATGGACCGGTAAGTTGGCCACCAAGATCATGCGATTTGACGCCTTTAGACTATTTTTTGTGGGGCTACGTCAAGTCTAAAGTCTACAGAAATAAGCCAGCAACTATTCCAGCTTTGGAAGACAACATTTCCGAAGAAATTCGGGCTATTCCGGCCGAAATGCTCGAAAAAGTTGCCCAAAATTGGACTTTCCGAATGGACCACCTAAGACGCAGCCGCGGTCAACATTTAAATGAAATTATCTTCAAAAAGTAAATGTCATGGACCAATCTAACGTTTCAAATAAAGAACCGATGAGATTTTGCAAATTTTATGCGTTTTTTTTTTAAAAAAGTTATCAAGCTCTTAAAAAATCACCTACATATACATATCGACTTAGAATAACTTTCTGAGTCGATTTAGAAATGTCCGTCTGTCTGTCTATCTGTGTGTGCGTCAGTCTGTCCATCTGTTGTTGCTGTGATCGCAATTATAGTCCGATCTTAACAAAAATTGGCACAAATAAGTTTTGTGGATCAAGGACGAACGATTTTTAATTTGAGTCAAATCGGTTCAGATTTAGATATAGACCCCATACAAATGTCGCACCCGATTTGACTTTTACCGCTCTAGAAACCACATATTATACTCGATTTTCTTAACACCTTGTAATCTAATTAGAAATAGCTAAGGTGAAAGTGAGTAATATCGGTTCAGACTTAGATATAACCCCCATACAAATGTTCTTCCCGATTAGCCTTTTGCCGCTCTATAAAACACATATTGTACCCGATTTTCTTTAAATTCGGCACA
Source organism: Polietes domitor (assembly GCA_947397865.1). Classification (NCBI taxonomy): domain Eukaryota; kingdom Metazoa; phylum Arthropoda; class Insecta; order Diptera; family Muscidae; genus Polietes; species Polietes domitor. The sequence continues at coordinate 139,264,810 of OX377619.1, forward strand.
AGATCTTATAATCTAACTAGAAACACCTTTTGGCCAAACTATACATAATATATTTCACCTATTTCGTTGTAGGTTTCCAATTTAACATTTGTTGTCAAACATATAAAGGATACAAAAATCCTTCCCGTTTTCACCTTTTTATCGAATTGAATTATATTCGGATAGAAAGTGGAGTGCATCATATAGTCTGCCCGACTTTATCTTTTCTTTACTTGTTTTCTTTATTTCGATTACTATTATGAAAGTTGAGTTGTTCTCTTTTATTTTCATTAAAAGTTGTAGTGTTATAACGAAAATTACTACTTTTTATACCCTCCATCTCCAGGATGGGGGTATACTAACTTTGTCATTCCGTTTGTAATACCTGAGACCCTATAAAGTATATATATTCTTGATCGTCATAAATTACCCTCACAAGGACTGTAAATACTCATAAAAAACCTTAATATATTAGAGTATTTTAGCCTGTTTTTATACCCTACACCACAGGGTATAACGACTTTGTGCATTTGTTTGTAACACCAAAAAGGAATCGTGATAGACCCATCGTTTATTATACCGATCAACTTAGAATCGATCGATTTTGAGCCGATTTTTTTCGAAATTGTTGTTGGAACTAAATGAAACTTTGTACAACTAAGTTTTGTAGAATAAGGACTATTGCTGTTTAATTTGATAGCAAATCGGTTCAGATTTAGATATAGCTCCCATACGAATTTTGCTCCCGATTTTAATCCTCCCGTTTCAGAAACCACATATTTCAACATATTTTCTTCCGATTGTGCAAAACGCCATATATTTCAACTAGAAACAGCTCTGGTAATAATGGTCCAGATCGGTTCAGATTTATATATAGCTCTCGTACAAATGTCTCCTCCGATTTAACACTTTCCGCTCTAGAAAACTCATATTTTAAAAGATTTTCTTCAAATTTGGGAAAACAACTAATATTTCAACTGTGTTAGATCGGTTCGATCTAACACATTTTTGCCACAGGTGTTTCTAATTGAACTAGAAGATGTTTTGCCAATTTTGAAGAAAATCTGTTAAAATATGTGGATTCTTGAGCGGAAAAATTCAAATTGGGAGCGAAATTTGTATGGGAGCTATATATAAATCTGAACCAATCTAACACATTTTTACCACAGGTGTTTCCAGTTGAAATATAAGGTGTTTTGCGAATTTTGAAGAAAATCTGTTAAAATATGTGGTATCTAGAGTGAATAGAGTCAAATCGGTAGTGAAATTCGTACGGGGGCTATATCTAAATCTGAACCTATTTTATTCAAATTAAATAGCGTTCGTCCTTGTCCCGAAAAATTTCGTTGTGCAAAGTTTCGTTTGGTTCGGGCTACAATTGCGACCTGTATCGTGATTACAACAATAGATGGACAGACGGACAGTGCTAAATCGACTCAGAAAGTGATTCTAAGCCGATCGGTATAATTAACAATGGGTCTATATCCAATTCTGCAATTATCTCCTATATGCCGATGACATTAAATTGTTCGCAGGGATTTCTAATCTTCAGGATTCTATGTCTCTTCAGTGTGACATTGATCGTGTTTTGACTTGGTGTGAAGTGAATATGTTGCCGCTGAATGTTGCGAAATGTTCTCACCTTCCTTTTGGAAGGCGCGTAAAAATGATTAACTCTAAATACTATATTAACAATGAGTTATTGGCAAAAGTTGATAGTAAATTGGACTTAGGTATTGTCTTTGACGGTAAATTGAGTTTTAGGTTACATATTGATTATGCCATTCCAAGGGCTTATTCAGTTCTGGCATTCATAAGGCGCAATAGTAAGGACTTTATAAATCCTTACACTCGCAAATTGTTTTATGTTACTTTTGTTAGATCAAAATTGGAATATGCTTCTATGGTTTGGAGTCCATTTTATGTTAATCACATAAACCGCATTGAACGACTACAAAAGAAATTTATTAATTTTGCTTTGTTTTCTATTAACTTCGCTGATCCTAGGCCTTCTTATGAATCCAGGTGTTTACTCATACATTTGGATACATTAGCAAATCGACGCTCCAAAATGTCTGTGTTATTTATTTTCAAATTAATTTCTGGAAAAATAGACTGTCCTTTATTGCTTAGTCGTATTGGCTTCAATATCCCTGCTAGGGATTTGCGTACTTGGGAATACTTTAACATACCTATGCATAGATGTAATTATGCTCTTAATGAACCTATTTTACGTGCTCTAAAATAATGTAATAATATAAATAACAAATTCGATTTAGATTTTTCATTTTCGCTGTCAAATTTTAATGAAATACTAGATTTATTTTACTCTTAGATTTAAGCTAGTCTGTAAGGATCATAATGTCCATAGACTGAAATAAATAAATAAAAGAATATCCCTTCCTTTTGGGTGTTTCAAACAAAGTATGGATTCCAAATTTTACAATTCTTTTGGAAAATACTACTAATCATTTTAAGATCATTTTAAGGAGACAAACTGGTGGGTATTGGAGTAATTCAAGAGTGGTGAATGTTTGTGAATTCGTCTTTCGCATTTTATTATTATTATTCTAATGAGGATATTTATTATATACTTACAACATCTTTTCCCTGTGTAGAAACTTTTCCACTCTTCTGAAAAGGTGTGCTGTGATATTTCCTCCCTAAAGATTTCCCTGCGCTACACCACTGGCCGCTGAATAAAATTACCCAAATACAACAATAGAGAAAAATTGTAAATACACACAGAAACGCAAAATCTCGCGCATCGCTAAGAGAACAAAAGCTCCAGCAAACACGACACGGCGACGGCAACGACGACTACAACTTCGAGTTGCCTGCTGGATTATTGTGACAGCTTCTGCACACGCACACACACAGCCAGAAGAGCAACAAACCCAAGCAAACACAGGCAGGAACACACAGACACAAAACAGAAATTGGTATAACCGCAACTCGAGTAACAATCCTGATGACAGTTGAACACAAAGGAGCCTAACTGACGCACAGAATCCCCGAGCAAGACATCAACAGCGCCAGCCAGCCAGCCAGCAACCAACCGACCAACGACCAAAAACGGAATACAAAATAAAATTCAATTTAATTTGGTGTGTGTCTTGTGCTTATTCCTGTGTTTTTTTTTTGCCTACCAAGGGCTTCCTTGGGATAAAGTGACGGCTGAATGGAAAAGTCCTTTTGAATATTTGTGAAGAAGTAAAAATAAGGGAGTCGAAAGCGAAAATATCAAAAAAAAAATCATAAAATAAATGTGAGTGAATGGCATACGGAAAAAGACCAATATAACGAAACGACGTGGAGGACGACCATGGTGGTGATGATGTCGGGATAAATGAAATGCTGGCTAAAGTAAACAGTAGTAAGCGAAACGATAGCCAAAGCAAACGTCTCGAATAAAAAGCGCGCAGTTACAAAGGCCGCAAAAGATTGAAAGAAAAAAAAACAAAGTTCAGGCATTTCTGTGTGAAAAAAGGAAAAAAGAAAAGCTGCTACTTTGTGCAAAGTTTTAAGCAAAAGAATAAAAAGAAAAAAATTATTTAAATATTGTCGAGAGCTTAAGCAAACAGCGAACGAACGCCAGCACACACAGCCAACTAAGGCATGTTAAACGGAAACGGAAATCAAACAAAGTGTTGTAAACGGTGATGCATGATACCTACCAACCAACCAACCATATGTGTGTGCAAGCACACACTAATGTGAGTGTCCTGCTTTTGAATAAGTGAATGTGAGTGGTGAGTGAGTGAGTCAGTGTGTGTGTGTTTAGTGTTTGTTGCAAGGCTTAAAGTAAACAAAATTTAAAAATCAATTAAGAAAAGTTGCTCGCGAGAGAGCCAGCCATACAACCAAACCAACACAGCCAACCAACAACACAAAAAAGTTGGTAGTCGAAGAAAGCCAGCAAAAAAAAAAAAGAAAAGATAAAAGAAAAAAGTCATTTGAGCAAGAAAAAAATCAAGAAAGCCTGGCAACAAAATACAAGGTGAAAAGCAAGAGATATAAAACAAGTGGAAAATAGAAAATTGTTGCTCTAAAGCTAGAACAGCAGCAGATAACGAAGAAAACCCAGAGAAACACGCCAGAAAACGAAACAAATAAAGAAACGCAAACATTCCCCAGCCTCCATACAACCAACCAACCAACCACCCTCCCGCACAGCAACACAGACGCATACAGAGCTTGAAGAAGCTCGTGTGGAACGGTTTTGCGTGAAACTAACCTAAAGAAAGTTGGTGTGTGTAGGTGGCCAAAGAAGGAAACGCAAATAAACAGTGTATGAATGAAAACACATACAGACAGACAAACAAGCAGACAAACATACCACCAGAACAAACGGACGGACGGACGTACATATTTGCTGCTGTACCGTGTCGATTTGTGTGTGTAAGTGTTTCCACAGGGGGTTTCTGCTGAAAGAAAACTAATTTAAATTAACCCCACAAAAGATAAGCATCAATATCAGCAAAACCAGTGGCAGTACCAGCAGCATCAGCTTCAACCAAAAAACATCCGCATCCACAGCCGCAGCCGCAGCTTTATGTTTCGATGAGTTTATCTTTGTAGAGGGCAGCAGCCAAAACCTAAACATTCTGTCCACTACTTGGCCACGTTTCTTCGCAACTCAAATCGAAACATCCCAACTTGGGTTCTCGCACAATGCTCACATGGCGGTTGTGTAAATAAACTGCATTCAACGCCAACAAAGGGAGCGCAAGGTAAGTCGAATCGAGTCGAGGTCGGGGCCCCCGTAATATTTGTAAATCGAAATGTTGCATGAATGACAGGCACAACAAAAAAACGTGAACTGAAGCAAAAGACAAACTCAAGATGAAAACTTTGTGTTTACAAAAGAAAAAGAAACAGAAAAAAACCAACTGAACAAATACAAATTGAAATCATTCACAAAAAGCCACCACAATATGATGGAGAAAAAAGATAGGCTAAACTTAGACAAAGTTTTTGCCCCCTCCCCCTCTCGCATTTTATTGACAGATTTTATTTGTTGCCACAACCAGATTCAGGAAGTGAAAGACTCGTCAGCAACTACCTGTAATCTTTAAGGCTTTTGTGTTTGCTTGTCAAAGGGCGGGCGGATATATATTTACTTCCTCATTAAAATGAAATCTATTTCGGTCATACAAATACGAAATTGGCATTCTTATTAAAAACCGGTGGTTTTATTTGACATTGTAGATCAGTGTTCCAAAAAGATATATTCAATAAGACAACATTGCATTCGATTGTTCAGTGCATTAAGTATAATTGTCAAGAGCATTAGATAAAACTAGTTTGTGGCCAAAATTTGAAATTGACTGCGGTAAAAGAGAAATAATATCAAATATCAGCCTAGATTATTAAACCGAATCCCTTATCTTATATGTTTAGTAATGAGATTCGATCATAAAATTGTTTTAGCAAATGAGTTCTTGATATTAGTACGCCAAAAGGTTAATTCATTCATGACGCAGAATGAGCTATATGTTTTAAATGGTTTATAACTTTTTATAACTCCACGAGAGTTTATGTCTTTGTGCATTTGTTTGTAACACCCAAAAGGAAGGGAGATAGACCAATTGTTAAACGAAGTTTTTCGTGATAAGGACGAACGCTATTTAATTTGAAGAAACTCGGTTCAGATTTAGATATAGCCCCCATACGAATTTCACTCACGATTTGGCTCTTTTCACTCTAGATCCCATATATTTTAACAGAATTTTCTTCAAAATTGGCAAACCATCTTATATTTCAACTAGAAACACCTGTGGAGAAAATGTGTTAGATCGGTTCAGATTTATATATAGCTCCCATACAAATTTCGCTCCTGTTTTGACTTTTTCCGCTCTAGAAACCACATATTGTATCAGATTGACTTCAGAGTTGGCAAAACATTTTATATTTAAAGTAGGAAGATAGGTCAGATCGGTTCAGATTTGTATGTAGCTTCCATTCAAAGTTCGCTCTCGATTTGACTTTTTCTGGTCTATTTTTACAGATCTTCTTCAAATTTGGCAAAATAGCTTATATATACACTAGACATACCCATGGTGAATATGTCACTTTATTCCATGTTTGGATATAGCCCCGATACAAATATTCTTCTCGATTTGAAAATTGGACCAGGTCATATTTGCCTATGATTAGGAAACATACACAAATCCTTCCTGTTTTCACTTTTTTACCGAATTGATATGTATTCGGATAGAAAGTGGAGTCGGGCCCGCCGACTTTACCCTTTCCTTACTTGTTTATTTATGCGATTTATATATATATATATATAGCAATTAGCTTTGAAAAATTATATCTTTTAAGTGATGTCAATTTTCTGCTTCGCACATACCTTCATTTTCAAAAAAATGTGGGCCAATTATCCTTTCGGATGAGACACCACACCAAACAGTACACTTAAGTGAGATTGATCGTCGCTGATGAACTGCTCTTGGATTTTCCATAGTCCAAATGCTGCAGTTTTGCTTGTTGACATACACATTTAATAGGAAATATATTATATATTTTTAATTGTAACTGTTGGTTTGCAAAAAAAATCAATTATTTTTGTACGTTGTTCGATCGTGTAATAATTCATAATTAATTCCCCAAGTCTCCTTCATAAAGTGCTGGTACGAATCTGACGGATAAAGCTGGAATTTTTAAATTCGATGTGTACATTACAGAGAATACGTTTTCTACACAACATAGCTAACATTTCATTAAAAACGTTACCGATTTTACAATAAATCTTATTTATATATTTAGACATTAATGCTCATTTCAATTGTAAACTTGCAAAAGTTTCTATGAACCATAAAATCGTGAATAATAGGAAACTTTGAAAACTTTTTAATTGTATAAATTAGTAACACTCCTTAGATTAAATTGTAGAAGAATGATTAATGATTACTCTTAAAATTAAGGAGAAATTCAGTTTTTTCGGCCTCCTCAAAAGTTGTGTTTTTGTTCATAGACACTTTTGAATATAAGTCCTCGATGTATAATAATATAAAATGTATATAATATAAAAATTGAGAATGTAAAACAATATTTTTTAGAGTCCTTGGTTGAATTCCTTCAACTAAAAGGACAAACCATTTTATCGTTACCACCAAAAGTTGATGTTCTTTAGACCGCATATTTATACATTTATGGCTTAAACCTAACTTGAAAATTATCTCTGATTGAAAAATCGGGCATCAAGGCAACACAAATCATAAGAAGCAGGTTAAACATGTCCCGATATCTCTTTATGTTTATATGAACCGTTAAAATTATACTTTTGATATTATCAATATCGCAGCAGGCACAAGGAAATGTCTAAATCAAAATGTTTAAAAATGTCTAAATCAAAAATTGAAATCATGCTTAAATGAAATTAAATCCTTAGTTGTTAAATAATTGTTTTGTAAAAAAATTAGGATTTTTTTTAAATTTTTTCTTGCTGCACTGACTGTTTTACATACTTCAGTCAGTATTTTCAATCATTAATTAGAATATATTTTTCATTATTTCAAAATAAATATACGCATTTCACATTTATTGCTTTAATATCGATTAATATAGATTGATTAAAATATAAACTACTTTTATGCGAATTAGATTGACTCAGTCGTTAATCAGACGTATAAGTAATATTTTACTCAATAAATATTGCTCATACGTTATCAATATGGAGTTAGGAGCGTTGCAAGGTTTTCCGATTTTGACGAAAATTGATGTTAGACGTAATTATTATACCCTCCACCTCCAGGATGGGGGTATAGTAACTTTGTCATTTCGTTTGTAACACCTTGAAATATCGACCTGAGACCTATGAAGTATATATATTCTTGATCGTCATAAAATTATAAGACGATCTAGCCATGTCCGTCTGTTGAAAGCATGCTAGCATCTAAACGAAAGGAGCTAGGACCTCCAAATTTTCCATAAATGCGTCGTATAGCCGTAAATCGGTTGGGATTGCAATTGGGCAAAAGCGGTCCAAAGGGAAAAAATTTTTCCTCCAAGCACTACAACTACCCATAATAACCCCTAATATTTTAGAGTATTTAAGCATATTTTTTCAATATGTCTGCTTGTACTTACTTGATATTGGGTATGCGCATTCACCTTATAATATAAACACGCACCATAAAGTGATATTTATTCGTAGGTGGTGAAATGGGGCCAAAAGGGATAAAAATTGTACATATCAAACGACAACAGCTAGAAACACGAAATTCGCTGTGTACATTCCTCTAGTTGAGTAGATACATAATATGGAATTATTTTATCCAAATTCGTACTTTTAAGGGATAAAATGGGAATAGAGGGATAAAAATGGTATCAACACTGCATACACTCCTCTGATTGCGTAGACACGTAAAATAAACCGATTTTTCGAATTTTGTACTTTTTGTGGTTAAAATGGAAAAAAGGGACAAAAATAGTATCAACCAAATGACCGCAGCTAGAATCATGGAATTCGGTGTATACATTCCTCTGACTGCATAGACACGCAAAATAAAAAGTTTTTTTTTCAAATTCGTACTTTTTACTTTTACGACAAAAATTGGTTGAATCATGAAGTTAGGTTATATTGCCCTGTGTACGTGAGATAATGGATTTTCAAAATTTGTACTTTTTTAATTCAAAATAGAATGGAAATACAACCAATTCTAGCACCCACTATCTACCAATATTAATTATTTCGATATGTAAACGTATTGGTATTTAGTATTGTCTTATAAGCATGGTTTGAAATAATAAAAATAGATATAATATCTATATATATATATAAAATCAATGTGTGTCTGTATGTCTGTATGTCTTTATGTCTGTATGTTGCGTATAGGACGCCAAACCAGTGGACCGATTCGCCTGAAAATTTTACTGTATCTAACTTCTGGACAGAGGGTGGTTCCTGGATATACTAGGTAATGATAGGACAAAGGGTGGTGGTAACTCTCACACAAAAAATATTTTAAAACAATCAAAAATTACTAACTTTATCTTCCAAGGCATACGAAATAGGGTAATAGGGAAAAATTAACCCGTGCAACGCCGGGTACAAAATATTAGTTTATTTATAAAATTATTTTATCAATATTTGTATTTGGTTTGGCTATATTAAAAATATATATTTTCCTGTAATATTACTGCATTAAAGTTCGGCCCGGTCGATCTTAACGCCGTTTTTCCTTTTTTTAATTTTGAAATTTATATCAACCCAGTAACATGTAAAATTTGCTTATTTTGGGGAAAAGGGATCTTTCAACCAGTCATATCTCTGAATGTGTGCATGATTTTGCTATTACGGAGTGGACACGCCCTCCTTTTCCTCTTTGTTATTTCTTTTGCTACACACATTTGTCCAGTTTCATACCAAAGGCGTTCGATGTTTATTGTTCGTGGCCAAAATATTCCCTGGGTCCCGTGAAGGCGTCGACATATGAAGACCTGCAGGATGTTGATGTCGCATTGCGTTGCCTTCCACGACTCTCAGCCATTGAGTGCAACTAACTTGACACTTGTATCGAACATTTTTGTTTTGTGCGATTTGACATGTACCCAGCTAACCAAATATCCGAAAACTCTGAACTCTTTAGACATATCCGTAACGACTTCGTAGAGAATTTTGTACGAACCGTTGAAGAGAAGTTTATATTTTTTATTAACCAAATAAATAAACCGAGCTGGTCACTTAGACACCATGGATTTTGATGCTACTTTCGAAAATACTTGTCAATCATGAGTATCCCTGTATACCAAATAGGGCTTCGAATATCTTTTGTCAATCATGAGTATCCCTGTATACCAAATAGGTCTTCGAATATCTTTTTTAGCATTCCAAGAACTGTAATCAGTTGGATCCAAGTTGTGTTGATTCCTCATTTGTCTTAAGAGTACAGCGATGTGTTTTCCATTCAATTACTTGCTTTTTTCACTCACATGGGCTTCAATGTCCTTACCGACAATGGTTTGGCCCTTTCTCATATATCCTACTTGGTTTCACATCTCCTCGTTAGAACATTGAAATTCCACCACATCAAAGACATACATCTTGAATCCACAGCTTCGTATGTCTACTGGCGCAACAGCAAACAGCAGTCAGTGGGCCTACCCTACAATGTCAATAGCCAGGGGTAGCTTACCCTTTTCACTTTCTTCATTTTCAAAAGTCATTTAAAAATTGAGAATTATTTCTACTTTAAATATACGGAAGTATATTTTACCCTCGTTGCTTTGTAGATACTTCATTATATTTAAATTCAGTAATATAAATACCTCTTATATCATTATAAACTGTCTCTGGAATTAGTAGCCGCCATGAACACTACATTTGTGCGCGGACATGCTGCCACTTGTAATCGTTTAGCAATGACTAATATCGACGAACATATTCAAGGACACTTTTTTGCGTTGAACTGTTTTCGCAGCAGGCCAGCTAACAATCCGGCTAAAGGAAGAGGAGAATAATTGTCTGATTTTTCGATAAGACCTCCTTTCATGTCGGCTTGAGAAGCGAGTTATGAGTATTTGCCGGCAAATTTGTCGGAAAATAAGTGAAGAAGACCTCCACGTATATATGTTGGATGAAGGCTAGTGAATTTCAGAGAAGACCTGTATAGAGAAGGCTATGCAACTGCATATCACCTCTTCTCCTTTTTCATTTGAATTCTTGTGGGCTTAACAACACGTGTTGTGCAGGGTAATATATTTATTTTTGACTTACGAAATCATTTTTTATACTAATCGTCTCATATTCACTTTTAATATTCCAGAAGTTGGTGTAGTACATCCTATAGCCGACTTTGCCTTACCCAACTTGTTTTTGGGCTGCAATCGTTTTTCATGTACTTGTTTTATTTTTGGTTTAAAGTTTAAGTTAACAACAGGCCAAAAGCAACGAAACAACAAGATATTTAAACGTACCGCAAAGGCAAGTAAAAGGCTAAAGAAACTCCCTTGGAGCAACAATAACAAAAGAAACATGCACAGCAGCAGCAAGTCAGCCAACAAATACGGGCTAAAGTAAACACATACACGCGGGGACTAAGGCGCACCAACACAGACTTTCAGACTTACCCATGGCAGGCATAACAACAAAATTACACAGCCACACACACACACAGAGACGCGCTCTTTTCCCCAGACCCCGAGCCCCCCTCCCCCACTGCACACGCATACACACAAACACATTAATACAGCATCAGTCAACACTAAAAAACCCCAAGTAAAGGATATACTTACACAGCCAGGAGTCATGCCATAACATGCATAACTACCAGCCAGCCATCCTTCATGCCCATCCAGCCAAACATGCCGACAAACTCCTTAACGAAAATACAATAAAAATATAACAACAACGCCAAGACACACGCACAGCCACACATACACCCCACCACACGAACTAACACATGTCTGTAAATACTCCCACACTCACACTAACACCAACACATCTACATCGAAACATTCACATTTACTGGCATTCAGCAACAAAAAAAAGAAATCAACAATAAAAGCTATGATTTTGTTGCTCTCCATTGCAGAAGCAACAACAAAAAACACAAGCAAAACCTAGAGCTGAAGTAAAAGCTGGAACTGTTGTGCGAGCAGCCGCCGCCGCAGCAACAAACAAAACCCGCAACTATAAAACTTCTGCCCCGTTCGCATGGACAGTCAGACACACACGGGCAAGAGCAAACAAGAGCACGGACTGGACCAAACCCAACCGAACCGAACCAGGCCGGACTGGGCTGGACCACCGGTTTGTGTTGCAAAGGACATTCAAGCAGGCATACGAGGATTGTATTATAGTTTTGGTGAAATTTTAGTAATTTGAGGCAGAAATTTACACTTTTCGCGCGATAAATACATTAGAATGGGTCGCGAAAGTAAATTATACCAAAAATGGATTGGATTGTTTAACCTTCGCACAACCTTCGCATATATGGTTTCTAGAGCAGAAAAAGTCAAATCGGGAGCGAAACACATTTTCATCACAGGTATTTCTAGATGAAATATAATATGTTTTGCCAATTTTGAAAACAGTCTAATAAAATATGTGGTTTCCAGAACGGAAAAGGTGATATTGGGAGACAAATTTTTATTGGAGCTATATATAAATCTGAACCGATCTGACACAGGTGTTACTAGTGGAAACATAAGATATTTTGCTAATTTTGAAGAAAATCTGCTAAAATATGTGGTATCTAGAGCAGAAAAAGTCAAATCGAGAGCATAATTTGAATGGGAGCTATATATAAATCTGAACCGATGTGACCTATTTTCACCACAGGTATTCTTAGTTTAAATATAAGATGTTTAGCCAAATTTGAAAACAATCTGATAAAATACATGGTTTCTAGAGCGGAAAAAGTCAACAATTGCGACCTGTATCGTGATTACAAGAATAGATGGACAGATAGACGGACGGACAGACAGACAGGCGGACATTGCGATTCAAAAAGTTAAAAAAGTCAAAAAGTCAATAAGTTACTCTAAAGCAAGAATTAAAATTTATATTAAAAGTACTTTCAAGGTTCTATTAATTCAGGAAAAAATTGGTCTTTTGTCAACAACAACATACAAACATTTCGCGGAAAAACATTGGTTCTGGGGGTGTTTTCAGGAGCGCTATATTAGAAACGAAATATTTTGAAAATTATAATTAAACAATCCGAACTTTATTTTCATGGGGTGATTAATATAAATACATTAGGCACCATATTTGTGGGAAATTTACTTGGTTAACAAGAAAGTAGCTTTCTACTCTCTTAGTTGTGTTGCCAGCTTTTTCCTGTTGATCCAATTAAGTACAACCAATGGTTCAAAATGCTGTCAACATATCAAGCTTCTTAATTGTTTGCTAGTAAGCCCCATCGTAAAGGTCTATTACTTAAGAGAATTTGAAACAAACACATTTTTTCTATTTTTAAGGTATTTTAAGGTATTATTACTAAAAATACGTTCAGTAAGAAATGAAACTTGACTTTGGTTTAAAATATACGGAGGTATTGAAGTTTTCAGTAAAACTAAAGTTTTGTAAATAATGTTATTTTTACTTATTACATTAATTACAATATTAATTAATTATTTATTAATTTTAAATGTAAATGTAGGCACGTTGTATTAAAAAATCCCAAAGTTCGGGACACATTTTCCATATTTTGGAAAAAAAAACTTGTTACTCATTATTTTATGGGGGAATGTTTCCACGTACTCTAAAAAAATACTATTAGATTTTTTTGCAATGAACATTTACATCCTTGTGAATACCAAACAAATAACAAGGTTCTGACAAGGGATCATGATAGAGTGGGTAAAAATAGAATATACGTGTATCGGCGTTTTGAAAGTTTACGTATGGTGGCCATTTTAGAGGGGAGGTTCATATTCACCCATTTTGAAAATTCATGTTATGATGAATAGGCATGGGAAACCTTGTGATCCTTACATTTTAAGAATACGATGAGTTTAGCAATATTTCTTAGAACAGAACGAGGAACATTTTTGTCAAACATTTTAACCCTGTAGGTCCTCAATATGAGGGTCTTTTTGGTCCATTTTGTACAAATGGACAAAGAAAATATTATTTCGACATTTTGATGATGACTCGACATAGGAAACCTTGCGATCCTTACGTTTTAAGTATAGGAAGTGTTCTACATTTTTGTGGAACATTTTAACCCTCTAGTTCCTCCGTATAGGGGTCTTTTTGGTTCCTTTTGTGCCGAAGGGCAAAAATTACCCCTTAAACAAGGGTTTAACGAGTCAATGAGTTCTACAAAAATCTTTTCCATTCTATTCAACTATAAGTCTCTGAATACACCAGAACTGAACAGTCAACCTAAAAGCCAGAAATAATTCAAAACTTAAAATTCATTTCAGGCTTATTTTTTGTAATTTTTCCGCTTTTCTGCTCAAATGGCCCACAAAACTTAATTGTAGGGGGGGTGTGAATGGAAACAATGTTCTACGTAAAATTTCACTATAAGTCACCGAACAAAAGAAAGCTGTAGATGTGATGTATATAAAAAATATTTCAGAATCAATTTGGGTATTAAAAGAGATAATTATTTATTAAATTTTAATTTTTGGTCTTGGTAATGCTATAATATTATCAAAACAATGTTTAGTAAACAAAAAATACAAATGGGATATTTTTGTAAAATTTTCATTTTTGACATTTTTGTTTTGCAATTTTCTCACGATCTAGCCAACGGATCCGACTGAATTTTTGTTTGTGTATTACTAACCAATGTCGCTTGTACATATATGTAGTCAGTCGCAAACGAAGCTGCAATTTGTGCAAAAATCCACAATTTGCGACTGTAATTGCATTTATTTCAACTTTCTTTTGTTTGGGGTTTTGAATCTATCCTGTCACAAATATTCCCTATTTAGTCTGCATCATATGTCAAAAAATATTTTGTTAATCTCTATATGACAAAAAAAAATCACTTTTCACATTTGTTGACTTTATAGCCAACTTTTAGTGTATTTCGCCCTTTTTTTTTCTCGTTTTATGAAATGGTTACATTTAATATAAAAATTCGTGTTTTGTTCATTAAAATTTTCGCGAGAAATTTATATTCAGTTGAATCATTATCCTATTCGTTATGGCCGAAAATCGCAAAGTGGCTGAAACTAGTTTCACCAAACTGCCAAATAATATGACTGGCACTGCCAAATAATATGATTATAAACTTTAGAACTATTTTGAAAGCAAATATTGATTTTTGGGTGCCAATAATTTTATAAAATTATATAAAGTTGCAGAAAATCAAAAACCAAAATTGAAATTATATTAAACTCTTTAACAGAGCGAGAAATAGGTTTAAATACGTTGTACTGTCGTAGAAGACTTGCAGGGACATTAAATGTTATGGACCCAAGCAGATCTGGAGAATCTACTGAACCACTAATAATTTTAAAAATAAATAGCTGAGATAAATAAATTCTCCTGTTTTGTTTGAGGGATATATCAAGATACGAAGGTTCATGATATACCCTTATCACTAACGGGATTCCGGATTAAGCATATTCATATTCTATCCTAGACCTCACCATTGGAGTAAGTAATGCATAATTAATTCTAATGCTAGTAATGCATATGCTTTAGGTACAATATAATCTAAACGTCTCTCAAATGTAAATCTCTCATCGAATCTAACACCTAAATCTTTAACTTCATTCACACATTGCATTTGAATAGAATTCAGGGAATACACAAAACATATAGGACTTCTACTTTTCCCAAAGAAAAAGCTTGGACACATTAATTTCTAAACAATTTTCACTACACCAATTAGAAATATTATCCAAAATCACATGTAACCTAAATAAATCAACGATTGAATTTTATTCGCAAATATTTGTTCAAGTCATCATCATAAAGAAGGACTTTGAACCATTTAATACAATACGAAACATCATTAATAAATAACTATTGTGCACAACAAATTTTCCCCTAAAGACATCAGCAAATAAATGTACCATTTCAACAGTAGATTTTGATATTTTATCATTGAAAAACATCTTGGACGGATACTGCGAAAAATTTTCATTTCAGAATTTATAAAATTACAAAAGAATGTCGGGCCATAATAATATTAGTCTCAAAATTAACTATATGTTGCCGATATAAAAACTTATTGACTAATTAAGTTCTCTTAAATAATGTTCATGACATTTGCCTATTGTAGACACTGTTTGACTCTCTAAAAGTTTATAGAACTTATTTCTCAGATTTTTCAATTTCTTCAAACCCCTTAGGTAATTTGTCAACCTTGTACTTTAAACGAGGAAGATTTCTAAAAAAATTGATTTATCGCAGCTAGATATATATTATAACAATCAGTCACATTATTAATTTCAAAAATCTGCTACCAATATTAACAATAGAACGGAATCCTACCGTCTACACCATTTTCAAGTTTAAATTTCAAATTCAAAAAATATCAATTGAAATTCAAAAATTCCATTTGAAATTCAAAAAATATCAATTGAAATTCAAAAAATATCATTTGTAATTCAAAAGACATCATTTGAAATTCAAAACTCGTCATTTGTAATTCAAACAAGTAAGAAGGCGTTAAGTTCGGCCGGGCCGAATCTTATATACCTTCCACCACGGAGTGCATTCCACAGTATTACCAGCAGATTAAAGGATGTCGACTTTACATAGAAGTACAGTACCATATTACGAAAATTGTGAAAAATATCATGCACATTAATATATTTGTTTACAATTTCAAACTATAATGTATATTTATGCGCACTGTGTAAAATCTACTACTATAAATAAATACAATGCTGTAAACGTGAAAGTTAACATTCCTAAATATTAGGCGATTGTCAGTCGCCATTTTCAGATACAGACAAAGTGATATGAAAAGTATAACTTTTAATGATATCCCCATTCGCCCCATTCTCCGCCCATATGTACAAATTTCGAAAAAACCCTTTTTATTTCGAGTCTTCATAGTCAGAATGTATACACCGAATTTCATGATTTCAACTTCAGCGGTTTGGTGGGTCCCATTTTTATCCCTCTTTTTCAATTATATCCTTTAAAAGTACGAATTTCGAAAAATCCCTCTATTTTACGTGTCTATGCAATTAGAGGGATGTACACACCGAATTTCATGATTCTAGCTGTTGTCGTATCATTGGTACCATATTTTATCCCATTTAGCCCACTAAAGCTTTTATTTTCTTAGTTGTGCTTTCAAGCTACAAGAGGAATGTCCGCAACAAATTTTAACTGTATGAAAATCAGAAATTTAATTAATAAGCCAAGGCTACCAATATTTTTATACTATGTATATAATTCATAACGTAAATATAAGGCAGCAATCATAAAAACACTAAATATTGGGGGATAGATAGTGTATTTTCAGCTAGAGTCGTTTGGTTGGTTGTATTTCCATCCTATTTTAATTTCAAAAGTATAAATTTTGAAAATACCTTATCTCTCACGTACACAGTGTAAGACAAATTCATGATTCTACCATTTTTGTCGTAAAAGCAACAAAATAAAGTACGAAGAATTATTTTAGGTGGCTATGCAATCAGAGAAATGAATACACCGAATTCCAAGATTCTATCAGCGGCCATTTTGTTGGTACCATTTTTATCCCCTTTTTTCACTGAATTTCATCATTCTAGCTGTAGCCTTCTAGTTGGTACCATTTTTATCCCTCTGCTCCCATTGAATCCCTTGAAAGTACGAATTTGGAAAATTCTTTTTATTTTTTTGTCTACTCAGTCAATGGATGCAGCTAGAACGATGGTTCTAGCTGCATCCATTTGTTTGGTACCACTTTTATCCCCTTTTTCATTTTACACCCTAAAATTACGAATTTCGAAAAAAAATTTTATTCTATGTGTCTACGCAATCAGAGGAATATATACACCGAATTTCATTACTCTAGGTGCAGCCGTTTGGTTGGTACTATTTTTATCCCTCTATCCCCATATAACCCCTTAAAAGTACGAATTTAGAAAGAATACTTTTATATTATGTATCTTCTCCATTAGAGGAATGTACACCCCAAATTTCGTGTTTCTGTCTGTTGTCGTTTGATAGGTACCATTTTTATCCCTTTTTGTCCCATTTCGCCACCTACAAATAAAATCACTCTATGGCGCGCTTTTATGCTATAAAACGAATGCTCATTGCAAATATCAAGTAAATACAAGCTAATATGTTCAAAAAACAGGCTGAAATACTCTAAATATTAGGGGTATTTTTAGTCCTTGTTAGGGAATATTTTTTCCCTCTGGGCCGATTTCGCCCACTTTCAATCCCAACCGATCTACAACCATAAGACACATTTAGGAAAAATGTGAACCCCCTAGCTCATTTCGTTCGGCCGCTATCGTGCTTTCCACAGAGAGACAGACAGACAGACGGACATGGTTATATCGTCTTAGAATTTTACCACGACCCAGAATATATATACTTTATGGGGTCTCAGACGAATATTTTAAGGTGTTACAAACGGAATGACAAAGTGAATATACCCCCATCCTGGAGGTGGAGGGTATAAAAACGCCATTTGAAATTCAAATGTTTTCATTTGAAATTCAAAAATTATTCCATTTGAAATTCAAAAGATTCCATTTGAAATTCAAAAATGTAAACAAACTTATTTAAGAATAATAAACATTATGTGGGGTAGCATTTATTTTTTATGCAAATTTGGATATTCTGCTGTTTTGGAAACAGATTTAATAAAATGATAAGCAACTAATAATTATAATGATGTAAAATGTCAGTAATTTCATATCTAGTTTATAACCTTCACCAGCTCAGAGAGCATCTGTATATAATTTATAATGACTTGCATTTTACTTAGCGTCGGATTATTTGTGTGGGAGGTACAACAAATCATAACTATTTTACAGGTATAAAGTGATTGTAAAACCATTTCCAATATTAAATTGTTACTGATCACTTTTATTTTAACCAAAGCTTATGCCAATTTGTGTGAGAGGTCTTGCAATATCGCTCATATTGCAGGTGTATATAACGTCTATGAAAACAATACTAATGACCAAATTTCAGAATCGTCCGTATAGAAGTTATAAAATCTTTATAATATATAAATATATATAAATAGAAATTATATATATATAAATATAAAATTATATATATATATATATAAATAGAAATATATAAATGCTACCCAACCTAATGTATATTTTGCTAAATTAATAATGTTTACCCTTTTTGAATTGCAAATGGAATAATTTTTGAATTACAAATGGAATAATTTTTGAATTTCAAATGAAAACTTTTGAATTTCAAATGGTGTCTTTTGAATTACTTATGACGAGTTTTGAATTTCAATTGAAATTTTTTTAATTTCAAATGGAATTTTTGAATTTCAAGTGATATTTTTTGAATTGCAAATGGAATTTTTGAAATTCAACTGGTGTCTTTTGAATTTCAAGTGATGTCTTTTGAATTACAATTGAAAAAGGTGTAGTGGCCCTTTGGGTCTTCCCCAGACGGAGTCTAGAGGAGCCAATTTTTAAAAACAAAACAAATTAGTATTATAATATTTTATTTATTTGGACAGGGACTGCCATCTATTTCAGTATAAAGTGAGTTCACAACTAAAGAAACTCAAGAATGGCAGAGATTAACAGTGATGTGTTTTTATTTCGAGATGTAGGCGGCGCTGTCTTGAAGATCAAATGATCGATTGTCAACAACAATTAACATTATTAACCATTATTAATAACATAATTTTTTTTTATCAAGATGCAACAGATTGGAAAACGATTGATTTGAATCAGATTTAAGCTATAAAATCTCAAACATTAATCCCAAGCTATTTATTAATATTTGAGGCTTCAAGCTGACTTCAACAGTAAATTAATCAACAGACCAAACGACTTTACCAAGTGTAATTGGCGCATATTTAAGTATTGATTTTTAGTATATCCGTTTTCTAGCAAAAACCATAAGGCTTCTTCAAGTGATACTCACGTAGCTTCTTCACACGGTTACTACTAAGATCTTCTCGAATTTTCGATGCGCGAATTGGGGAATTGGTTACCTTGTCCACGAATAAATTTAAATCTGAATTTGAAATCTGAAAGCATGAATTAATAATTTTGTGTTATCGATTGATTTCACATTTCCAACCAACCAAACCATATAATCTAATGTATTCATCATCAACTTCATATGGAATTATCGTTAAGTAATTCTTAACAGCAGTTTAATACCTGTCCATACAACGAGATTCAAAAGTTTCTAAAACATACACATCTCTTATATTATTCATATATTTACAAAGTTTTTGAAAAGAATATATATTTTGAAATAGAAAGTTATTGTTTAAGAAAACAAATTCACTTCATAGCTGATAAAACGTATAATAAAATAAAAAGAAATGTAAACACTAACATTTGTTTACACATAAACAGGGTTGCCAACTGTCATATATTTTTAAAATTTTCCTTTCCAATATATTGAGATTTGAATACCACAAACAAATATGTTAATGTTTAAAACCTGATTTTTTACACTCCAGAATGTAGATATACTACTTTGTCATTCCGTTTGTAGCAAATGTCGACCTTAGACCCTATCCCTATTAATATTATAAAACCTTAGTGTATGTCTGTCTGTCTGTTTGTTTGTTCCGCAATCACCTGTAAACGGCTGAACCGATGTTGTTGAAATTTTCAGTACAGATAGATGCAGGTCTGGAAGGCTATAGAATTTTTAAAAAATTGCTCTGTGGGCGTCGCAATAGTGTTTTTGAGAACTAGAAGGCTGAAAATTGGTACACATATATTACTGACCACGAGAATGATAAATATGAAGCCGACATTTGGATTTTCGTTTTGTGTGCGGAGTGGGCGTGGCAATAGTGTTCTTTGAGCTAGAAGGCTGAAAAATTGAATGTATATATTACTGACCACGAGAAAGATCAATTTGATGCCAAAATTTGAATTTTCGTTTTGTGGGCGGACTGGGCGTGGCAATAGTGCTCTTTGAGCTAGAAGGCTGAAAAATTGAATGTATATATTACTGACCACGAGAATGATAAATATGATGCCGAAATTTGGATTTTCGTTTTGTGTGCGGAGTGGGCTAGAAGACTGAAAAATGGAATGTATATATTACTGACCACGATAAAGATCAATTTGATGCCGAATTTTGGATTTTCGTTTTGTGGACGGAGTGGGCGTGGCAATAGTGTTTTTTAAGCTAGAAGGCTGAAAATTGGAACATATATATTGCTGACCACGATAATATCAACATGATAAAATCAATATGAAACCTGATTTTAATTTTACCATTTGTTTTTTGCCTGGCGGGCGGGGTTCAGCTAGTAAAGAATAAGGGGTAAACTGGGACTAGAGGGATGAAACTTGTACCAACCAAACGGCTACACAAATTCGGTGTATACATTCCTCTGATTGTGTAGACAAGGGATTTTTCGAAATTCATACTTTTAGGGGGTAAAATGGAAAAAGGATATACAAATTGTACCATCCGAACGAAATGGAGATGTGCTTCATTTGTTGGACGAGTACAAATCACTGCAATATGGAGAGGCTAAATTGAATCAAACCATCTACCTCGGCCTATGAAACAGAGCCATGCGAAAATGAAACTCGGGGAACAAATCTTCTCTATGAATTAGAGGAGACTAATTCAATGATATCATTTAATAAAATAAAAGTTTACAATATATCACACAGATAACTTTATTAAATTTTAAATACCTGCCAATATTATTTTATTTTTATTCTACTACTACCCTCGTCCATTCACATAAGCATACGTATATTAAAGTAGGTCGCTTTATAAAGGGTGTTTTTTATTGAGGTATAGAACTTCGAATTGAAATAAAACACAAGAAAATCGTTTTAATGTCCATCAATTTGGCTTTATTGGAAGGATAATTTTATGCCATTAATGTTTAAATATGATTTCGGGCATGTGGCCGCCGCGGCTGGCTCGAATATAGCCAATTCTACAGGTCCAATGTTGGCAATAACGCCACGAACGTTGGCTTCCAAGCCCCCTAACGTTTCTGGTTTGTTGGCGTAGACGAGCGACTTCACATATCCCCAAAGAAAATAATCCAATGGTGTCAAAACACACGATCTTGGTGGCCAATTGACAGGTCCATACCGCGAAATTATGCGCTCATCGAATGTTTCCTTCAATAATTCGATTGTGACGTGCGCTGTGTGGCATGAGCTTGCGGTGAATTTCGCGAACTGAACCATTACTTTCGAAATAAATTTGCACGATTTGCAAGCGTTGTTCTTTTGTCAACCTGTTCATGATGAAATGGCAAGCCAAACTAAATATTAATCACTTGACAGCTGACAAAATGGCCGCCAGTTAAAAAAGTGATGCCAACTTAAAGTTCCATACCCCAATAAAAAACACCCTTTACATACAGACAAGAACGTGTTCCCAAGTCCATTTAAAAAATAATTTTTGGAATATTTATAAAAATAGGTTCTGACTTGAACCGTTGGCTATCTAAACCACTTTCAACGCATATTCTTTTTTGTTTTTCGAAAATTAAAATTCTTCATAAGAAAACACAAAACTTTTCTAGATTTTCGATTTGAATTGTACTTTTTTAGTTATTTCCTGATCCTACGTTAAGTCGATCTGATACTGTAGAAGACCCTATGTGGATTGTATAAAATATTCGGCCCGGTCGAACTTAATGCCCTTTCTGGTTGATGAGAAATTCTAGCCACATTCTGAAAACGTATATTTGATTTGTTTCCTGATGAATTGAGCATGGCCTTTAGGTCCTTCCAAACAACAACTCGTCAAAGTCTTTGGAATCACCATAAAATATGTCAACATTTTTGTCTAGTTTGTAACCGCTGCACTAGACCGCGAGACCCAGTCTAATGTATGTATGTACATCATATATAGCATTCTATACATATTTATATTCAGCCATGCACCAACACGAACACTAACATCAACACCAATACAGCAGTTATGGCCAAACTTTTCCACTTGGCCATCATAAACTATGGCGAACATCATAATTTCAATAAAAAGCAATGTTGTTGCCATCGTTGCCGATGTTGTTAACTAGTCCTCTAGTCCTCCCATGCTCCTCGTGCGCTCCACAATGAATTGCGAAATGCGAGCATAGAGGAAAACGAAGAAGTAGTAGAGACAGTAGTAGTCGAAGAAATAGAAGAAATAAAATAAAATTAAGTATTGATAAGGAAACCGTTTCTGGGAAAATGGAAATTTTCTATTTCACAAATCGTATTGGCAAAGTTCCTCGCTCCGCAGATAAGATAACTTTCTTTTTCATCTCTCTCTCTTCCTGTGTTTGTGTGTCTCTCTGTTAAAGCTATACCAACATATTTTATGGCAAAAGGAGGTCGGCGGCGTAGACTTTCGCTTAAGCAAAAGTAAATCAAATTTATTCGCAGCAAGTTTTTGTGGTTAAAATAAGTTATAAACTTGTTTAGTATTCGATAACATCTGTTTTCGAATCGGTATTGTTTGGTGCGTTGTGATATGATTAATGTTGATTTCAAGCTCTTAATGTACTTGCTGTGAAATCAATGCTGCGGAAATGTTATTGGAATTTTTCATTCAATCAAATTGAAAGCTCATCCGAGCCAAACTTGTTTATATGTTGTTCTTGTTGTTGTTTGGTAGTAGAGTGTTACATTTATTGCTAGAAATGCAAAGAAAACTTTTTAGAAATGAATCTAAATCTAACCAAAGTATTTCTTGGGCCAATAAAATCTTGTGGTTTGTGCAAATGTTAATCATTCAGCAAACATGTTGATACTATTCATGATACTAGGATGGTGGTTTATAACACCATCAAATACCGATAGGAGTTTCTACGCTTATAGAAATTCGGTGTATATATTCCTCTGATTGCGCAGACACGTAAAATAAATGGATTTTTCGAAAATCGTACGTTTAGGGGGTAAATAACAATAAATTATATACCAACCAATTGGTCGCAGCTAGATTCATGAAACTCGGTGTATACATTCCTCCGACTACATAGGGGACACAATTGGAACAGAAGGATAAAAATGGTACGCGGCTACAGCTAGATGATGAAATTCGGTGTGTACATCCCTCTGGTTACGTAGACATGTAAAATAAAGAGATTTTCAAAAGTTATACTTTAAAGGTGGTAAAAGGGGATAAACATGGTACCAACCAAATGACCGTAGCTAGAATCGTGGAATTCGGTATATACATTCCTCTGACTGCATAGACTAGAGATGGGCGCGACTCACGTGAATTGCGTGAATCACGCGTGATGCTGAGCCAAATTTATATTACTCACGTTCGTGAAGTCACGTGATTTTCGCGTGAGTCTCGCATGTTTTTTATTTTGTATACCCTCCACCTCCGAGATGGGTGTATACTAACTTTGTCATTCCGTTTGTAACACCTTGAAATATTGACCTGAGACCCTATAACGTATATATATTCTTGATCGTCATACAATTTTAAAACGATCTAGCCATGTCCGCCCGTCCGTCTGCACGCTAGCATTTAAACGAAATGAACGAACGTTCAAATTTTCCATAAATGTGTCTTATAGTCGTAGATCGGTTGGGATTGAAATGGGGCGAAATCGGCCCGAAGGGAAAATTTTTTCCCTCACAAGGACTAAATATACCCATAATAATCCCTAATATTTTAGAGAATTTAAGCATATTTTTTCAATATATCTGCTTGTACTTACTTGATATTGGGTATGCACATTCCCCCGATTACAAAAACTTGCACCATAAAGTGATTCTTATTTGTAGGGGGTGAAATGGGACAAATAAGGGATAAAAATGGTACATATTAAACGACAACAGCTAGAAGCACGAAATTCGGTGTGTACATTCCTCTAATTTAGTAGATACATAATATAAAGTATTTTTTCCAAATTCGTACTTTTAAGGGGTAAAATGGGAATAGAGGGATAAAAATGGTACCAACCAAACGGCTGTACCTAGAATAATGAAATTCGGTGCATACATTCCTCTGATTGCATAGACAAGTAAAATAAACGGATTTTTCAAAATTCGTACTTTTTGGGGTTAAAATGAAAAAGGGGATAAAAATAGTACCAATCAAATGACCGCAGCTAGAGTCATGAAATTCGGAGTATACATTCCTTTGACTACGTAGACATGAAAAATAAAAGTTTTTTCCAAATTCACACTTTCAAGGGATACAATGGGTACGGAGGGATAAAAATGGTACCAACCAAACGGCTACACCTAGAATAATGAAATTCGGTGTATTCATTCCTCTGATTGCGTAGACTCTTAAAATAAACAGATTTTTCGAAATTCGTACTTTTTGGGGTTAACATGATAAAAGGGGATAAAAATAGTACCAATAAAATGACCGCAGCTAGAGCCATGCAGTTCGTTCAGTATGCATTCGTCTATCTGCGCAGACACGGAAAATAGGCGAATTTTTCGAAATTCGTACTTTTTGGGGTTAAAATGGAAAAGGGGGATACAAATAGTCCAACCAAATGACCGCAGCTAGAGTCATGCAATTCGGAGTATACATTCCTCTGACTGCGTAGACACGGAAAATAAACGGATTTTTCGAAATTCGTAATTTCAAGGAATACAATGGTACAGAGGGATAATCACTCATGCGACCACCGCCAGCATAGACACACAAAATAAAAGAATTTTTCCAAATTTGTACTTTATTTTTTCCGGTAAAGCTACTGCACTACTATGAAAATCAACAGCATCTGTAGAATGCAGGCTGTCGTGGAGTGTATTTTAGGTTCGGGACGGCTGAACTTACCGTCTTTTTCACTTGTTTCTATATAATTCCAAAATTTCTTTAAGATATCGAATTAGTTGAATCTGTTTTTCCAAAAAGTTACTTTTTTAGGCAATTTTTGTAGTGAATCAGAAAAAGTGATTCACTATTAATTGTCTGTTACATATTATTAATGCTCGGGTTCTGTATTTATTTGATTCATAATTATAATAAGGTTTTCCTCTCCCAGTGAAAACACCGTATACCATGGAAGACATATATATATATATATATATATATATATATATATATATATATATATATATATACATATATATATATATATATATATATATATATATATATATATATATATATATATATATATATATATATATATATATGTCTGAAGGCTATATCAAAATCTAAACCGATCTCGCAAATTTTTAACTCCAAATAGTTAGAGTACAAAAAAGTGATATGTATTAAATTTAAGATCGGTTGAAAATATGGCCTTTAAGAGAATGCAGAAATGTTCCTCAATGGAACGACGGGAATAAATAATAAGAAATGGTTAACTGCAATTCACCTAGCCGGTACACTCGAATATGACCAATTTTCATAGTAATTAATTTAGTTTGACAAAGCACCGATTTCAAAAGTAAAAATTAATTGACTATTAATAAAATGTTTTTTTCTTTTGATCCACGGTGGATACGAATTGGATTTCGATTTTGTCTAAAAAATCTAATTGTGGGATTTATTTTCCTAATTTTAGAAATTGTGGGATTTTTACCTGTCTAGTAGTTCGCAAACTTTTCAAAAGTTAATAGAATTCTCTGTGCATAGTGCAATCGAAAATATTTCATGAATATGATGAAACTACCCACAAGTCTGCTTAACCTATAGTTTGTTTTAACTAACAGTTATAACTGTTGGTTAGTAAAGATGATGATTGGACTCCTCAGATCAGGATGTTGTACTCATTAGACAACTTTGGAAAGCATAACGCCACATCTGTACTCAATTTTTCTATGTAAATTTTGCCAAAAGCCAAAATACGAAATATTGATGAATTAAATTTATAATTACAAATTATCAAAGACCTCAAGCTCGTTTTTAATTTAATAAATATTATATTATCATGAGGAATTCTATTAATTTTATGAAAACCTAATATGATTAATTGGCTTTTAGTGTGGCGACTTTATTTTGTGGAAGATTTTACTACGAGCATTTCCTATTACTCCAATGAGAATTCTGACAGAAGTATTGCGTGATTTCTGACTATGATGACTACAATTTTTCAATAAATTCGCCAAAACAAATGTTTTGAACAACAGACACAACATTTGCGAAAATGTTAATTTATATAAGACTGATGACAATATGGTAAGGACTCTATTCAGTAGTTCCTCCGATGAGTTATCCCCTCACAGTGTATGGCTCTCCTCCTTTCCATTGCAAGACACAAAATTTCCTTCGTAAGAACAGAAAACTTGATCGAACTAACTGGTATTCAAAAAACACCTAAAAGTCAATCAAAATCGATCACTAATCAAACAAGACTAAAACTTTAAATTAAAATCAAGAAGAAAGACTACACTGAAAAAATGATCTTCATAATATTTATGATTTTGTCTTAACCTCAGTGACAATTTTCATTAAAAAGTCGCCAAGGAAACATTTCATAAAAACATGCTTTATAAAGCACAAATCAATGAAAAGTGTCATAGATTTTATGAAACATTTCGTAGAAACTATGAAATGCAGTTCTTCATTCGAAGAACTTTTGTCATAAAAATGCATTACTTTTCATATGATTTATGAAAATTTTCATAGATTTTATGAAAAAACTTCATTAATTTTATGAAATATAAACAAAAAGCAAAAAAGGTCTGACTCGTCAACTAACCAATCAACACACACCACCATTGCGAGAGTCTTTGCAATTAATATGTCCTTGACTTAAATCATGGTTCAAACTTATGTCAGAGTTAACGGATTACAAATGAGAATTGGTAGCATTCAACGAATAAAAATGTAGTTGTAAGTTATGAAACATTTCATAAAAACAATGAAGTCCTTCACTATATTTATGAAGACATTTCATAACAATTTCGTTTTATGAAATGTGAAATGTTTATGAAAAACAAGTAAAAACGGCGTTAAGTTCGGCCGGGCCGAACTTTATATACCCTACACCATGGATTGCATTCCACAGAGGATGTGGAATACATTATCAGACTGTACGTCTGTTGCAAAATAACCTTACTTCATGATTCAACCAATTTTTACCGTAAAAGAAAAAGTATGAATTTGGAAAAAACTTTTTATTTTGCGTGTCTATGAAATCAGAGGAATGTATACACCGAATTCCATGATTCCAGCTGCGCCCATTTGGTTGGTACCATTTTTACCCCCTTGACGTTTCTACGCAATTAGAATTGCATCATTCTAGCTGTAGTCGTTTAGTTGGTACTATTTTATCCCTCTGTACCATTGTATCCCATGAAAGTACGAATTTCGAAAAATCCGTTTATTTTCCTTGTCTACGCATTCAGAGGAATGTATACTCCGAATTGCATGACTCTAGCTGCGGTCATTTGGTTGGTACTATTTGTATCCCCTTTTTCTATTTTGACCCCAAAAAGTACGAATTTCGAAAAATCAGTTTTTTTTCCGTGTCTACACAGTCAGAGGAATTTATACTCCGAATTTCATGACTCTAGCTGCGGTCATTTGATTGGTACTATTTTTATCCCCTTTTTTCATTTTAACCCCAAAAAGTACGAATTTTAAAAAATCCGAGTATTTTACTTGTCTATGCAATCAGAGGAATGTATACACCGAATTTCATTATTCTAGGTACAGCCGTTTGATTGGTACCATTTTTATCCCTTTATTCCCATTTTACCCCTTAAAAATACAAATTTGAAAAAAAAAAACTTTAAATTATGTCTCTACTCAGTTAGAGGAATGTACACACCGAATTTCGTGTTTCTAGCTGTTGTCGTTTAATATGTACCATTTTTATCCCTTTTTTGCCCCATTTCACCCCCTACAAATAAGAATCACTTTATGGTGCACGTTTTTGCTATACGGGGAATGCGCATACCAAATATCAAGCAAATGTAAACAGACATATTCAAAAAACATGCTTAAATACGCTAAAATATTAGGGATTATTATGGGTATTTTTAGTTCTTGTGAGGGAAAAATTTTTCCCTTTGGGCCGATTTCGCCACGTTTCAATCCCAACCTATCAACGACTATAAGACGCATTTATGGAAAATTTGAAAGTTCTAGCTCCTTTCGTTTAGATGTTAGCGTGCTTTCAACAGACGGACGGGCGGACATGGCTAGATCGTCTTAGAATTTTATGACGATCAATAATATATATACTTTATAGGGTCGCAGGTCGAAATTTCAAGGTGTTACAAACGGAATGACAAAGTTAGTATACCCCCAGCCTGGAGGTGGAGGGTATAAAAATGTACGAAACTTTTTATTTTATATATGTATTTTTCATACAAATTAAGAAAAATGCACTAAATTTATGAAAAACCTTTTATGAAATCGCTTCATCAATATTATGAAGCAAAATTCTTTCAGGGTACAAATTCAATACCAACACAAAATTATTTTTCACATAAAATTTCAGAATTATAAATTTTATTGTGAAGTCAGGTTTCAGTAAAGGCAATAATGTGATGGCATGATAGTATTATTTATGGGATATTTTTTATGTTTTGATTAAATATGATTAAAGCGTGTGTAGATCTAAATACAATGGATCTTGAGTAAATCGTCTGGAACTGGTCTAGGCATCATGTGCGAGTTATTAAAAATGATAACATACTCGTATGTTCAATCTCAAAAGGCCAGTTACAAAACCAATTACGAAACGTTAACGAAGGTAAGCATATATTTTTTGTAAACCCATCGTGTCTACCAAACGACCATATAAGGGAAGAAGAACAGGAGATGTTGTAACTATATACGTGTGCTTGGTTCAACCCCTCTATGTGTGCGTGTGTGTGTTTCCATTTAGACAAGCAATTAGAATAAATTAAAATATCTCAACTGAATTAAGAGTATTTATGTACATACATGTGTGTGTGCGTGTGTATGTGTATGAGAATTAAAACTTTTTCCACAACAGACACAGTAATTAACAATTACTATTAATTATTATTTAATAAGACAGGAACATGAAGTGGAACAAGAACAGGAAACAGACCTTTAACGGTCCCATGTACACGGTAAATTGTCATTGTACACGTCGGTGGGTAATGATGATGATGCGTTCGGTGAAACGGGAAATGGAAGAGGGAGTGGGACATAACCTTTTATGGCTCAGCGCGAATACGTTTTAACTTGTGTCTGCCACAAACAATACAACGCACAGGCAGTAGCTGGCACACACACACAAACGTAGAATATTTCCGCAATTACTTTGCTGGCATCAGTCGATGGCTTCTGCTGGAGCAGTCATAGAGTAGGAACTGCGTTTAATTTTATGAATCCGATATGAGATGGCATCATATACATAATAAGGAACGGAAACGACATGTTGATTGCACAGCGAAAGAAATCGAAAAAAAACCAAAGGAAAGGAATAAAGCCCGCCAGTGTACGGATGTCATCTCCGCATTCGTACACCCCTTATGCGATTCAGGTCAGCATTAAACTAGAGCTAAACTTGGCGTCTGGCATACATCCATCAAAGGATACAGGATAAGTGCACAAGGTGCCTACATACTTTGACTTTTCATTTGCCAAGCTCTTTCAAGGCTTCCCTGGCATTAGTTATTTTCTCCAGAATTTCAAACTTATGCCAGCCGGCCGGGAGTTTTTGCCATAGTTTCTTACTTTAAGGATTTCTCGTTGATCAGCCTTAACCAAGCAATATGTATTAGCTTGCCATCCTATGTAGTACTTCATTAGAGAGAGGGAGAGAGAGAAGCAGAAAGCTAAGGCAATCTCTACAACACAGACCAAGGCGAAGGAAGACCTTCTACTTCGAAATCCGTTCACTTAACATACTACGCAGTGTGTGTGCGAGTGTGTGTTTCGCCCGTAAACCAAGAATCCTTGCAAAATACAAAATCACGCACAAACACACACACTCGCACACACACATTATCGCACACAAGCACTGATGCGAATACAAACGAAGGAGGAGGAGGCTCTGCTAAATCCAACACCAAATGAAACACAATCACATTATAGCCAAACAACAACAACACAGCCACCACCTCCACCAAACAACAACAAACAAACCAAAAGAACAAACAGCACACGCACACATACATCAGGCGTACACACACACACATACGCACACAAGGACATCCATCCATACGCATTAGGCCAAATTGAAACACAACACTGCTTTACTACAATTCGATGTAAGACATTGCCAACCAACGCTGCGTGTGTGTGTTCTAAGGACGCTTGGGTTGCTGTGAGTGCAAGGAACGAAGGTCGTGTGGAAATTATGGAGAAATGTAACCACAGATGAAGTTTTCGTTTAAGTCGAATGCAAAAGTTGCAATTTTTAAATAGAAATGTTTATAATTTGAAGTTAAGTTCAGAGATACAAGCCGACCGATTTTGAGCCGACAAGCCGCCGCCGCATGTTTCTGCACGAGCCGCGCCGCCGCGATTTTATTAGTTCACATCGACTTCAACCACGCCGCCGCACAGAGGGTTGAAATCCATCAAAAGTGGCGATTAATTCAAAAGATGAACTTTAACTTTAATAACCGTATTTGGTACCGGGTGAAAGAAGATAAAATTCTACATCACTAATTGCCAAAATAAAAGTTCTTAGTTGTTTACTTTATTTGCAGTGTGTCTTCAAAGTTCAGTAATTATTATTATTTTTGCGCGCATTGGTTAAAAGTGAAAATTTGCATATTTCCAGTGATAATTTTTTTAATTAAGACTTCTAAAAGTGAAAATTTTATTATGGAGCCGTCTACTTCAGGTATTTGAGCATATGATAAATATTTGTTTGTTTAGATAAATGTTTTGAAAATATTGAAAAAACAAAAATAAGGAAATTGCTCCAAAAATGAGGTATTTTTGATGTTTGTATTGGATTTCAACTGAATCATCGGTGAAACTTGGTAAAAATGCTTATATTTTCTTAAAATATGAAGTTTCAGCTTATAAATTCCAGAACATCTTTTTGCCTTTTTGTTGCATTTTTTGACTTATTAAAGAATTTGTAAAATAACTCCAGTCGCTAAAAATATATGTGAAAAAATAAAACAAACAAAAAATCACTTTGACCTTATTATCTTTTGTCTTTATATTCCGTTTAGTATTTGTTATTGTAGCTACTGAGTGTGCAGTTTATTAGAGATGGGTGCGTGAGTAATTTTAAATCACGCGCACTCACGAAAAAAAAAATTAATTAATTAATTCCAAATTACTTACAAAGCTTCGTTTGAAAATCTGAATAATATGAGAAAATTATATTTTACACACGTACACTGTTTTGAAAAATAAATTTGATCACGCTTCCATCTCTATTTAGTTTAGTTTTTTATTTGTACCCTACATGATAAATGTTGGTCATGTACATACATGCGAACATACGAGTACTTTTGTCATCTTGGTTTAAGCTGATGATGTTCCATCTACCAATGTATTGATAATTAATTGGTAAGAATTTAATACGTAGGGTATTTAAGATTCGGTACAGCCACGTTCATTTATTTTTTTATTGACTGTCAATGTTTTGTTTAATGTGATGTTATTTATTGAAAGTGTTGTGTGTTTGTAAATTACTTCATTGACTTCAAAAGCTATAGGGAGCACTTTTCCCGTAAATTCAGTCGGGAAAATGCAATAGAAGACGTCTTTAATAGATTTCTTTTAAGTTCAGATCCATTTATTTCGAGCAAGAGGAAGAGTTGTAAAAAGAAAATACAGCAAATGCCTCAGACTGCATTGGAGTTACTTATTCTTACCCAAAATGAAAATGATAATGGTGACGAAGATGATGAAGATGAAGATTATTTTAACGAATTGTATGATGTTTAAGAAGTAAATGATTATTATTAAGTAAATTAATTTTATAATGGTTGTGAAGTAAATGATGATTATGAAGTTAATAATACTTTTAAAATTAATGAAATGAAGTAAATAAAAAAACCGTACAATTATATTTTTTTTAATTATTTTTTTCCTGTAATGGTTGTTTATTTTATTTTTATAATATAGTTTTTGTTTATGAATATTGATCAATAAGATATAATAATATTTTCTAATGTAACTTTTTTTAAATATGTGGAATTATGGAATTTGAAGAAAAAAAATAGGATTTAAAATTTTGGGTATATAAATACAGATTAAATATTTATTAATTTTTATTTTTTAAGAACAATTTTTTTCTAAAAGCACATTAAGTATGCTCTAATTTTCAATTGCATTTCCTAATTTATCGTTTTTCTTTGAAAAGTTACAGCGAAAATTGTGATATAAGACCACTTTTTCCAAAATACAAAAAAGGTCATAAAAGATTAAAACAACAATTTTTTTTTTATTGCGAAATATATGGAACTTACTTTGAATTTGGTATCCCACTATATGATGACGTCGACGAATATTAAATTGAATTATTAAATTTTGATTTGAAAGTCGCATTTATATAAGTCCATTCCAGTATGTATGACCATGAGTTCCTATAAAGAACAATAAAAGATGGCTACTCTAAGCTTCCACTTTGCTTAGGCTTACTAGTTTATGGTGCACTTATGCTTCCTTTCATGGTTATATTTAAACTGAAGATGTTTTGCTCGGCCACTCATGAATGGGGCACAAAGCCACAAATCTAGCAACGATTATCTTCGTCGGCACACATATGTATATTTAGGAAATAAAGTTGCACTGTCCTCCGACTATAATACCATTTGCACTGTTCGGACATTTTTGGAACATGAACCTAATTATTATGCTTCTTTGGTGTGTCAAAGTAGGCAGAGCTTTACCATTCTTTGGAAGGATTATGGATTATCAAGATGTCTGATCAAATATGCCTCGCATGAAAATCTGTAATTGCAAACATTTTTATTAAATTCATCTATATTATGGGAATGTATTCCCACTCCCAAAAAATAATTGTATGGGATAAAAATATTAAATTATAGGAACATTGGCTCATATAGGCTAATATTAACGAATATTGAACCACTTGCCAAAAAAAATAAAAAAGTATTAAAATCCACTACAAATTGTTGGCAAATAAATTTCGTAATGAGAGAACGAGCCGACAAATGAGCCGAAAGCCGCCGCCGCCGATAATTCTGCGTCGGCTTGTAACTCTGGTTAAGTTCGGCCGGGACGAATTTTATATACCCTCCTCACAGTAACATATGCCGCAATATGAACTAGCTTATTTATTTATTCGATTACTATACTGAAAGTGGAGGCAATTATAACCTGACCCTACAGAGTAAGAGGGAATATATAATTTGGGACAGACAAAAAGTGTAACGCATTGAAGGAGTGACTTAAGACCCTAAGTATGACTGGAACATATCCGTTTCACAACTTTTTAAGCTGCTTGAACCATGTCCGTCCGTCCGTCTGTCTGACTGGCTGGTGGACACTATAACTCTCGAAAGAAATTAAGGAATCAATTCAAACTTTGCACACTTAGTTTAAGTTCGATAATGGGATTTCATAATTTCCTGAGATTATGTAGTTCGGTCATATGCAAATATAAAAAGGCAAATTTAATTGTTGGAGCTAATATATCGCCACATTATTTGTGAATTTTAGTCAAATGTAACATAATCAATATTAAACTCGATTTTAGGTTTTTTTTGTGGTGTATTAAACAAAGTTATAATATTGACTTATACTACCTAAATGGTTTGAGTATGTTTAACATTAACCTCCGTTGTCGTGTAGCTCTGTTAATCTAAAGTTAGGGCTAACAGATAGTTATACAGTTGAACTTTAACCGTGACTCTATTAACCGTGAAGCTGAGTGGTTGATTTTTTTACCTCTATTAACCGTGATTTACCTCTATTATCCGTGATGCACATGTCCATGTGACTGCTTGTTTGTTTTTTTCGTATAATACACACGCATCTCTCATATTAAAATTCGGTGATTCCCCTTTTTCATGAAAGTGTAATTTTCATATCTAATTTCATATTCATTCATCCGTGTGAAATTTGATCTGTCAAGACGTGTTTTCCTTACATCAAGCCACCGTCAAAAACTAAATCCGCGAAAAGAGCAAGAAAGGTTCTTTCAATTGAAGAAAAAATGGAGCTGATTAATGAATACTCAAAACGTAAAGTACCTTTTAAAATGTTGTCTGAAAAATATGGAGTTGGCATTCAAACTGTATCCGATTTAATAAAAAACAAAGATCGGATTTTAAAATTTTGCTCCGATACTGATTCAATGCTTGGCCTTAAACACAGATATACACTAAAAATATCCGAAAATCCAAAAGTTGATTTCGCAACATATGAATGGTTTCGGCAAGAAAGATTAAAGGGAACTCCAATTTCAGGTAAGTTAACTGAAATCGAGATATTGTATGAACTTAAACTGAAATTTGCTTCTGAACATCAGGCGAAATGATTGTCGAAAAGGCAAAAATTTCCATTTGAAGTTAAACATGAATTCAGGGTGCACTTATTCATTTGGTTGGTTGGATAAATTCAAAAAACGTCATGGAATCCGTCGACTGAAATCTACGGGAGAAAAGGAGTGTGCTGATTATGAGTCTGTTACGATGTTTGTGGACGACTTGGATGAAATCATTAAAAACGAACAACTTACAACTGAAGACGAAATCGTAGATATGGTTACCCAAAGCCAAGAAGATGAGCTTGATTCAAATTCCGAGGAATCAGATGGAGGAAATGCGGACGAAACGCCTACATTGGCTCAGGCAATAGAGGCTAGTACTATTTTGTTAGGTTTTTTAGAAAACTTTAATTGTCCAAGTATTTCAGAACCAGATAAAATGCAAATATATCGCATACAAACTCATTTGTTGGAAGAACAATCAAAAGCTAAAAGCATAAGACAGACTTCCATAAAAGATTTTTTTAAATATATGTATGTATTCCTAGAGATATGATAAGTTATTTATAGACGCAGATTTATATGTTTTTGTCGAAAATAAATAAAAATAGTAAAATTTATACATGTAAAATTTTACCTCTTTTAACCGCGATTTTCGGTTATTCGTGATTAGCCCGGTCCCGAGCATCACGGAAGTTCAACTGTAGATGTTTTGCGCAATATTTTTTAGTTTTCCCAATAAAATCATACAAAAAACAATTAAGGAAAAGCTAAAGTCGGCTACTTTCCCTCCACTTTCCACCCCACTACAATTGAATTCGGGGAAAAAGTGATATCAGGGAAGATTTTTTGAAATATATTGTGCTGTGATAAATTTGAAGAAAATTAGTTAAAATATTGATAACGAAATTTGTATGGAAGCTATATCTAAACCTGAACCAACGTTCACCATAGAAGTTTATAGTCGAATTATAAGGTATTGTGCCAAATTTGAAGTAAATCAAGTAAAATATGTGGTTTCTAGTTAAATCGGGAAGCGATATTAGTATGGAGTCGGATTTCTACCCCCAGCTGACTGCTAAAAATAACGGAAATGGCGGGAACTCTTTCTTGCTTGTGATTCGTGTCATTCGAAATTATCAAGTTTTATTAATAATGGAAGATTTTAATTTATATAGAGGAGCGCCCCGGTAGTTGAGTTTCCACCAGAGGCTCTGGTCTGTCGCTGCAATAACTAGGTATAATGGTCTTAGTCACCCCGATTCAATCCCTGGACCCAAAATTAGAATATATGCATATGTATTATAATTCATAATAAATAAATAAAATTTACATAGAGGACATTTTAAAACATGCGAAAAGTTCATCAGTACAGCATTAAGTTACCAGAGAATCTTGAAATTCAGTATTTTTCTTAACAAGATTTGAATTGGATGAATGAGAAAATTTTCATAGAAATTCCAGCTTCTCTGGCATATTTCTCGTCTTCAATAAAAAGAGAGGGATCCATCTCCATCTTTCGAAGAAGCTTAAATTCTGACTAAATAAAGAAACAGGTTTTGATCACGTGTACATTTTACATTTGCAAAGATTACGATCTATTAATGAATAAGCGTTTAAGATCGACCAGAAGAGAAAAAACAAGTAAAAACGGCGTTAAGTTCGGCCGGGCCGAACTTTATATACCCTCCACCATGGATTGCATTCCACAGAGGTTGTCGGTTTTCAGAAGTGCAGTAAAATTACAGGAAAATATATATTTTTTAATATAGCCAAACCAAAACAAATACAAATATTGAAAAATTAATTTTATAAATAAATATAATGTTTTAATTATTTCAAACCACGCTTATAAGGTAATGCTACCAATTCGTCAATTCAAAAAAGAAATATTCTTATATTTATATTTTGGAAAAAAATACTTTTATATTATGTATCTACTCAATAGAGGAATGTACACAGCGAATTTCGTGTTTCTAGCTGTTGTCGTTTAATATGTACCATTTTTATCCCTTTTTTGACACATTTCACCCCCTACTATAAGGGGAATGCGCATACCAAATATCAAGCAAATATAAACAGAAATATTCAAAAAACATGCTTAAATACGCTAAAATATTAGGGATTATTATGGGTATATTTAGTGCTTGTGAGGGAAAAATTGTTCCCTTTGGGTCGATTTCGCCCCATTTCAATCCCAACCGATCTACGACTATAAGACGCATTTATGGAAAATTTGAACGTTCTAGCTCCTTTCGTTTAGATGCTAGCGTGCTTTCAACAGACGGACAGACGGACGGACATGGCTAGATCGTCTTAGAATTTTATGAAGAATATATATACTTTATAGGGTCTGAGGTAGATATTTCAAGGTGTTACAAACGGAATGACCCTCCACCCCCATCCTGGAGGTGGAGGGTATAATGACAAATTCTAAAAGTGTTCAATAAGTAAGAATTTTCTACTCCTGTGATGATGAAGCTTTGAGAGTTTATATTGAAAGTCGATGTGTTCATTTCTATAATTGAGTAGATACGTAAAATAGAGGAATTTTTTTTCGAAATTTATACTTTTTAGGGATACAATTAGAGAAGAGGGATAACAATGGTACCAACCAAACCGCTGAAGTTGAACTCATGAAATTTGGTGAACACATTCTGTGGTGTGGTATACACATTCTGACTGTGTAGACGCGAAACATAAAGGATTTTTTTTAAATTTGTACTCTTAGGCGGAAAATAGGACGAAAGGGGATAAAAATGGTACTAACCAAACAGCTACGGTTAGAATTGTGAAATTCGGTTTGCACATTGATTGATTGATTGCGTAGACAAGAAAAATAAAGATTGACATTTGTACCATTAGGATCATAATGGTATAAAATTGGTACCAACCAATTTGGTACACTCGTCTGACTGCGCAGGCGTAGGGCAAATAAGGATATTTACAAGTTAGTACTTTTAAGGTCAAAATAATATAAAACAGGTACCAAGCAAACGTCTAAAGGAATAATAAATTTAGATCTGTAGATTAGATCAATGTGGACGCGAAACATAATAGTGCTTTTTCGCACCAAAATGATACAGAAACTTAGTCCCGCCCGGTCGAACTTAACGCCTTTTTACTCGTTTATTTTTTCGTTTGTTTAAATTCAGTCCGTAATCAATATTTGATTTGATCTGGGATATTGTCCTGGCTCAAGACATTTTTGCGCCTATATTTTGTAGAATGTAAATTTATTTGTAAATGGCGTGTTGTCATTTAGTACTTGACATAATTTCTGGCCCGTGATGACCATTTTACACTTTTTCAAAAATCCGCACACATCAATGACTGGTGACAACATCAATATATTGTCAATATATCGATAATGGAGTTTTTACACGTACCTGTCGCCAATCAAACTCGATTACTCGATATGGTGTCTCTAATCATTGTATGTAGTTTCTTGCACGACATAAGCACGATATTTTCCTGGTACTTATCGTTATAAACATACATTTCGAAGATAAATGTCGTGGATTCCTTGGGGAATCGTTAATGACAATTTCATGTACACAAACAACGATGGTGTCAACTGGGACTGTGTCCTTTTTCCCTCAAACTTGTCGAGCTTATTACAGTGCCCTCGTAAATTTGCAAAGTAGCCACCACAGCCGAAGAGACACATACTTCCACTTCACACACACACAGACATCAAGTGACACCTCATTGTGTGTGTAGAGAGTCGAGTGTAGAGTGTACTATCGGCTTGTGTGTGTTTTGGGTTTGTCGGTCTGGGCGAGCCAAACAACAACAACAACAACAACAGTAAAAGGAAAATTATTGTTCTCTCGTTACTCGGTGCGAAAAAGGATGGAAACAGAGAAAACAAATTAATTAAATGAAATCAAAATTACAATGTGTACATTTACTTTTTTTACTCCAATTGTTTGTGCGTTTGTGTGTGTGCCTGTGTGTGTGTTTGAGTTTGTGTCTCACATTTTGCACATTCTAAACGTGGCTGG
The DNA here is from genome assembly GCA_947397865.1 of Polietes domitor. Lineage (NCBI taxonomy): Eukaryota > Metazoa > Arthropoda > Insecta > Diptera > Muscidae > Polietes > Polietes domitor. The sequence continues at coordinate 139,303,637 of OX377619.1, forward strand.
GCACAGGATGAACGAACGACAGGACAACTACGTTGAGAGTACCGAGAGTACGCGAGTCCTGCTACATTTAATTAAGTTCATCGCTTTGGCTTTTTATCAAAAAAGGCTACAACAACAACAACAGCGAAAAACAATCAATTCGCCAAAAAAGTGAACCAAAACACTGGCCGCGATGCGATGAGATATTTTAATTGGATTAAAAATTGTTGTATATTTTGGATGGCCAACTACCACGGCGATGGAACACAACATCATCACCGGCGACCGACCGGCCCCGGTTTGATTGGGTTCATTATGCGGCACTTCCTGCCCCCGACCACCCTACCACCCCACCTTCAGTCCTGCGGCGTTGACTCTTTTCAACACTGGACGACGGCATAGGGTTGTTGTAATGAATGGCCTTTAAATGTATTGATTAGTTTGTGTTTGCTAAATATACAAACAATTTGAATAATTGTGTTAATAGACGACGTAGCGCACGCTGTTGTTGTTCCTGATGCTGCTGCTGCTGCTGAGGCTGATGATGGTGCCTGCGAACGTCCATGTCGATGTGGCCAAATACTCTGGTTGTGCAGAGCCAAGGAACACAAGTAACGAACGTCTCTTTGATTCACTGACTCCCTTTGTAAAAGGCAAAACAATTAAAGGCTTTTAATGTTTAAATGTATTTACATTATTCGTCGATCCATACATACATACGCATGTACGTACGCACGTACGTGTTTATGTCGCCTGTAGAGGCTGGGGCAGGCAACTTGATTAGTATTCCTGCAACGTACGGAAAACGTACAAATATATTTTGTAATTAGGCACTTTGTCACCACAGCTCTTTTTGGGTCGCAAGACAGTCGGTTTGAGAAAGCGGCAATACCGGATTAAGGCTTTTATTTACGCAATGTAATGTATTAACAAATTTAAATGCGCCTTTAAGAACACAAACGACCATAAATATTACACTATATTTTGAACGAATATGAATATTTGAATAATTTAATAAATATCTCATATAAAAGAAGGAAAAATGACATTAAGTTCGGCCGAAACGAATATTATGTATCCTCTCCATCTATGCGGTATTAATTAAAACAAGTAGAAAGGGCGTTAAGTTCGGTCAGGCCGAATCTTACAAGCCCTCCACCATGCGGTGTGCAGACTGTAAATGCGGAAACATTGGGGAAATTATGATATTTTATATGCAAATTGTGATAGTTGTATACCATTAGATCCTAAAAGTGCAAATTTGTAAAAATTATTTATTTCCGCCGTAATCAGCGGAATGTATGTTCGATACCAACTCAATCCCTTTTGCCATGTTCACATTAAAGGCTGATATTTACTTCTCACGAAAATTCTATAAAATAATTTCATATCCAGGATGGTGGTATACTAACTTCGTCATTCCGTTTGTAACACCTTGAAATTTCGACCTGCGACCCTATAAAGTATATATATTATTGATCGTCATAAAATTCTAAGACGATCTAGACATGTCCGTCCGTCTGTTGAAAGCACGCTAGCATCTAAACGAAAGGAGCTAGAACGTTCAAATTTTCCATAAATGCGTTTTATAGTCGTAAATCGGTTGGGATTGAAATGGGGCGAAATCGGCAGAAAGGGAAAAATGTTTCCCTCACAAGAACTAAAAATTCCCATAATAATCCCTAATATTTTAGCGTATTTAGCATGTTTTTGAATATTTCTGTTTATAAAGAGTGATTTTTTTGAGGTTAGGATTTTCATGCATTAGTATTTGACAGATCACGTGGAATTTCAGACATGGTGTCAAAGAGAAAGATGCTCAGTATGCTTTGACATTTCATCATGAATCGTCTTACAAACGAACAACGCTTGCAAATTATTGAATTTTATTATCAAAATGCGTGCTCTGTTAAGAAAGTTCATTGCGCGCTTCCATTTTATGGTCAGTTTAATCGACCCACTGAAGCGGCTATTCGGGCTATTGTGACTAAATTTCGCACCAAATTTACATTATTGGACATTAAACCACCAACACGCTTACGTAGAGTGCGAACTGAAGAAAATATCGCAGCTGTATCGGCCAGTGTTAATGATGATCACCAATTTTCGATTCGTCGCCGTTCGCACCAATTGGGTCTCTGTTACTCAAAAACGTGGAAATGCCAAAATTGGACTAAGCGGATGGACCACCTAAGACGCAGCCGCGGTCAACATTTAAATGAAATTATCTTCAAAAAGTAAATGTCATGGACCAATCTAACGTTTCAAATAAAGAACCGATGAGATTTTGCAAATTTTATGCGTTTTTTTTTAAAAAAAGTTATCAAGCTCTTAAAAAATCACCCTTTATTTGCTTGATATTTGGTATGCGCATTCCCCTTATAGCAAAAACGTGCACCATAAAGTGATTCTTATTTGTATGGGGTGAAATGGGGCAAAAAAGGGATAAAAATGGTACATATTAAACGACAACAGCTAGAAACACGAAATTCGGTGTGTACATTCCTCTAATTGAGTAGATACATAATATAAAAGTATTTTTTCCAAATTCGTACTTTTAAGGGGTAAAATAGGAATAGAGGGATAAAAATGGTACCAACCAAATGGCTGTACCTAGAATAATGAAAATCGGTGTATACATTCCGCTGATTGCATAGACAAGTAAAATACACGGATTTTTCAAAATTCGTTCTTTTTGGGGTTAAAATGAAAAAAGGGTATAAAAATAGTACCAATCTAATGACTGTAGCTAGAGTCATGAAATTCGGAGTATACATTCCTCTGAGTGTGAAGACACGGAAGATAAAGTGCTTTTTCGAAATTCGGACTTTTTGGGGTTAAAATGAAAGAAGGGGATAAAAATAGTACCAACCAAATGACCGCAATCGTTTACTTGTACTATTTTTATCCCTCTGTACCCATTGTATCCCATGAAAGTACGAATTTGGAAAAAATATATTATTTTTTGTGTCTACGCAGTCAGAGGAATGTGTACTACGAATTCCATGACTGTAGAATTCGGAGTATACAAAATTTGGTTCTTTTGGAATTAAGATAGAATGGAATCTAGTTTGATTGGTACCATTTGTACCCCTTTTACCCCTTAAAAGTACGAATTTGGCAAAAATACTTTTATATTATGTATCTACTCAATTAGAGGCATCTTAACACCGAATTTCGTGTTTCTAACTGCTTTCGTTTGATATGTACCATTTTTATCCCTTTTTGTCCCATTTCACCCCCTACGAATAAGAGTCATGCTTAAATACACTATTAGGGGTTATTATGGGCATTTTTAGTCTTTGTGAGGAAAAAATTTTCCCTTTGGACCGATTTCGGCCAGTTTCAGTCCCAACTGATCTACGACGACGCATTTATGGAAAATATGGACGTCTTTGCTCTTTTCGTTTAGATGCTATCGTGCTTTCAACAGACGGGCGTACGGACATGGCTAGATCGTCTTAGAATTTTATGACGATCAAGAATATATATACTTTATAGGGTCTCAGGTCGATATGACAAAAAAGGGTTGGCCCTGTTTTAGGTCGGTCACTCTAATGCGCACCATAAATTAATCAATACCTGTAGGAGGTGTCATGGGGGAAAGGGATACAAATGTTAGCAGTGAAACGACAATAACTAGTAAAGTGAAATCCGATGTTTACTTCCCTCTAAACGTATGTAAACGTATAATAAAGCGCTTTTCGTATAATAAAGCGCTTTTAAGTGATGAAATATGGAAAAATGTATACATTGGTACATACCAAATAGCTGCAGCTACAATAACGAAATCCGGTATGTCAAGGAAATTATCGAAATTTGTATTTGGGAGAAAAGGGATCAAATTGGTACCAATCAAACAGCTGCAGCTAGAATTATGAAAATCGATCTTCCGATACTAGTACTTTGAGGGCCATAAAGGGATACATTTGTGGAGAACAAATGGCTGCAGCAATTTAATCGTGACGTTCGGCGTGTGCATTCCTCTGATTGTGTAGACGCGCGGCATAGAGGATTTTTGTAAACTTGTACTTTTAGGGAAAACGAGGCAAAAGGGCTGCAGCCAGAAACGTGAAATTCTATTTATAAATTTATTTGACTTCGCGCCGTACAAAACAAAAGTCGTTCTCCAAATTCGTACTTTTAGAGATAAAACGAGGTAACAGAGATAATACTGGTACCACGACTTATAAGGGGACATGGTTTTTACATTAATTCATAATATTATTTCAAAATTATAATATTGAAACATCACAATTTATTTATTTTATCGTTATTTTTTCTTAATATTTTACTTTCACTTATACGTGAAGTCAGAATAGAGACTTTCTGTCGATAATACTGAGGAATGCAATCCATGGTGGAGGGTATATAAGATTCATCCCTGGACTAATTTATCGCTTTTCCACTTCTTTTTAGTTTTAAAAGAGAATGGCTTATGTATTGTTAACTAAATATTGTCACCGGATAAAAAAGTCTTAATTTTTAGCCGAAGTCAAACAAGTTCTTCATAGTGTTCAACCCAGTGCTTCAAATTATGGCTATCTTTACTATGTTTTCTTCCAAATGTCACTGGCGGTTTTAAAATTGTTAATTTGTTAGCCTCCCAGATGTTCGGCGTTGAAACTGTATAAGTCTGAAAATCGTCATTCTTCCATTGAACAAAATTATGTTGATGGCAGCACTTTCCCATAGTCGTCAGAGAGGACGTTAAAGTTGTCGTGCGGTGACGAAAATCTCCACCCTTCAATATGCGTTGAAGTAGACCCATAAGTAGTTGCAAGTCATAAACTTAGGTCCTAAGTGCCTTAGTGACTGACTGACTGCTGCGGTGATATTCGGTAATGTTGTGTCATACCACGCTGTACGACACATATTACTGTGTGGAATTTGTTAATGATGACCTGTGAAAGGCAATCGAACTAAGTGACTTCTAATGCCCACCATACAACAGGTGGTCGCTACAGAGGACATACATACATTGGGGTGAGCGCCTGTTGCGTGATGGCGTTAAATTGACATTAACTAATAGTGAAGAGTATTTATAATATTCTATTGTTTTGGATTTTTCATTTAGATTTGGCTTTCAGGTCACCAATACACTGTGGGAGGAAACTTGGAATTTAGCACGAAAAAATATATTAGACATTGTATCAATGAAAAATTGAAGAAAAAATAGGTTATGGAAAAATTATTTTTTTTCCATTTTTTGTATTGTGCCATGCACTATCAGAAAAAATATATATTTTTCCATAACCTGTTTTTTGTGATTTTTCCTTGTTTTATATCCTGGGTTTATTCATTTTTATTGGGTTTATTATTTTTCACTGAAATTATTGTTGATTTTGTAAAAAAAACCGTAAAAAATAGAATCCACCATTTCACCACTTTCAAACTCACACAGTAGCTTTTAAAGATGCCTAAGAACACTACTTCAAAATTTCACAAAAATGGATTAATCATTTCGAAAAACAAAATAAAAGAATTAGAATTGTAAAAATTAAAAAAAGCTAACCAGGCAATACTACACCACCTCAGCATTTTAAAAGTAATTGAAATTACCTTCAAAAACAGGGTAAACACATTAAAATCGGCCATGAATTTCAGAAGTTACAGGCGATGAAGATGTAGATTTTTTCACAGTTAAATTGATCATAACTCGCGAAAAATTTTTTCAATTCTTTTTCCAAAAATACGTATACAATAATATTTTTATGAGAAGAATACATACTCAAACTTTCAAAACAATCACAGCTATCGAGGTCAAAAATCCTACCGCTTGACATGGAATGACTCATGATGATTTTCATGAGCCAATTCATGGGCGCTCATCCGGCTTCAATGGTGGGGAAAAATGCATGCGAAAGCCCCAAAATCTGCCTTGGAGTTGTCGTCAGTGGGGTTAAATGTAAGACCTTAGGAGGGCTCCCATACAAAACATAATTTTTGATAAACTTTGCTCCGACCGCTATAACTGCCCCAAAGAGACCCCTAGAGGAGTCAAATGTATGACCAATCTCCAATATTTTTCCAGCCCCAATATTTTTCTTCTATCTTCATCTCTTGAATTGGTCCCCATATATTTTTTAGCTTTTTTTGAAAATGTCGCCAGGTCACCCTGAGGAAGCAGACATGTGAGACTGACCCCCCATTAGTATTTCCTCCCCAACATTTTCCATAAACATGCCTTACCACTATCCCCCACCTTAAGGGCGGTCCCATACAATAGTTTAAGTTTTATAAAATTTTCTGCGACCGCTATAACTGTCCCAAAATGGCATGTGTGCTTTATTACTTGGTGTGATTTTTAAAACGCAAATTCGGCAAGTGTGTTGTGCTTCTCGTTCGTTTGTGAGAATCATCTCCTTATAGAGGCCGGGTTTGATGTTGAAAAGTCGCTGCGAAGCCACTTGAAAAGACTTTTGACATGGTCGAAATCATGATCGTGGTAGTCTGCAGCCAAGTAATAAATGTCACCATGCCATTTGTAAATAAATTTGCATTCTATTAAATATAGAAGCAAAATGGTCTTGAGCCAGGACAATATTCCAGTTCAAATCAAATTTTTTATAATTTTTATGAAATAAAGTCCGAAAACTGGCCACAGGGCACCCTAGAGGGTAGACATGAAAGATTGATCCTCATTAGTCTTCCCTTCCCAACATTTTCCATAAGCATGTCTGTCCCATATCTTCACTCCTTAAGGGGGCTCCCATACATTTTTATAAAATTTGCTCACAACCCTCTAATTGCCCCAAAGGGGCGCCTTGGGGATTCAAATGTATGGCCAACCTCCAAAATTTGTCAGAGCCAATATTTTCTCATAACAAACGTACCCTCTATCCTCAACCCTTAAAGTGGCCTCATCCATGTTTTATTTTTAATGAAGGAAAGGCCCAAAACTGCCCCGCAGTAGACCCTATAGGAAGACAAGAAAGGCCAACCCCATTAATTTTCCCTCGCCATCATTTTCCCCAAACATACCTACCCCCTATCACCACTGCTTAAGGGGGCTCCCATACAAAAACTTCATTTTTATATAAACTTACTCCAAAACTGTCCCGAAGTAGCCCCTAGAGGGAGACATGTAATACTGACCCCCACTAATGGTCACTCCCCAACATTTTCCCCAAACATACCTACCCCCTCTATCATCACTGCTTAAGGAGAAAACTTTCATTTATGATTTAGGAGCTCCCATACAAAAGCAAAATTTATTGTAGTCGTCTATTAATTCAACGCCTAAATCGGCAACGCCTGTGACAAAATATAGGGTGGGCCATTTAAATCCTTCAATTAGAATCGGCAATGAAAAAGTACTGGTTATTTTTTCCCAATTTTGTTCAAGCATATAACGTCCCATTTTGCAAATGTCAAACATAAACCTGAAAATAAAAATGAATGTTATAGTTCAAATTTAAAATGTACATGGTCCACCCTATATTTGTTGCAGTGGACGACTACGATTGAAGTTTTTGTCTCCATCGATTTGACTTCTCACAAAGACACAGATTTGACCCAGGATTTCTTCACGTTCATGTTATTCAAAGCCCTGAGATCATGTAGAGTGTAGTAGTGGTGATGGTGCGTATCATATAGACGCCTCAGCCAGACTTAAGCCTTTCCTCATTCATTCATTTTAGCAGATTTCCCGCTGGTGATGATGAAGGTATGCTTGCTGCACTTTTTCCCGTTAACTTTTGTAACGATTCCAACTTGATTCACTGGAATTAGTTTCGAGGCAAAAGTTTCACTTAAGAAGCCCCGGGCGAGGAAGTGGCAATCCTCTTATATTGGCGTCGCAGTACCTCCCAACGAATTGTATTGACGAACATTATTTTCTATGTGCTTTCAATTTGACAATTTACAAATATAAACTGTGATTGTTAGTGAAAGTTTTTTGTTTTGTTTTTTAATGAAAAACGTAAAGAAAAACTTTTACTTCTTCGTGTACATTCGATTCGAAGCGATGCGATACGTTACGATACTGGATACACAGTGGCAACTTTGCCCAATTAAAAGACAAATTCAAGGCAAACTTTTGTCACCGAATTTGCATGAAATTATCATTAAAACTACGACAAATATCTGTAGAGAAAAAGAAAAAAGAGAAACGCATACAATAAAAAGAAAATCCCCCACTTACCTCAGGGTGGGGACGGCATCCTGACTACTTCAAATTAAGCCAATATTGCCAAATAGCGTGGCAGCCCCCCCGCGTTAAAAATTGACGATTACAAAATTAGTTGGTTACCCCGTTAAATGAAAGCGCTTTCGCAGCGCACAATTTTGAGGGCCACACAACGCGGCATAACTTAACCTGAGACCGTCATTAAATATAAAACTTAATTGAAAAGTTTTGTTGGATTTAACAACAACTAACGCCAGCACCACAAACTCCCAGCCAAACCGCTTCCGCTTCCTGGCCACCTACATCACTTAGATCGACAGCAAACAGCAAATCCGGTGAACGGCGCATCACGAAAAACATTTCAAAACATCATCCGTCCCCTCCCTTTTCCCCTTTTGTTTGGCTGGGCCGGGGGATTTAAACAATTTATTAGGAGTACTCTCCGAGGGGATTTGAGGCAAAACAACATTGCCTTGCCATACTCTCGAAATAAACAGTTTTTCGAAAAATTGTTTAAAATATTTCCCCACTTTTCTATTCTATTCTAGTTTCCCCCTGTCAGAGTGTGTGTTTGTGTGCGTGCGAGAGAGATAGAGTGGTTTTGTTGTGCCCTTCTCACCTTGCCTGCCGTGTTTCGAGCGAAAACATTTCTAAACGGATTAAAAGCCATGCCTTTATATTCATCCGCCATGGCGCTATTCGTCCAAGAGAGGAAGATTTTTTTCCTGCCGTGTATGTATGTATGTGTGTGTGTGTTTGTGAGTGGCCAGCATTGAAACTAACAACACCGGAAAGTTTGTGTCAAGTTACGAACATTTTTGTCTAGTTTCCATATGGGAATGTTACTGGATATTTATTATTTATAGAGCGTTTAACAAAGGATAAACTGGAATATCCTGTAAAAGGATATCTACTGTCTTTATTAAAAAGCCAGCCATCACACACCATCTCACATCCCACCTCTCACTGAGAGTAGCTTTGAAGTTCGCCTTGAACATTCGCATGCCCACACACACTCTCATACTGGTCCTGTGGGGATAGAACTAGGCTAACACGTGTAGCTTACCTTGGGGCTTTAGATTTATGTACATTCCATTAATTTCAATATGCGACGGACATTTACGGCACAATTTACCAGCTAGAGAGTTGAAGTTTATGCCTTCCGCCGCTTAGTGGTTTGGAAAATGTGGCTGTTATTAGCAAATTACTTCGACATTTTCGTCGGTATATTGATGTGGCCTAAATGCAATATCATAGAGCCATAAATGAAGTGTTTTACGAATTTTCATACTCTATAGGATAGTGGGGTTTATACATACCATTTGCAACGCATTAGGACTAAATATGCGACAAAATTTTGAATATTAAAAAATCTACATCTTATTAAGTTATTCATTCTGTTTGTCATCGACCTTAGACCCTATAAAGTACAAAATTTTCCAAGAATGACGTATTCTTGGAAAATTTTGACGTCTTAGCTCCTTTAGTTTAGATGCTGGCGAGCTTTGAACAAACGGACGAATGACGATCAAGAATATGTACTTTATAGGGTCTAAGGTCGATGACAAACAGAATGAATAACTTAATAAGATGTAGATTTTTTAATATTCAAAATTTTGTCGCATAGTTGTAGAACGGTTGGGATTGAAAACGGGCGAAATCGGGCTGCAGAGAAAAAAAATTTTCTCTAACAAGGACAGATAATACCCCTAATATTTCGAGTATTTTAACAAGTTTTTCGAATATGTCTGCCCATATTTACTTGATATTTGGAATGCACATTAGGGGTGGGATAGTGTTGTATGGGAATTTTAGAAGTTACATTTGGATATGCTAGAACTCCATATTTTGTGAGGTTCGGAAAAAATGAATGAGCCAAAAAATGGTAGAGGTGGATGGGGTCAGTGTACGAGGGTCCTCATCTGGCTCAAAGGTGATGGAAAAGTGGTAAAAATACACAAAAAGCCCCAAAATTGCATCGGCGTCATCCCCAGAAGAGTTCAATGTAAGACCGACCCCCATTAGTTTTTCCTCCCCAACATTTTTTTCGAACACACATACCCCCTATCTCCACTCGTTAGGGGGGAGCTCCCATACAAAAATTAATTTTCTATAAAATTTGTTCCACCGCTCTTTCTGATCCAAGGAGGCCGCTTGTGGAGTAAAATGTATGACCGAACCCCAATATTTTTTCAAAACCCACATTTTCTCTGAACATACTTGCCTCCTATCGTCAACCCTTAGGGTGGCCCCCATACGATTTTTTTATTTTTTATAATTTTTGTTATGACAGTAAGGCTTAAAACTGCATTGGAGTCGCCCCTAGCTGTGTTAAATGTAAGACCGAACTCCACTTATTTTCCCTTCCCAACATTTTTTCCGAACAAACTTACCCCTATCCCTACACCTTAATTGGACTCTCATACAAAAACTGTTTTTATTAATTTTCTCCCACCATTCTAACTGCTCCAAGAAAGCTCCTAGTGGAATCAAATGTGTGATCAAACCCCAGTATTTTTTCAGCCCCAATATTTTCTTAGAACGTACCTACCCTCTATCTTCAAAGCTTAAGTTGGCCCCACACATTTTTTTAAATTTTTTATAAGGAAGGAAAGGCTCAAACCATCCCTAGAGGGAAGAAATGTAAGACTGGTTTCCATTAATTTTCTCTCCCCAACATTTTCCCCAAACATATCTGCTCCCAATCTCCACTCCGTAATGGGGCTCCCATACAAAAACTACATTTTTATTAAATTTGCTCCCACCACTCCAACTGCCCCAAGGAGGCCCCTAGTGGAGTCGAATGTATGACTAACCCCCAATATTATTCCAGGCCCAATATTTTCTCAGAACACACCTATCCTCCAACTGCAACCCATACATTTGCCTATTTTTTATAAAAGAAAGACCTAAAACTGCCCCGCAGTAGACCCTAGAGGGGAGAAGTGTAAGACTGGCACCCATAAATTTCCCCTCTATCGTACCTGTACAACTTTGAGATGTTCTAGAAGTGGACTGTATTAGTTTATGTCCTCAAAGATGTAATTTCAGATTTTTTCCCATAAACATAAAAGGAAAAAATAAAAGGCAGTTATTTCAAATTTCAAATTGGTTTATTTTATGTTGCTCCTTACCGCTGCAGTCTTTGATGCTCCCAAAAGAAGTGAAAGAGCATAGCCAGCGAAGCAGACAACATACTCATAATTCAACGCAATTCAGCAATATTATAGCTTGGAAAAGATTCAAGATGGAAACTCTTTATCTGGTCGAGTGAAAGCTTTTCCGCTGTTGAGCGTTAACCAAATAAAGGGTTTCCATATTTTCATAAATTAATATAATTTACGTGTATTTCATTTCATATAAATTCATAATTATCTAAATTAATTAAAAATGGTTGAACACAGTTCAACATCCCGCCGTCTCTTGCAGTAATGCAATCTTAAAAGTAACATGCTCCAGATATGGTCCAACCGAAGACCGTACTCTGAGCTATAGGCATGGTGGAAGCCGTTTGAATCAGGCCAGCTCTAATTATTTTTGGCAATTCATCATTTGCAAGCATGATCTCTATGTCCACCGGATTATAAAAATGTGGGTCGGCAAGATCAGGAAGATGATTATAAATATCTTGTAGTCTCTTTTCTGTCGCCTTCTCTGGAATATTCCCAAGAATTTTCTCCAAAATCATAGTTTTATTTAATTGATTGTTTAAAGATTTCTTTATATTTATGGAAAATATAAGTATTTTAATTTTATATTATTTGTTGTTGAATAATCTTCTAGTATTCATAGAAAATTTAAATATTCTATTTTCAAATTGATCGTAGTATCAATTTGGAAATAGCCACCAAAAAATATTTATTTTTTAATATTTTTGTTTCAAATGGATTGTTGTTTAAAATTTCCTACTAGTTTAAAATTTTAAACTAGATTTAGATTTCAGTATCCAAACGAATTGTCAAATGTTAATAATAGTTTTCAATATTTTGAACAAAAAAAAAATGTTTTCATAGTTTTGTGTCTGAACTTTATATAGCCGAAAACTTCTCAATATTCGTTAAATCCGATATTCCAGCTTTACCTTGACAGTAATAATAATTCTTCAATATTCCAAAAAAATATATATGAATATATATTCTTGACTATCTTAAAGAAAAAGAATGTTGTAGCTCTGAGTAGTTCGTAGAGCTAAAATTCTTTTTAATACTTAATAAAATATTGAATTAGTTATTCCGCGCTGTCTTTAGATGAAACCTTTCCTAATATTCTGGAAAATTCAAGTAATATTTCTTTAAGTATTTTAGAAATTTTCTAAAATTTTCCTTGTATCTCACGTAGATTAAATTGTTTCTAATTTAAAATAATTATTTTATTTTTTATTTGTTTCCGTAATATTTCTCAGAGTTCTGGACCTTCTTATATTTTAGCTTGACGTACCAAACTATTGCTTTTCCAGCATGGAATTATTATTATTATTAATATTATTTTGTTTTTTTTTTTTTTGAACTAACAATTTAGAAATCTTAATATGTTGATTTCTAAATTTTGCGTAGTGTTACTATTCCACAAATTTTTACTGTTCAACTTCAAACCATCTAGAGTAGATGCTTTTTAATTAATGTGGAAATTTTTATTTCTTGTTTTCTTTTTTTTTTTTATATGTATAGCACCAAATTTTCCAATATCTTAGAAATTTTCTATTTTATCGTTAAATTGGTTTAGCTGAAAATTTTCAAATATAAACGATGTTTTTATCTATCTTTGTTTCGAATTGTTTTTTGTAGTTGTTCATTCTCCCAATATTTAAGAAAATGTTCATATGTTACTTTGGTTCTATCAGCTGAAAACTTTCCAATATGTTCCTGTAGGTTTAGGTTTGATGTAGGAAAATTATGCGATATTTCCAAATTTTATGGTATTTTAATTTAATTGCTGTTCGTCTCTTAATGTTTACTTTGTAGATCAATTTTGTTTAACTGAATTTTATTTAAATTGTTCGTAGAAAATTTCCAATAATTTCTCATCAGTATGAATTTCCCAATAATTTTCTCTTAATTCTCACATATTTATTTTATTGAGATATTAACCGGCTGTCTCATTTTAGCATCGTTCTATTTCGAAATGTTCATATTATATTGTTATTTGATATGGAACACCCTTATATTTTCTGCGAAAATATTACCGAAACATAAATGGGACACCCTAATATTTTCTGCGAAAATATTACCGAAACATAAATGGGACACCCTAACGTCTCGCACATTCAATACAGTTAGAGATGGTTGTACTTACTGCTTACATATATGTTTTAAGTTTCTGCACCAACACTGAAACACTGCACCGCCATCCATCATCAGACCGACACCACGCAAGCAATGCCAATAGCCATCAATTGAGAAACAAAAAACACCGGCTGTTCCCCTCCACACTTATGGCTGTTAAATATACCACACTTTTCCGTCACGACACAAATATTCTGTTTGTTTGCTTTGAAAACTTTATAATTTTAAAATATTATTTTGTGTAAGCTATGACTTGTTATCACTGGTAATGTTTTAATAACCGCACTAAACAAACCATCTGACAGAAGCTACACTTTAATTTATAAATATTGATGCACACAACTATTCGCAACGCACTTTATTAAATTTATTTATTTTCTTCTTTTCACGATGTTAACTTGATGACGTTCTTTGCGTAATGCAGTCGATGGTAATCTTCATACAAACGACACCCTATTTTCGTTGAATGTATAAGCACATGTAAATTACTCTTAATTGAAGAGTTTACCTTCTTGGTTTCGATTGCCTATGAGATCAATGTGTAATGTGTGGGTAGCAGTATAATAAATAGTTTCTTTTGCATGGAGTTCTTAATGCAATGATTGCTCTTGTATTTTGGTTGCGTCGAAAGAGAATATTTGTGTTATGGGTGTATTTGTGTGGGAATGTGTGTGAAAGGGCTTTGACGTGCCTATGATCTCTTTTCAAAGAGAAGATACGTATGTACATACATGTGTATGTATGTCATTATGCGATGGTGGTGAACGTTTGCTTGATGTGGACGATGTTTTTTAACGAAACGCTTTAGGCTTAATACACATATGGATGTGTATGTATTCTTTTTCTCATTATCTCCCTGGACTCCTCTAAGGTTTTAAGTGTTATACGAAAGTTTCTTATTTTAATTCTATTCCGTTGATGTATGGGATGCACTGTAACTCTTTCGTTTATGCACTCTTTTCCGTTAATGTGGAATATGAGTAATGATAATAAGCGAAGAGTAAGCTACAGAGTGTGAAGGTCCGTTTCAATATCGTTCCCGTTCCCAGATTTAATTATGGTTTCAAGTACGTGACGACAACCTACTTTGTTGTGTGGAATATATATATGTATGTATATATAATGTGTACCTATGCCGATAAGATAAATAATTTTCGCGAAACAAAGTTTAACATTTCTCTTAGCAGATTCACAGAGCAAGCAAATAGAAAATCGTAGATTTATCTTTTTGATATTTTATATTGTTTTGTATGAATGTTAGTGGAAGCTTTTATAAGACAACAAACACTGCCCTTTTGATATATTTTTGGATTGCAATAAAATTGTCGTCGACCAAACTTTACCATAAACCCAAACCGTAATCAAATTGAAATCAAATCTCAACATACCTTGATTTAGCACTCATTGTTATGTAAATCTTGTAAAGATTTCCTTATTTTCCTCTCGTAAAGATGGCTTTTAGTTCCTCGTAAAGGTTCGAAGGATCATGTACAACTTTGAGATGTTCTAGAAGTGGACTGTATTAGTTTATGTCCTCAAAGATGTAATTTCAGATTTTTTCCCATAAACATAAAAGGAAAAAATAAAAGGCAGTTATTTCAAATTTCAAATTGGTTTATTTTATGTTGCTCCTTACCGCTGCAGTCTTTGATGCTCCCAAAAGAAGTGAAAGAGCATAGCCAGCGAAGCAGACAACATACTCATAATTCAACGCAATTCAGCAATATTATAGCTTGGAAAAGATTCAAGATGGAAACTCTTTATCTGGTCGAGTGAAAGCTTTTCCGCTGTTGAGCGTTAACCAAATAAAGGGTTTCCATATTTTCATAAATTAGTATAATTTACGTGTATTTCATTTCATATAAATTCATAATTATCTAAATTAATTAAAAATGGTTGAACACAGTTCAACAGTACCTACTTTCCTTAAGGGAAAGTTGATATAGTTCCTATAATGCTTAAAAGGGCTCCCATACAAAGGCAAAATTTGTATAACATTTGCTCCCGCCACTTGTACCAAATAAACAGCTGCAGCTAGAATAATGAAAATCGGTGTATATTTCGCTCAGGTTGAACAGTTTCGAAATATAATGTGATATTTCGTACTTTTAGGACCAAAAAGGAATAAAATTGGTGCAGACCAAATGGGTGCAGATGGATAATCATAAAGTTCGGCGTTTACATTCCTTTGATTATGTAGATTGCTGAGCGTCTAAAGGATTTTTTGAAAATGTGTACTTCTAGGGAAAACGGAGCAAAAGGGGATAGTAATTGTAACAACTAGCATGGATGCAGCTAGAATCATGAAATTATATTTATAAATTTCTCTAACTTCGTTGACGCGCTTGTCCAAATTCGTACAAAATAGGGATAAAATGGGGTAAATAAAATAAAACTGGTACCAAGTAAACGGCTGTAGCAAGAATCGTAACATTAAATGTATACATTTCATTATGAGTCCGAATGATAATGGAGTTTCGAAATTCGTACTTTGTTATACTCTACGCCACAAAAGTCTACCAATGACATTCAATGTTATTCTTTATTTATTTTTTGATTTTCTGGAGACTAAAAACTATACTCCAACTTCGATTTAACTTACATACATACAAAAACTCTCCCCCTAACCACATACAAAAAACTGTGTCGTGTCTGAAGAACACAACAGCAATTCTTATTTTATTCATAATTTACTATCGCTTCTAGACTTTTTGTGTCATAGTGTGTATAGTCAACGGTTATCAAGCAATAACAACATATTTGCAGACACGCTCTATAAGTGGATGTGGTCTTTATATTAATTAATTAATTTTATTTCAAAATTATAATAGTGAAACATCACAATTTATTTAAGAAATATCGCTATAAGCATAAAATCATAATTTTCCTAATATTTTACTTCCACTTATACGGGAAGTCAATCCATGGCGGAGGGTATATAAGATTCGGCCCGGCCGAATTTAACGCCTTTTTATTTGTTTTTAATTAGTACACATGCTAGCTATAGCCTTGGGTGTGGACAGTGATCAGTAAAGCTCTCGATCACGCTACTATTATTTAGATAAATTAGTCAGGATTTAATTTATTTATGTAATTTACAAAACATCGTACTAAGTTGTCCAAAGCATTTTGTATAAAACCCAAAATAAAAGTTTTTTTTATCAATTTAAAGATTTTTTAAATAAAGTTTCACAATGCCCAAATTAAACCTCAAACCTTTATTGTACATCCTACAGGGATTACGATCGTGCAGATATTAAAAATAAACCAACATTTGTATTGCTGTCTTTTGCACTTCCATTGTCGGTCGATTTTCAGGGAAAATTTATATTTTTATAATTTTGTTTTCATATTTTCCATTTACCGTTCACACGAAACAAGAACCAAAGGTGTTCTGTTCCGCACTTTGTAAATTCTTCACTCGTTCGTTAACCCATGAGACCAAGTATGGCCTACATCGTTAATATTTTCAGTCTTTGATGCTAATATTAAAAACGCTAAGTTCAAGTAAAAGGGATGTTCAGTTCGGTTCAACTGAGACGTCTGTGTGCGTATAAGCACTCCACAGTATTATCGGCAGATTAGAAGATGGCGGTTTTTCGTCGAATTGCAGTAAAATATTAAAAAAAATATTATATTTGTATGCAAATTGCTTTACTTGTATTCCATTACAATCTGTAATACGAAAAAAATTTAAATTTTATCAGCGTATTATGATTATTTTATCGCCAGTGCGACAGTGAAGCGTCTGCTTTATCATCACGACAATATTCAGCTCTCTTCAGGGCGTTTCCTGAATGAAAGGTAGTTAAGATGAGCATTATGTTCTAATGATGACGAAAACTATGCCCCAAAGCAAAATATATCATTTGAAGATGCACTCTGTTAACTTTGGATAGCATCATTTAAATATTTATTAACAATTAATCCTCCCTCTCTGCTCTGATGGCGACTTGGAAATTGTTCTTGTTTCCTGATGTCATAGGCATCCGGGACATCTAAATAATTCTATATATCGAAATAATTCAAAAAATAAATATTCGTATATTTATATTTTCAAAAAAGCTTAAATACCATAAATATTGGTTGTAAAGGGTGATTTTTTAGCTATTATCTTTTTGGCAACACTGGTTTAAACAGCTGACGCACGTTTCGGGTTTTGTTTCACTGTCAAACATCTTCAGTTTGGTCTATAATTTAACCATGAATCGTCTTACAAACGAACAACGCTTGCAGATTATTGAATTTTATTATCAAAATGCGTGCTCTGTTAAGAAAGTTCATCGCGCGTTTCCATTTTATGGTCAGTTTAGCAATTGGGCCACTGTTAAACTAAAAAACGGGGAAATGTCAAAATTGGACTAAGCGGATGGACCATTTGAGGCGCAGTCAAGGTCAACATTTGAATGAAATAATATTCAAACATTAAATTATATGGACCGTACTATCGATTCAAATAAAGATTTAATGAATTTTTCTGAATTTTATGTGTTTTTTTAACTTTTCTATAGCTTTTAAAAAATCACCCTTTATTTTCTCCAATCCATTATCTCACGTACATCGTGCAAGATAACCTATTTTTGGCCTAAAAGTAAAAAGTACGAATTTGGAAAAATCTTTTTATTTTGCGTGTCTATACAATCAGAGGAATGTATACACCGAATTCCATGATTCTAGCTGCTGCTAATCGGTTGGTACAATTTTTAACCCCTTTTTCCTAGCTTACACTCTTAAAAGTATGACTTTCTAAAATCTATTTACTTTATGTGTTTACGCAATTACAAGAATGTACACACCGAATTTCATCATTCTAGCTGTAGTCGTTTAGTTGGTACTATTTGTATCTCTGTGTACCCATTGTATCCCTTGAAAGTACGAATTTGGAAAGGAACTTTTATGTTTCGTCTCTACGCAATCAGAGGAATGTATACACCGAATTTCATGACTCTAGCTGCGGTCATTTGACTGGTACTATTTTTATCCCCTTTTTCCATTTTAACGCCAAAAATACGAATTTCAAAATATCCGTTTATATCACGTCTCTACGCAATCAGAAGAATGTATACACCGAATTTCATTATTCTATGTGCAGCCGTTTGGTTGGTACCATTTTTATCCCTCTATTCTCATTTATCCCTTAGAAGTACGAATTTGGAAAAAATACTTTTTATTATGTATATATTCCATTAGGGAATGTGCGTACCAAATTTCTTGTTAATAGCTGTAGTCGTTTGATATGTACCATTTGTATCCCTTTTTTGTCCCATTTCACTCCCTACGAATAAAAATCACTTTATGGTGCACGTTTTGGTTATAGTGGGAAAGCGCATACCCAATATCGAGTAAGTACAAGTAGACATATTGAAAAATTGTGCTTAAATACTCTAGTAGGGGAAATTATGGGTACTTTTAGTCCTTGTGAGGGAAAAATTTTTCCCGTTTGGCCGACTTCGCCCAGTTTCAATCCCAACCGATCTACGACTACAAGACGCATTTGTGGTTAATTTTGACGTTCTAGCTCCTTTCGTTCAGATGCTAGCGTGCTTTCAACAAACGGACGGACGGACGGACATGGCTAGATCGTCTTAGAATTTTATGACGATCAAGAATATATATACTTTATAGGGTCTCAGGTCGATATTTCAAGGTGTTACAAACGGAATGACAAAGTTAGTATACCACCATCCTGAAGGTGGAAGTTATAATGACGTCTGATAATATACCCAATTAGGCACACTTTTGAAGATTGCTGCCTCATGTTCACGACGTTGAAAAGTAGAATAGCATTCATTTTTATTTTCAGATTTATGTTTGACATTTGCAAAATGGGACGCTATACGCTCGAACTAAATTGGGAAATATTAAAAACTTTCTTCCAAAGTAGTGAGTATTTAACGCAAACTGTAAGAAATTTACGTGAAAAATGTTCGTGTTTTCAGATGAAGCTCCTTTTCATCTCATTGGCTATGTCAATAAGCAAAATTGCTGCATATGGGGTTCAGAGAATCCACGCGTGGCTATTGAGAAGCTAATGCATCCACAACTAGTCACTGCTTGGTGTGGATTCTGGCCTCAACTGAAAAATTGGGTTCATCGGATGAGGTACTGTCGAGCCAGTCGTGTTAATCATATGAATGATATTGTGTTCATTATAAAATGGCAAAGTTCAACCTTTCCAAAAAAACCAGAAATTTGAATCAAAATGTGCATGTTCCCTCATTTGAGGAAGTTTTTGAAAGAAAGTTGATATAAAATGTAATATTCCGTAACATTTTATGAATAACATTTTCACAGGTGAAGGGGAACGAATCTTTAGTATGGGGTCTCGAGATCGAATCGTGGCTCGGGAAAAAACAATTTTTTATTACTTTTATAAATATATAATAATGATTAGAGTGTCATAGTAGAAGGTCCGCTGTTCTATCCCCGGAAGCCGCGGATTTTAAGACAGAAATGGAACAGAAATGAAAAACAACTGCTTTAAAAAAACTTTCTTTCAAAATAAAGGACATTCCTCCTATGACAACTCCATGTTAAATTCATTGGTGTACATCTTTTTCACTCAATTGGGTGCTCTCTTATTGCTGCACATCTAAGGCTGATTTTTTGTTATTTAATATTTTTTGTTTTCGAAAACCCCTTCAATCGAATATTTTACAGTCAATTAAATAATTCTTTGCACTTTTAAAATGTTTCTTTGACCAGCAATTATTATTCTTGATAAGTTTTAGTGTTCAATTTTCCAGCTTTTCGTTTTTTCTCCACTTTTTTCCTCTTCTCTCCTCTCGGACGTTAGAAACTTAGAACTGAGATCTCTGTCCACCCACAGCGAGGATACAGAATGCAACAACTGGGAACAATGTGTATGAGTTTTTGGGTCACGAGATAATAAATATTCAATTGTTATGAATTCATTAATCTCAAATTATTTTAAGTGAGTATGCAACGGGGAATTTCAAAGACATCAGGTGCACATTCATTTCAATTTTTTAATTTTATAAAGTGGCTTTTTTAATCTATGGATTTGGCCTAAAACCATCCACTGCCAAGATGCTTTCATGAATAAACTCGCACACGTACTTTGACGTCTGCTTGAATTAGGCTCCCACTGGCAATAAGAAAACGGCCTAAAGAGCCCTGTCTGTCTGTCTGTCTGTCTGTCACTTGCATACATACATAACAGCGTACATATGATTAATGATAATTCATATTTTTCCTTCGCCTATTCACGAATTGATAAACGAAATAAATTCACTTTGTCATTGTCAGGTGTGCTTTGATTTGGAAAAATGACTATGAAAATTCATATTCAAACCTACATACATTTGTATGTATGTAAATTGTCTTTTTCCAAGACGATTTGGCCCACACGCCTTCCCTACTTGCGATGTGGCGGATTATTGTGAATAGAGATCATTGGCATAGAAGGCAGGAGCATACATTGTCTTTTAAGGGCCATGATATGGAAATTAGGTGAGATATATGAACTATGATGACTAGATGAGAACATGCCATGAATACAAAGATATGCGGTCAGACGTCTGACCTTATCGAAGGAGAATTATTTAAAAATATGGTCATTTCAAGACAAATGTTGTTGTGAACAGATAGACGCCGTTATCTCAGGAGAACCTCACTTGAAAATAACAATGAAATTCCACATTATGAATTTTTTCCCAAAGAAAGAGGGCGTTCTGTGTTTTGTTTTTTTTTTGCGCCTAGGCAAAAAAATATAACGATTATTTTCATTGAGATTGGCTGTAATAAGTTGAATCTAGATTGTTATGTAAACAAATCAGAAATTGATAATGAGCGGTGCCAATATCTTTGCGTAATGCTCCGATTTTGCTGTAAGTCCTAACTGAAATATAATGCGATGAGGAAATACATCTAAAATCGTATCTGAGGCATATTGGGCTTACATCAAAACTTCATCATTAAGTGTTCCTATGTGAAATAATCAATGATCTGGAAAATTTGATACAGATAATAATGAAAATTAATGGGACAGTTGTATTTGGTATTCAGAGAGTAAATATAACATGATCTGGAGAATTTTACCAAGATCCGCTGAAAATGCAGATTTTTCGGCGGTAATGGGATAAATCGGACGGACATTTGTTGTACCATAACATGAGAATATATAGTTATCATTCTCGGTAGGTATCCCTAGTTAAAATATAGCATAATGTGCAAAATTTGATAAACATCCGATGTAAAATGTAGGTTCTACAGCGGTAATAGTTTAAATTGGTCGTCTCATTTGTTATATCAAAATATGGACTCATATATTTGACTTTCATAATAGGTATTCTTAGTTGAAATATAACATGATCTGATTTGTCAAAATTCCCATATAAAATGTGAGTTCTAGAGGGGAATAGTAAAAATGGGCCCATTAGTAAGTGTTCAGCATTAAAAAGTGGTTCCATATACATTAATTTCAAAGCAGGTATTCCAAGAGAGTAGTGTCTATTTATTTCTCATTCCGTTTGTAATACCTCGAAATATTCAACGGATATATATATACCTCATATAAAGGGTCCGCCATCTAACTTTTTTTCAACTATTCAACCGTTGGACTATTATTTGTGGGGAGCCCTCAGCAGCCATTTGAATGAAATTATTTTCCATTATTAACCGGATGTATTGTACTTTCAAATAAAAAAGAAATTTGAGAAAATATTCAGTAGTTTTTTATAGCATTTTCAAAAAAAAAAAAAAAGTTATTTGTCGGACCCTTTATATGAGGTATATAAAGAGTTAATAATGGAAAATAATTTCATTCAAATGGCTGCCTCGGCTGGCCATGCAGTAGCTTACACGATCGGTCCAATTTTTAAGCACATTATCGATTGTGTGCAGCTGTATTTCACCAATGGCTTCACGAATATTGTCGTTTAAAGCGTCAATTGTCTCTGGCTTGTCGGCGTAACACTTAATAATAGTCCACAAATAATAGTCCAACGGTTGAATAGTTGAAAAAACGTTAGATGGTGGACCCTTTATATACCTAAGCTAGAATGTTACATTTTTCCATAAAAGTGTCTAATGGTTGTAGATTGGTTGGGTTGAAAAAGGGGCCAGAGGGCCTCTCATATTTAAAGATTCTTTAAGCTCTTTTTTGAAAATTTCAGCTTTATATGAACCTGAAATATGTAGCTTCGAAACACCAACAAGTAAATAATAACAATTATGTAAGCTTCAGTTGGCTAAACCGACTCACTCTGAGAGATTATATGTATGTATATATGAAAGTTATAAGGAATTAAATTTTACTTAGGACAGGATAATTTGTATGGAAGATACTGAAACATGATCAAATATCAAGTCATAGTGGATCCAGGATACCTAGGATAGAAGACAATTGTGTGGGAGGTACAAGAAGGGTCGTGGCTAAAGCGTAAATATTTTTTGAGTTTAATGTGATTATAAGAACATTTTCAAATATCAAATTGCAAATAACTTTGACTACTCGTATGGATATTATCTCTGTTTTATTTTAATCGAAGCTTATGCCACTTTGCGTGGGAGGTACCAGAAGGTGTGTGGCAATATCGTCCATATTTCATGTGAATACAACTTCTATAATCGCATTGTCAAATATAAAATTTCACAGAATTGCGATCATCCAGAAGTAATAATATTTTTAATTTTACGTAGTTTAAGGTGATTTGTGTGGGAGAAGGGAAGGGGCGTGGCAAAACCTGACATATTTTGCACGATATGTGATATATATATAATATATGACATTATGTTAATTGGCGTAATGGACCACCAAATTACTGGAGCTAAATTACCAGGAAGAAAACAAGTGCTACAAGTTTTATTTTATAATTTAAGAATAGTTGGCTTAAATTTAAGAGAAAGTTCTAGATTAGTTGTTGCTGAGGTCAGCACGTTTTGGCAAAAAGCACGAATTCCAACACACCATGAAAAACACTGCATTGAGAAGCTGGAAAAATTATACAACAAGTGGAGAGATATTACAAAGCATCATGGTCGAAAAACAGAATGTCAAAACAGGAAAGAAACTGAATTTCAAGATAAATTAGATGATTTATTCGATATCGCACATGCAAACGCGTTTGAATTAATTAAAATACAAGAAGACAAAGAGTTCTTAAAAAAGCAACGAGAAAAAGGAAGACCAGGTTGTATGCTAGGAACGGATAAAATTGTAATGCAGAAAGAAAAGCGAAAGGCAGTCCAGAAGGAACAAGAAAACCAGCGTCGAATAAAAGAAGATGAACGAAAAGAACAACAGATTCAAAGAGGTATACAATTAAATATTCTATCTTTTAAGCAAATCAGAATTATTGTTGTAAAACAGGTGTGATTGACATTGACGACGAAAACGTTATTGAAGTTTTAGCATCAACATCAACATCTGTATCAAATCCAAATCCAGGTACATCAGGTATCTCCAGAGGTAAACAATTTTTTTTACACCAAGACTGCTTTCAACTTTGGATAAGTGGAAAATCACTGATGGTGCTGCAGTTCATATCCTAAGCGCAACTGCTGACGCGTTGGGCTATGATGTCGAAGATCTTATACTAAATAGATCATCAATTCGTCGAATGCGTCAGAAGCATCGTGCAACAACAGCACAAAACATTGCAGCAAACTTTGATGTAAGTACTGTAATGTGGGTTTTCCCTATGCTTCTTTTTTATGTTTTGAGTATAAATTAAGAAACTTGAGTTTTTATTTCCAGATTCCACGTAGTTTTGTTTTGCACTGGGATGGTACAATGTTACCAGAAATTAGTGGCAGGGAAAAAGTTGACCGCTTGCCAATCATAGTCTCATCTCAAGGTATCGATAAACTACTTGGCATTCCAAAGTTAAAATCTTCGAGTGGAAAAGAAATATCAGATGCCGTGTTTAATTCAATAAATGAATATGAAATGCTTGATCTAGTTCAAATAATCTGCTTCGACACAACTGCTCATAATACAGGAGTTCAAAGCGGTGCTGCTGCTCTGCTTGAAGGAAAACTAGGTCGCGATTTATTATATTTTCCCTGCAGACACCATATTTACGAGTTGTTGATCCGTAAAGTGTTTGAAATTAGAGTGGCTACTACAGCCGGTCCAGAAGTGCTAATTTTTAATCGCTTTAGCAAATACTGGATTAATATTGACAAATTAAATTACAAGAGTTGTTTAGAAGATGAACACATTATTACAGTATTGACTGCTGAAGAACGTGGAACAATTTTAAATTACTGTCTAGATAACTTAAAACAAGGTCATAGCAGACGCGACTACAAAGAATTATTGCAATTAGTTGTCACTTTTCTTGGTGGTACGGTGCCGAATTTTAACACCTTTCGTATACCTGGTGCTATTTCTCATGCTCGATGGATGTCAAAATGTATTTATGCACTTAAAATGTATTTGTTTCGTAATGAATTCAATATGACCAACCAAGAGTTAAACGGTATACGTAGTGTCTGTCTGTTCGTAGTTCGTATTTATGTAAAAGCCTGGTTTGGATGCACTAAAGCAATTGAAGCACCAAATCAAGACTTAAATTTAATTAAAAATATTATGGCTTATCCTGAAAGGGATATAGCTCTTGCTTTGCTACAAAAAATCAGAAATCATTTGTGGTATTTGTCGGAAGAAGCAGTCGGTCTTTCATTCTTCGATCCTAATGTAAGTGTTGCAATTAAAAAAAATACTGTGTGAGAACAATAACATATGTGTAATTGAAAAATTTATTTGGTAGGATTTTCAAATAAACAGACCCCTGAAGAAGCTGGAAACAAGCCAGAGAAACGTTGGGTAAAAAATGAAATAAATTAGTTTCATTTCAATAAAAAGTTGACCAAATTAGCCCGTACAACAAAATTGAAGTTAATAAAAACAACATTGGTCATAACAAAATAACAAAATAACAATTAAAAAAAATGGTTCAGGCAATTAATGTTGAAGCAAATACAGAAAAATGCAAGCGAATAATAACTAATCCAACAAATATCGGCACATTTGCGCAAAAAGATTTAAGCGATTTTGTAAATTCCAATACACACGCATTCTTTGATCGTTTAGAAATTTCAAAAGAATTTTTGCAAGTCGATCCATCGGATTGGAATGAAAGATTTGACTACGCTCACGGATCACAAATTTGTAAAAACCTATCTGTAGTGAATGATGCAGCTGAAAGAGGCGCCAAATTCATTACAGATTATAATAATAAATTAACCCACAACGAAGAGGAAAAACAATTCCTTTTTCAGGTGGTTAAAGAATATAACATGAATTATCCCACTTTTAAAAAGACTTCACTCTTAAATTAAAATAATATTAATTTTACTATGAGTATGTAATTAATAAAAATATTTAAGTTTATTCTTAATTTTCAAATAAATGTAAATAAAATAAAAAATATATATATTTTTGCCTTATTTCTCATAATAAAAACAAAAAGGTGCTTGGGGCACGGCTAAAAATTATCCAATCGTTGTCAAATTTTTTTTATGCTTTTTGGGACTAAAACGAATATTTTTAGCGCTTGCCGTAACATATATTCGAGAAAATAAATTTGTCCATATAAATAAGGACCGGTCTAATATATATATATATGATTCCGAATATCCTTGTGGAAGTTACTTAGGTTTTAGTTTAACAGATGAATATGGGTCATTTGTGTTGGAGGTACAAAAACGTGGGTGGTAATTCGCCCATCTTCTAACTTAAACTAAGTTTTGGGCAAAATATTACCGCGTGCAAAGTTTGAATTTATTCCTTAACATCTTCCAAGAGTTATCGTGTACACCAGCCAGACGGACGGAAATGGCTCAAACTAATTAAAAAGTTGTGAAATGGATTTGGTCCAATCATTTTTAGGTCCAAATGATATATACGCTCCTACTCTGTAGGGTGAGGGTATAATTGTAGCGGGCAATCGGTGTGGACGTCCGTGGGATTGAAATGGTACCAACCAAACCATTGAAGTGAAATTCGATGTATACATTCATCTGACAGTGTAGACGCGAAACATAAATGCATTTTTCGGAAAATGGGGCGAATGTGGATAAAAATGATACCTAAACAGTTAAAACAGTGAACTTCGGTGTGTACATTCACTGAATGACTGCGTAGACGCGAAAAATACAGAAACCTTTTTGATATTCGTACCTTCAGGATCTACATTTTACACCAGGATCTAAATTTGACAGCTGTAACGCGAAACGTACTGAATCTTCAATATTAGTATTTTCCCTTCAAAATGCTACAGGCCGTAGCTGGAATCCAGAATTTGCAAATGAGGAAAATCGATCCTGAAGAAAATTGTTTCTACCTAATAACGACGGACAATACACCTAATATTTAGGACACATTTTCGAAAACGCCTGCCTCATGATCACTTTTTGATTACACTTGAAGTAGTATATTTATATATAGTAGACGACTAATGATACAAAAAATTAAGCATCACAATTTAGTTAAAACAGTGAAAATAAATATAGTTTAAAATTGTAAACAAATATTGTAAAAATATCACAGTTTTCCTAATACCGTACTACACTTCTATGTAAAGTCGACAGACTATAATCTGCCGGTAATACTGTGGAATGCACTCCGTGGTGAAGGGTATATTAGATTCGGCCCGGCCGAACTTAACGCCTTCTTACTTGTTCACTTTATATGAGATACTACTTTTGTCAGACCTTATCAGTGTTGCGACCAACTCTTACTTAAAATAGGTCCTATCGTCGCCAACTCGTCTGCTCGTTAATTTTCATAAAATATCCTGTGTCCAGGAATCCATATAAGATTGACTTCGGCCGGAGACTTCAGTCTGCAGAAGTGCGTAAGAAATTTTTATGCGCCAAGGATAGACGATAGTGAATTTGAAGCCTCAAATTGTAATTGATTAGCCATTACACATATATATATACATTAGGCTGGGTAGCGGTCCATACAAATGGAAAAACAATTTCCAGTCACCCCACGAAACTAAAGTTTGAATTGTTTAATGATAATCTGAAAAATGTTTCTTTACTGGGTCAAACCATCTGTAAGCTAAACGCTCCTGAAAACACCTCAAAAAATAATGTTTTCCCCGTGTAATTTGTTTACGTTGCATTTTTGTTTGTTTGGTGTTAGTATTTAATAAAAAATAACTAGATGTTATGAATATCAGAAGGAAATTGAGGTCGCAGCGTCATTTTTGTAAAAAGAGATTGAACATTTTGGCTCTGAAAATCCATCTATTGTATTAAATTATTTTACAAACATCAGTGAGGTAATTTTTCTTCTGATATTCATCATTTAGACATCATTCGAAAGGTATTGATTTCTTTTATTTATTTTTCATAACACCTCTCCAAAAAATATGAGTTTTTAGCTTTCACCTTGAAAAACCCACAAAAAATCTATATAAATGTCCAATACTACGACCAATGAGTTATTCTAAGACAAAAAAAAAATACATTTCAAGTGCTTTCAAGGGTCTATTAATTCAGAAAAAATATTTGGGCAAAAATGCCACATAAAAAAATTAAACGGTAAAAACATGATTTTTAGAGGAGTTTTCAGGAGCGTTTAGCTCAAAGATGGCTTGACCCAGTGACGAAATATTTTGTAGATCACCAATAAACAATCCAATCTTCATTTCTGGGGGGTGGCCGCCGCAAATAATTTTCGTGTTAGAGCTCTAGTATACTCTAGTACACTCTTCGTATCAAATGGGGATTGTAGATCTGGCAAACCTAGCAAACTGGTCAACGAGTATGTGCCATCTAGAAGACCTAAAAGCATATTCTGCATGGCTTTTTCTTTAAATGTAGACTCCCAACTTTATCCAGTTTTTACTCAAGATTGTTTCTATTATGTTTCTGGGGAAATCCATAATTAAAATCCCGCTAGTCCACTGTGTGAAAAATTATTAAAACATCCTTGGAATAATGGTTTACTATTTCATTAAATTAACTTTTAGATCAAATTATTTATTTTGCTCCACGGTGTTGCACCCACACCCAAGCACTTCTTAGTTCCATCCATCAATTTAAATCCAAAATGAAGCACAACCAGTATTAAAAGTTGTCCAGGTTTTTCCACCAAATACAGTGTATGTACATCAATCAGTAACCTGCCAGACGAATGGGTCATTGCACCATGCACCATGCACCATTCTCAGTTCTCCGTCGACCATTGTCCACCTTGGCAATCTGTTGTTGTAACAGCGTGAATATTCATGTACCATGAATGCTACTCTCGTATTGTTATAAGGTAATAAAAACTTCTCGCCATATGACAAAATTCCCTATTGGCTATTTTTGGGAGGGGGCTGGAAAAAACACTGCAGCACAGAATCAGTAGCATTCACTATAAATAAATCCGTATATCAATATAAAAATTACCATTTTTCACGCAATTTTAATTTATTTTGAACACACAACGAAACGGGACAAAAAAGCAGCAGCCAGCACTCACTCGGAAACAGGAAACTGATATTTATGTGCTCTCACTCGTTGGCTCTCTGGCATCCAAGTCCTTTTTGTATGAACAGTGCCAGGGACGATGGCAAACTCACAGTAACAGCAATTGTACGGAAAAAAGTGTTATTATTTATTTACAACATATAAAATATATACAGAGTACTTCATAACATTTTTTCTTCCCTCAAAGTCGAGAATTTTTTTGGCGATAGGGTACTCTGGGTACTGGGTGCATAATCACATCACACAGTAGTTCCAAGTACTGCACACAGAAGCAATTAAATTTTATGAGCCATTAAAAAATTCTCGAATTCAAAAGAAACATTATTAAAAAATTGTGTGATAACGAAATTCAAAGAATCCGATTATTGAAAATATTTTTCATATTTACTCAGTAAAGATTGTTGATAAAAAAAGTTGTAAGTCGTTAATTGAAAATATTTGCATATTCAGTCAATAAAGAAATTCACATATTGATTAAAAAAGTTGTAAGTCGTTTATTGAAAAGCAAGTAAAAACGGCGTTCAGTTTGGCTGGCCCTCCACCATGCATTGCATTCCACAGAGGCTGTTGAATTTCGTAAAGGTGCAGTAACATTACAGGAAAATGTATTTTTTTTTTAAATATAGCCACTCAAATCAAACCACGATTATAAGAAATGGCTACCTATTCGTTTTATATATAGAAATAAAACATCAATTCAAATCAAAAACTAAATACAAGACAGCAATTTTCAAAAAAGTTTAAATACCATGTATATTGGCAGATAGTGGGTGCTACAGTTGGTTGAACTTCCATATTTCCTATATTAATTCCAAAAGCACACATTTTAAAAATACATTATCTGTCGTACGCAGTTCAAGATAACCAATTTTTGTCGTAAAAGTAAAAAGGTACAAATTTGGAAAAATCTTTTCCATTTTGCGTGTCTATACAGTCAGAGGAATGTATACACCGAATTCCGCATGATGTGGCCCATTCAAAAACTTTGCCTGAACGCAAATGACTCAACGGTCGAATATGTAGCAACTCCTTCACTAAGTTTTTGACATTTACTTACCTGATTCAGAAGCTCAAGGCAAATCGAAAGCCAGCTTAGTAGGATGAAGTACTCTCAGCGCCAAGAAGGCTATTCAATATAGTTAAGTCAGTAGATATTCATTTGACTGATACACTTATAGGGAGCATCTCAGGCACTACAAGCAAGAACTGCGGAAGACTCAGAGGAGCTCGTGTTTCTGAAAATTAGTTACCCGATACAGAAGCACAGGGATAAACAGATAACAAATATTTTATTGATTATGACATATTTCATAATATATAAGAATTGTATTTTTAATATTATGAAATCTTTCTTTGATCTTATGAGACTAAGTTTCACTAATTTAACAATTTTGTTTTATTTGAACTGGGATATTGTCCTGGCTCAAGAATGCAAATTTATTTACAAATGGCATGGTGACATTTATTACTTGGCTGCAGACTACCACGATCATGATTTCGACCTTGTCAAAAGTCTTTTCAAGTGGCTTCGCAGCGACTTTTCAACATCAAACCCGGCCTCTACAAGGAGATGATTCTCACAAACGAACGAGAAGCACAACTCACTTGCCGAATTTGCGTTTAAAAAATCGCACCAAGTAATGAAATAGGAAATGTTTATGAAAAAATTTTATGAAACATTTCGTATTATTTATGAATTTTTCATACATATTAAGAAAAAATTCACTAAATTTATGAAAAACCGCTCGATAAATATTTTGAAGGAAAATTCTTTCAGTGTAGGCTCATGATAGTGTTGACATCTACTCCTTGTACGTTTGATTATCTCCACAACGAGTGTTTTGACGTCTTGCCACCAATTTCAGATGTCTCCAATAATCAAAGTTTATTCTTCGTCGAGCCTGTTTTTACTTGTTGCAGTTAAAGTTGTCCTATTTCCAGAAGTATTTCGTCATATCATATGAATCGTATAATAAAACTGACTTATCCAGATGTTGTTTGTAGGGCGTTTTTTTTTTTGCATGTAATCGCTTCCAGTTTACAGATTTTTTTCGTTGATTTAGGAGACTTAGTTGTAAGACTACTACTAGTGAGGAAGTATCCGAGGGAAGTTTACTCATCTACTCCTTGCAAAGTTTGTTATCTTCAGAATGACAACTGGACATTTTCTAGCGAATAAGATTGATGTACACTTCCCTGGTAATTCTGGGTCAGAATTTCAAGAGAGTACCGTATCAACGGACATAGATTCGTATTGGCTTGATTGGTATGGGTCCGGATCCAGGCGTCATTACAACAATTGAGATGCAAAGTATGTCACATCACATTAGTGGTAGCGCCACAAAGTTATTACGTTCACTGGCTTCAACATGTACTCGGATAGTATGAATGTTCACAAATCAGTGAGTTAGGTTTTCAGGAGATCTTCTTTATACCCTCACTCTACAGAGTAGGAGGGTATATATCATTTGGGACAGAAAAAAGTGTAACGCATTAAAGGAGTGTCTTAAGACCCCTAGTATGTTTGGACCAAATCCGTTTCACGAATTTTTAAGATGTTTGAGACATGTCCATGCGTCCATCCGTCTGGCTGGCTGGTGTACACGATAACTGTCGAAAGCAGTTATGGAATCAATACAAACTTTGTACATGGTAATATTTTTCCCAAACTTAGTTTAAGTTCGAAGATGGGCGAAATTGCCACGACCCTTCTCAGCTATATTTTGGTAAATGATAAAGTTTTTATAAGCACTTTAAGCGTAAGATATGACGGGTTCTAGTACCTCCCACACAAATAACCAAAACCTACCTAAAATTAAAGCTATTATAACCTATAAACGGATGGTCGGAATACTCTGAAATTTGAATTTCGGAAATGTTTTTATAGACATTGTATCCACCTAAAATATGGGCGATATTGTCACACCCCTTCTAGTACCTTCTACACAAAGTAGCATAAGCTTTGATTAACATAAAACCGATATAACTTTCATACGGGTATTCAAAATCAGTTGCAATTTGATATTTGAAAAAATATATATTTGAAAATATAATAATATAATCGTATTAAACCTAAACAAGTAAGGAAAGGCTAAAGTCGGGCGGGGCCGACTATATAATACCCTACACCACTCCCTGCGTATGTACCTCGCTTTGATTACTAAACCCATTTATTTCATGGGAACAATTTTATGTAGTTCGTATAAATTATACAGTATAAAGTATAGTTTAAATTCATCTTTAGTCATATTTATAAAAATGTTTAATGCAAATCACCCCAAATTAAAGCTGTTATAACTTCTATAAAGATGATCAGAATAGTGTGAAATTTCATAGTTGGCAATGTTTTTATAGTTGTTATATTCGCATGGAATATGGGCGATATTGCCACACCCATTCTGGTACCTCCTACACAAAGTGGCATAAGCCTTGGTTAAAATAAAACCGATATAACTTCCATACGGGTTGTCAAATCATTTGAAATTTGATATTTGAAAATGTTTTTATAATCACTTTAAACCAAAAAAATATTTATGGTTTAGCCACGCCCCTTCTTGTACCTCCCACACAATTGTCTACATCCTAGGTAATCTTATATCCTTCATAAATTCTATACTGGTGGATGGAATCCAATATGACTATGCAAGTTCTACTCTAACGTTTGTCCACAAATTTCAATTGATGGCTATTGCAAGATAAGCCCAAATACAGATCCATCAGGACATAGGGACATCTCAGAGAACTATGAAGCTCGCGGAACGATCTTCTATCGACATAGAATCTATAGCTGAGACGTAAAGAATCGATGGTCTGGCCAAAGCATGATATGAAGATGTCGATCTACTCAATTTTCTACATGGGCTGGTTCCGACGATGAGAGGCCGTGTTATCTTGTGGTTGAAGTAAGTCGGAAGCTTATTTTCTGACTGCCACCACAAACTAACCTATGCCAGTATTCCTCGGGGATTAGTATTCTCCCTTGAGTCATATGACTGTTTAAAAACTGATCATTCCTTACATCCGTTGAAGGTATTATGCACGTTGAGGTTGTGGAGAGGATTTCAGTCAAATCCTAAAAAGTTGTTTTAACTCTCATTACTTCCAACCACTGTGCAACATTCAGCAGGAGTCAACATTCAGAGCCACAATATAAAACACCCAACAAGGACCATAACACTTCATTTGGGAAACCTACGTAGACAATGACGAGTTACACTCTTCTGGCTTCGCTCTTGACAGGGGAAGAGGGAGCATTTAGTTCTCTTTGAGCGATAGCAGCACAGCACAGTGCCTGCCTGGCTGCACTTGTGCAACAGCAGCAGCAGCATCATCTGCTGGGCTCGCAGGGTTGAATTTGAAAGTAGCGTTCTACACAGTAATGGGGGTTTACTGGGGGCTCTGGTTGTGTTCGTCGCGTGGCCTGGTTCGTTTTGGTTGGGTGAGTGGGGCGGGTGGGCTTAAAGAATGAAGGATAAATAAATGCATGCATCATCATGGCCTAACTGTTTAACTGTCTATGTAAATGGCTAACGGGGAAAAATGGTATAAAACACACACACACTCACTCTCTTACATTTTCGGCTTATTTAACTTTCTGTACTCAGCTGCATACTTGAGAAGTAAAGGAGATTGAATTGTGGGGAGGACCACCCCACCCTGAACCCCTTTGCAACAATCACATTGAGGCAATGAAAAAGGAGTTGGATGGTTCGCGACTCAGCTGTGCAAGGCAGTGTTGGGCGAAGGTTGATGCTCTTGATGGCGTTGGGGTTGCGACTGGAGTCTCTGTGTGTGTGTGTGCTCAAGAACCACGACTTTTGAGTTGCCTGTGTTTCTGTTGGTTATGTTTTGTTTGCTGCCGCTCTTGATGCTGTTGTTTGTTGTTGCTGGCTGGCTGGCATTGGTTGTTGCTGTGGCTGTTCAAACGCAAATTGGTTCGAAAATGTTTAAGCGGCGGCAAAACGATAACTACTCATCATGTGTTTGTTGACAGTTTTGGGTCACAACTAAATAATTACACAGTTATTTATATGTTTGTGAACCTACATTCACATACATACATACGAGTGTGTTTGTGTGCGCTCTTCGAACGAGGAGAAGCTGGCAATCATGATGAAATTCTAACGAAAATTGTTATTCGTTATAGAAAGAAAGTTATATGAAGACAGTTCGGATGTTCTTTGCGGAATTCAAGTGATGCTATTTGTCTTGTAGGTTTTGTCGAGTAAAACAAAAGACTTCGAATTAATGTTGCACATACTACAATGGTTCCATATGGATTTTTCTGCAAATGATTCTGAATCTTTTTAATTTCTTCCGTATTCGATATTGGTCAAAAAGTCTGCACAATTTGCCGATTCTGATGCCGATGTCGGCCAGACAACTTTCAAAAAATTTAATGGGCGGGTGAAAAAAGCTCTGAACAATTTGACGTGGGAAAGAAATCAGAAGAAAACAAGTAAGGAATAGCTAAAGTCGAACGGAGCCGATTATATGATACACTCCACTTTATATCCTATTACAATTCAATTCTGTAAAAATGTTAAATCAGGAACAAAAAATGTTAAATCGGATAGGACATCTGTATGGGGGTATATTGAAAGATGGAAAGATGTGACCCGTTTTCACCATGTATGTTAATAGGTGAAATATAATATGTAAAGTTTGGCCAAAATCGGTTAAATATTTGGGAGCAACATTTGTATATATATATATAAGTCGGCGACTTTTGTATAGGGGCTATATCTAAATATGGTATGGAACCCGTGTTATGATATTTACTGTAATCGCATTGAGAGGTTACAGAAAAAAGTTATTAAATTTGCTTTAGTTTCTGTGCCGTTTGTCAATCCCGTACCTACGTATGAAGCTATGTGTCGACTAATTCATTTGGAGTCTTTATCAAGTCGTAGATCAAAGAGCTCAATTTTATTTCTGTATAAACTAATTTGTGGTCTTATCGATTGTCCTTTTTTGCTTAGTCTTATTTGTTTTAATGTTCCATCTAGATGTCTAAGGCATAATGAATTTTTTAATATTCATTTTCATAGAACTAAATATGCTTCTTTTGAGTCTATTCTGCAGGTCCATGAAGGAATATAATAATTTAATAATTAAGCATGATATAGATTTGTCATATAATGTAAATAGATTTAAGGAAACTCTAGATTTAATTTACTTTTAAGTTTGGCTTGTCTGTAAGGAGTGTTACTCCATAGACATATGAATGAATAAATAAATAAATCTGAACCGATATGCTTCAAATTAAATAGCGTTCGTCCTTGAATTACTTGTGCCAATTTTTGTTAAGATCGGACTGTAATTGCGACCTGTAATTTGATTACAACAATAGATGGACAAACGGACAGTGCTGAATCGACTCAGAAAGGGATTCTATTCGATTCGTTTCCTTTTGGGTGCAAAAAGTCGTAATACTCTCGTGGAGTGCATAAAAACAACGCTTTTCTTTCCTCCTCAAAAATTATTAAAATTTAGTATCTTTTATTCCACGTTTTGGCATAATTTCCACGATTTTTCTGGTAATTAACCCATCATTCATGTAATTATTTCTTCACTTCGGATGTGTAGGTATTGATTGGGATTGGGCAGGAGGATGGAACACTTTTGGACAGTTATAAAGAAGCTACTGATGGATTAAACGTTTGTTTTGTGTTTCGGATCAATGCCCTGATAAAATTTCTTTATTTAGAACTCCGTCAAAAATATACAAATTTTCCGACTCTATTTGCCCCTACACACGATTCGCGATTCTTTCAGTTGATCATTGGAAGATGAATTGCGTGGGCAAAAGATTTCACGAATAATGAACAATTCTTCCTCGCGATTATTGAAATCTTAGAAAAAAATTAATAATTTTAGCTATGTCTTCTTATTACGATCGCTTGGAAAGGAGATTTTGCGAAGAATCCGCGATTCTACCAGGAGATCAATCATAGCGGAAAAATTTTAAGTAGATGCAATCAAAAACAAAAGTTTCTAATTTGTCAGTATTGTTTTGGGAGTTATTGGTGTAAGTTGGAATGTTTTATTGTGGCAAGCGATCACAAGATCGTTACTATTATTGAACTCTAGATAACTTGCAGATCGTATGGTCTCGTACCGACGACAGATCTTTCAAATGTCTGCCCTATCAACTTTTGATGGTAGTATCTAGGACTACCATGGTTGCAACGGGTAACGGGGAATCAGGAGAGGGAGCCTGAGAAACGGCTACCACATCTAAGGAAGGCAACAGGCGCGTAAATTACCCACTCCCATCTCGGGGAGGTAGTGACGAAAAATAACAATAGAGGACTCATATTAGAGGCCCTGTAATTGAATGACTACACTTTAAATCCCTTAACCTATTGGAGGGCAAGTCTGGTGCCAGCAGCCGCGGTAACTCCAGCTCCAATAGCGTATATTAAAGTTGCGGTTAAAACGTTCGTAGTTGAACTTGTGCTTCATACGGGTAGTACAGCTATAATTGTAGTTTGTACTATACCTTATGTATGTAAGCGTATTACCGGTGGAGTTCTTATATGCATTAAATACGTGTACTTGTGTGTATTCCTCCTATTTAATCCTGCTTCAGTGC
The DNA here is from genome assembly GCA_947397865.1 of Polietes domitor. Taxonomy (NCBI): domain Eukaryota; kingdom Metazoa; phylum Arthropoda; class Insecta; order Diptera; family Muscidae; genus Polietes; species Polietes domitor. The sequence goes on from OX377619.1 coordinate 139,340,085, forward strand.
TCTTCATCGAGTGTTGTTGTGGGCCGGTACAATTACTTTGAACAAATTAGAGTGCTTAAAGCAGGCTCCAAATGCCTCCAAAATGTGCATGTAATAATGAAATAAGACCTCGGTTCTACTTTCATTGGTTGTTAGATCAAGAGGTAATGATTAATAGAATCAGTTTGGGGGCATTAGTATTACGACGCGAGAGGTGAAATTCGTGGACCGTCGTGAGACTAACTTAAGCGAAAGCATTTGCCAAAGATGTTTTCATTAATCAAGAATGAAAGTTAGAGGTTCGAAGGCGATCAGATACCGCCCTAGTTCTAACCATAAACGATGCCAGCTAGCAATTGGGTGTAGCTACTATCATTGCTCTCTCAGTCGCTTCCCGGGAAACCAAAGCTTTTGGGCTTTGGTTGAACCAATCTAACACATTTTTACCACAAATATTTCTAGTTTAAATATAAGATGTTTTGCAAAATTTGAAGACAATCAAATAAAATTTGTGGTTTCTATAGTGGAAAAAGTCAAATTGGGAGCGAAATTTGTATGGGAGCTATATATAAATCTGATACGATCTAACACATTTTCACCAAAGGTGTTTCTAGTGCAATTATAAGATATTTTGCCAATTTTGAAGAAAATCCGTTAGTATATTTGGTATCTAGAGTGAAAAGAGTCAAGTCGGTAGTGAAATTCGTATAGGGGCTATAACTAAACCGATTTTCTTCAAATTAAATAGCGTTCGATCCTATCCCGAAAAACTTCTTTGAGCAAAGTTTGGGTGTTACAAACAAATGCACAAAGACAAAATACACTCGTGGAGTGTATAAACATGAATGTCAAAGTTATCGGTAGTTCGAATTTAAAATTTTAAATGGTCCACCCTATATTTAATACGTTTTTCTAGCGAGCTAATAAATTAAATTTAGTGTGCAATTTTTTTAAAGCATATATACAAATAAAGAAAAGGAAGCTTTTCTACCTCTGCACAGTGGTCCCAAATCCATTTTTATGGCATGAAGTCGAAAAATAGACATACAGTCTTGTAATTTTGCACATTTGCTAGACATATCATACGCAAAAAATAAAAATTAAATTGGGCCGATCGGACCACGCCCACTACCACCTCCCATATAAACTCAATATATAACCAACATAATTATCACCCTTTATTGGTACAGAGTGACCAACAACAAAATTTTATGAAAGCTTAAAAGAATGAAGAGTTGTTTATTTTGACGAAATGTGTTTTTCAAAACATTATTACAAAAGCAAAATATAGCATACAAATAGTATACTTTAAACTGCAATTTAAATAATTATTTCAAGGAATAAAGTAAAATGTATACATGTGTACAAAAAGGTGAATGATGTTGTATACCATTTTAAAGGTACTTTCAATACCTTTTAAATGAAATATTGATGGGTCTCGTACACAAAACTAATTCAGAGATATAGTCATATATATGTCTATGGCTAATCAAAAACTGTGCTAAAATAAAATGACATTTTTTGGAGTTTGCCGAAAAATGCTGACGAGATATTAATTCCACCATAAACAACAACCTCAGACGAACACTTTCACATTTACACTTTGAGTCATACATATAACTTTTGGTCCACGACATTTATAGATTATGTTCTCTACAAATCACAAAATTACAATACCTATGAATACTTACAAGACCACAATAATCATAAAATGTTAAATATAATTTTTCAACTACTAACTCTTGCCGTCAATTTTCACTTTACTATTTTCTTTATATCAAAATTAATCCCACTTTTTTTGAACCGCAAAGTTTAAGTACCATTCACGCTTGTGGTGTTGCCACCTAATTTTCTCCAGTAATTTTCTTGATTGCTTGGAGTGTTGCCATAATGAAAATATATACACATTTACCACTTTCCAATTTTATTTTTTTTTAATTTCTGCCAAAAAATGGATTTGGGACCATAGTGCCATGTACTGTTTTAGTCCATTTCCAATACCAGCCGATCTGAAACCAATAGACATATCTAATAAATCTTTTTCCGAAAGCTACCAAATGGATGGATAACCGGATATGGGTACCACGTCCCATCATATGGTAGAGGGTATAACAATTGAAAACATATTCATATAACTGATCACAATACATATTGTAAAACAAAGAATTGTCTCATCGGGACAAGGTAAGGGTATGAGATTGATGAAGATTTCCCGTCGTGCAGTGTAGTGTTATCTTTATTCTTTTGTTTTTGAGGGCGCACAGTGAGGAGCACTATTGTTTTGCGAATATCCTTGGTCCCCCCGTGTTTAATAACCAACGAAATTTCCACTTGACGTGTGAAAACATGATGTTATTATGTTGATCACCTACCTCTGTTCAATCGGGTAACCATTATTACAATCATTATTATGCCATGTCACGTTTTTATTTAGGAAGAATACAATTGAGATTAATAACCAGATCTCATTCTCCGTTCATTTCGTAGAGCACCCTATAAACAAGTGCTCATTCCCCAAGGTGGGCTTTGACAATGAATGACCCTGAACTTCGCATAAATGCGACGTAATATCCCCCTCCCACCACACACACACAAATCCTTGAGAGCTGAACTTACAAAAGAACACGCTGCTTGCTGGGATGCTTCTACGGTTGCATGTATCCTAACTAGGCTTTTGTGATCGGCCCTCCTATAACTACTAATTTATTGCGATTTTATGTATGTGTGTGTAAGTGTAATAGAGCGTGTACGTGTGTTTGAATATTTCATGGATGCAAATTGTAGCAAAGAGCGAACCCATCTTCTTTTTTTCCTACTTTGTTTGTTTGTTTTTATTTTATTCAAAACACACACTCTCACACAAACCTACATACAAGGACATCAGCAAAGGACACTTTTTGATGTTGACGATGGCACTGTCCCTTGGCCCCTCTGCCCGAGTGCTCTCACTCTGTGCGCTTTTCACGCTACCACTAACACTCTCTCACGCTCGCTCGGTCATAAAATATAAAGAAAAACTGTTGCAAATAATAACAATAAAAATAATGGCAAATAATATAATGGGGATTTACAAATACAAACACAAACACACTCATGCACTCCGGCACACACACACGCGCGCATACATACACACATACATAAACATAGAGGATGCCGCATTCGCAGCGTGACATGCACCAATACAAACAATCACCAGTTGTGGGCCTCATAACTTTGCCTTGTACACACGCACATACATACCCATGCATAATGTGCCTACGCTCAGCTGCCAACCATTGCAAAGTGGATCCAAGAGAAAACGAGTTGGAGGTTGAATGAAATCCTTCATGAAAAATGAATAATAGCTAATGCTCGTTGGGAGACATGAGTCCCACTTTCCTCCAATTTTTAATATCCTTATTTATTAATTACCGAAGATTATAATTTTTAAATTGCGAAATTTTGTCTTAGTTGCATGACCTATTGTGTGGATTGTTCTCATATAACACTGTCCCAGAGTCCGTATTACACTTGATCCAATTGATACACATCTGAAACTATAGGTAAAAGTTAGAGTTAATTGAAGTTTTTTAATTTTTAATATGCTCATCCTTTTGCACCTTAAAAGTACTTCAAATTTCCAAAGGATAAAAATTTCAAAAATTATTTTTAATATTTATTCACATGCTATGACACCGCTATAAATGCCAAATGAAAGAAGAGAACATGTGCTAAAAGTGCTTTAAATTTCAAGATTCTCTCCGTATTAGTTTATTATTAACAAGCGTTTAAAATTTTGTTTCTTAAAAAACAAGATATGAATAAACAGAAAAACTAAGGGATAAACTCGAAATAGACGTTAATGCTGAACTAATACAGATAGAAGCATGATATTTGAAGCATTTTTAAAAGATATTCTCCTTTTTAATTTGACACTAATATCGTTATCATAGGGTGCGAACAAGTATATAAAATGTTATTTGAAAAATTGTTTCCTTTGGAAATTTGTAGTCCTTTGAAGGGACCGGATCAGGAAATGAAAAACTAAAAACGACAATCATTCGGTTCAAGTGTAGCGCCTTTTTAAAAAATTGTCGTACGTTGTAATATTCAAATATTTTTTTTAATTTATTTATATTACAACTGAGTTAGACTCATTTAGTAATTTTACATTAGTAATAAGTTTATGTTTAACACTAATAATTTAGCATTAGCAATAAAAATTGTTGATATATAATACATTAATTACACTCTTATATAAAATATTTGTATCTAATTAAATAATTAAAATAGTTCTCAGCAGCCTTCTTGTTGCAACATAATTGCGGACAACATCTCTCAAATTTTGATTTACATGTTCCTGTAATTTATTGACATTCGAATATTTTATTTATTATTTTCATTCGATCCTATAAAGATCAAAGAGCCATTATAAATTGTTTCCAATTGTTCCAATAGTTTCTTCCAGCTTTTATTTTTGGTCCAAGCTTCCTTTCCAATTGACATTGACATCGCCATATGTGTGGCGGCCGGCCTTGTCCACGGTTCCCTTAACTGGTGTCCAATACAATCCAACCCATTTCCATTTTCTTCTGAGTATCTCGGTTTTTGTGGATATTAGTTGCCACTGTCTTTGTTTCGTAATTTTAATATTCGTCGAAAGCATCGGCCTTCGAAGACCTGGATGGCCTGTGTTTCATTTTGTCCAGTAAAAAACTATGAGAAATTTGTATATACTGACAGTCTGAAATCTTAGTTAATCATTGTAAAAAGAAAATTCTGCTTATAACTGCAAACATCGATTTAATTGCTGAAATGGTAACATCTTATAAGCCAAAAATAATGCAATATTGCTTTTTCGGTATTTTAGAGAACTTATTTTAAATAAGCATACTTTAGGGCTCTAAGCTACAAAATGAAGGAAGAATGGTATTCCTAAAAGTGTACAGATTGGCTGTATATATTGACGATACTTTTTGATATTATTAGGTTATTTGGAGTGATTGATTAATTAACAGAAAGCTATAAGTTATGGCTACTTGAATTTTAACAGATGCTGAGATATTTATTTATTTACAAGTACTCGTTGCCATCGCTTAAAAGATATATATTGGTCTTTGGTATAAGAGGTTGACAATTTTCATATAACTGAGGACTCAAATGTCGTTTTTTGAAACAAAAACTAAATATTAATCTAAGATTTTTATGAAATTTCAAGCTCTTAGTTCAAGGAATATTCCCCTGTGAGGTGTGTCTTTACATCATTGAGCACTTGTTGAGAGTATCAGGGTGTCAAAAGACTTTTCAAAAACGACGAAGGCGATGCTACAGACAGCAGAATTATGATACGAAGACTAATGACGTTGTCGGTACAAAACTTCTGCGGTCCGAAACGTGCTTGCTCGTTACTTTGCTAAGGTTTGGAAGCATCAGCTAAACTTTTATTTATTGTTTGGGCTATGACTGTGTTCATTATATTATTTATTGTGATACCCCTGCAGTTTTTGCAAAATGGAGATTAACTCCATTTATCGGCACGCCTTCTATAATTTCGTCATATTACTTACAGGACTCCCAAAACATCCGGATGCATTTTATTAGACTGCCAAAATTATTTTGTGGAATCTGACATATGTTTGGCGCTGTTCCCTGGATAAGCTTTTAGAAATTCCGGACGGATGTTGTCGTGTCGTGTAGATTTGTTATTTGCCCTTTGCTCCAGAACATATATGAACTATACGATGAGCTGAAAGAGAGCTTGATCATCAACATACCGAAAAAAGGTGATCTCAAGGTGAAATTGAAGAGCGATCACAATTCCAAACATTAATAATATAAGTGATAATAAGCTAGATAATAGCTAACATAGCCGACTGGCCGATTTCATCGACAAAGAGTTTGGTTGTGAACAGGTTGGATTTTGTGCTCAATAATCCTTCAATAATCCTTATAACTGAGGAATCAGTAGAAGGGGGATTTACCTCTACATGATCTCTTAACCATTGTTTGGTTGCCTAATGTTGACTATGCAGATGACATATGTCTTCCTACTCTCCGCCATTCAGGCATATTGGAAAGTCTTAAAATGGTAGTGAAGCTGCAAAATCATCCAATAAATATACCTAGGATAAATAAACGCCACATACAGCATACCATTCATTATCCAAGACATCAAAGTCGAGGATGCTCACCTCTTTTGCCATCTAGGTATTATCAGTACATCAAATCGTAGATCTTCTAATGTTGTCTCAAACCGATGAGCATTTGGACAACTGAACTCAGCAGCCTGCTCAGACTTGGCGAATACAACTAGACTATGTAAAATAACAAGACTAAGAAATCAAGAACATAGAATCAAATTGAAGTGATTGTGTTCCTTATGGGAACTAAATGAATATACACTTGGGTCTCTGTTTATGCGGCATTCATGTGGGAAATATTTTAGACAAAGAAAACAAATAAAAAATTCGCGAATTATCAAATGTTTAGTGAGGTAAATTAATTATCATTGTCTAAACTTGGTTTCGACTTAACTTTAAGTTATGTATAAACGAAACCATTTTGAAGTGTAATGAATTCCTAGAATACGAATTTAGAGTTTATACAATGTTTTTAAAATATCAACAAACACGAATTGTTAAAATATATATATTTAAGATAAGTTTTGAAATTTCTTGGCAAGTTCGGGAGCAAACGAAAGCTCTCTTACTTCGGAACCGTGGTAAGGTTAACTTTAACACTAACGTCATCACCTGGTGAGGCCTTCTCCAAAATTTAAATAAATGAGTTGAACTACACCATTTCCGATTGAAATTGGGAAAATTCCAATTGAAATTGAGAAATTCCATTTGAAATTGAGATTTTCCATTTCAATTTGAGAAAATTCCAATTGAAATTGAGATTTTCCAATTGAAGTTGAGAATATTCCAATTGAAATTAAGAATTTCTATTTCATAATGAGAAATTTCCAATTGAAAATGAGAATTTCCATTTCAAATTGTGAAAATTCTAATTGAAATTTAGAATTGCCATTTCATATTGAGAAAATTCCAATTGAACCTGAGAATTTCCATTTCATATTGAGAAAATTCCAATTGAAATTGAGAATTTCCATTTAAAATTGAAGTTGAGAATTTCCATTTCAAATTGTGAAAATTCTAATTGAAATTGAGAATTTCCATTTCAAATTGAGAAAATTCCAATTGAAATTGTGAAATTTGAAATTGAGAAAATTCAGAAATTTCTATTTTCACCCAGGAAAATATTCTTGAATTGTCTTCTGCAATAAAAAGTTTCAAACGCAGGAACATGTATATATTGTATGCAATACTCTGTGGTCTTACATTTGGCGATATGAGATCCCCCTTAAACTTGGATCAAATAACTACTATATCATTATCAAGTGGCACTTTCAAAGACTTGTTCCAGTCAGCTACGGAAGTAAGCGTTATTGTATACCAAAACAAGCTCAATTAAATTACTCATTTCATTCTTCTGTTGAACGCGTTTTGAATGAACCAACTCCAATAATAATTCCAGTAGTTGTAAATACATGTTCGTTAGAGATATGTTGAAGGAACACCATAGGATCGGGAACAAACTCTGAATGAGCCTTTTTTTCTGTGACACAATTGATTTAATTAAGCGCATTCAATACATCATCAGTTATGGTATATACCAATTCACAACACATATGATTTATGCCAAAGCAGAAATATTCTCAATTTCAAATGGAATTTTCTCAATTTCATTTGAAAATTTCTCAATTTAAAACGAAAATTCTCAATTTCAATTGGAATTATCCCAATTTGAAAAGAAAATTTTCAATTTCAATTGAAATTTTCACAATTAAAAATGGAAATTCTCAATTTCAATTGGAATTTTCTCATTATGAAATGAAAATTCTCAATGTCAATTGGAATTTTCTCAATTTCAAATGAAAATTCTCAATATCAATTGGAATTTTCTCAATTATAAATGGAAATTCTCAATTTAAATTGGAATTTTCTCAATTATAAATGGAAATTCTCAATTTCAATTGGAATTTTCTCAATTATAAATAGAAATTCTCAATTTCAATTGGAATTTTCTCAATTATAAATGGAAATTCTTAATTTCAATTGGAATTTTCTCATGTTGAAATGGAAAATTATAATTTCAAATGGAATTTTCTCAATATGAAATGGAAATTCTCAATTACAAGTGGAATTTTCTCAATTTCAATTGGAAATGTGTACTTGCCTTTGTTTCATTTCGTCAATTGCTTATACGTACATAAATTCTCATACTCTGAGAATTTATGTCCACTCACAAATAAGCTCGGAACTCCCGCCTGCTCAAATAATTACACTTAACCGATCGGTGATCTGTGACAAACGCAACATACAGTCCACAACAACCACAAGAAACTCTAATTGATGACGCAATAACTTTGGTGACCTACTCTAACAACAACACCCAGCAGTGTCATCTTCCACTCCCAAACCCGCAAAATTATTCAATCATCAAAAACACTTATAAGATGTGGCCTTTTGCTTCTTTCACCTACTGGGGTTTATACATAGATCTTGCTACATACACGGCAGCAGAATTGTCGATCGAAGACATTGCTACATATCGTTATACTTATTCCAAAATCTAATCAAACAAAATCAAAAACAAACGATTTTGGAAATCGCATAAAACAGTAAGTGAGTAACGATTTTTTTTTGGGACACAATTTTTTTGCTAGAAAAAATATAAAAATACAAACAATAAAAACTTCGCCCTGGTCGAATCTGACATACACTTCGCCACGGTGTGCATGCAACAGTATCTCTTTATTTTTCGCATCTACACAGTCAGATCGACATATACACAGAATTTCATTATTCTAGCTACAGCCGCTTGGTTGGTACTAGTTTTATCCCCATTCTCTTAAAAGTACGAATCACTAAAAAATTTTACGAGTCTAGTCAGTTAGAGAAATGTAATGTAATTTTAACTTCAGTCGTAGGGTCGTAGCATTTTTATCCCTCTTCCCCCATTCTATGCCTTAAAAGTACGAATTTCGAAATATTTACTTATTCAACAAATCTACGCAATCAGAGGCGTATATAAATCGTATTTTATGTATTTTGATGTATTTGGTCCAAATGGTTTCGTTATTGTTATGTTTCTATCTATTCTCGTTGGATTGGTAGCATTTTTATCCACTTTTTCCCCATTTCACCCAAAGGATAAATTTTGCATAAATATATTTTTTTATATTTTATCCGTTTTCAAATGAAATTTTCGCTGGGGTACGACCCCAGCATCCACATTTTATGTAACTTTAAAAATCGGAGGGATATTTGTATGGGGGCTATATGAGAACACGGATCCATACGGTTCTCTTTCTCGGTAAATATTCCGAGGAATTCAAATCGGTGCCTTACCAACCCAATTATTCCGAGGGGAAATATGTAACAGAAAATGACCAATATGAACGACTTTTTGCATTACGTGTCCCTAGCTAAAATTCAACATTGGCTGATCCAATGCAAAATATGGATTCGGTCGGTTTGAAACTTTGTGTGGATGAAGTGACAAGCCTTAATGAATATTTTGAAAGCTGCCAGGAAAGCGCCTAAAAAATAAAAATTAACAAAAAACTATCATTATTTGACCATCTAATATCATTAGCGATTTTCTCCTCAACGACTTTGTTAAGTGTCAAAATTGTCGCATTTGAGGTTCAGAAAATCCACAAATGGTTGATGACAGACCAACTTATCCACGAGTCGTGGCATTAAAAATGGCATACTTCTTTCAAAATCAGTATGGCCAAAAAGTGATTCTTACTTGTGCTAGATATTGCGACATGATAACTGAGTTCTTTATGTATATAATGGATGATATTGATAAGAACGATGCGTGGTGTCAACTAGACGTCGTCATTTTCCAAACAGCTCGTGAAATAATTCCATAAGGCATTCGCTGGTCATGTATCTCCTATTTTAGTTGAGCAGAGTTTGACCTCCTCCGCAATTGAGTTAACAACTTCGTTCTATGGAGTTTTTTCGAAGTCAAACACATCCAACCCCTGCCCTGTAGTGCTTTCAGCATTCGATTTCTCATAGTAATCTGGACGATATAGATCCACAATTTCCGATATCTGGTGGTGTATTGCTATCAAAAAATACTTGAAGAGATATGATTGCAGCCATATTCGAAGAGCATCATATTATGATTGGAATTATGGCTGGGATAATCATAGCATGGCTCTAGTTAATCATAATATGAAGATTGTGATCATTTCATATTTAGCTACAACTATGCTTGATTACCCACAATCACAATATTCATCCACAATATATCACGCCCTTCAATTGCCTTAATAGTAACAGTAGTTATGATTGTAGCTATCATATAAGAAAGAGCTAGATCTTTAAGTACAGGGTGTCTGATGAATGTTGCCATATTATGAAACCTAAATAAGTTTTTTATATCTAAATTTTAAGTTTTATATCTCATTTTTTATTATAAATTTAAAAATATGTATATTTATTAAAATTTTTTAATGTTTTTTTTTAATAATAGAAATAAATAAAAGTAATTAAGTATGTGTGACAGCATTATTAATTACTGTCTCGAGAGTTGCAGGGGAAATTACATCAATTGTTGTTCGAAAATATTGTTTTAAATCCCCCTCAAGGGGCCAACGAAATGTGGAGTCTCTGGAAATCAGCTTATTGAGGCAGCAACATTCATCAGCCACCTTGTACCAGCATTTGATTCCCTTTGTCACTGTGCAGTTAACAATGAAACGCTTAATTTGTTTCTAATTCAAATGGGAACCACTGTTCAACACTGGCAACCAGTTATCAATGTTACAGCAACCCGTTGCCATAACATCTGATGTTGATGCTGACTTTGATGTCGAGGCTGCCATTGAGAATGCTGACGTTGGGGAGGCTGACGATGCTGGGGCTATGGTTTTGGCTGTTTCAAAATAGTCCTTCATTTCTGCAACAATGCTTTCGTTTGTTGTGTGTTCCCCGCTGTTTCTATTTTTTTTTTGTTATTTCTTTTTTGGTGCTATTGCAACCTCCCCCAGCCTCAACAGTATTGCTGCTGCCGTTGTTATTATTGTACTTGTCATTTTTCGGTTGCGGCCATATTCAAATATTTTATTCCCATAAAATACAAACCAAAAACAAACAACAACAAAAGTTAAACGACAACAACTGAAAAAAGTCCCCAAAATTTACAACAGCAACTTGCGATTGTTTAAATTTTATGCATCCCTAAACATTCACTGCTCATTGCAGTTGATTTAACTCTCAAACAAACGGAGGCATACGTATGTATGTGTGTGTGTGGGGGGAAACCCTGCCACAAAGTGCTGCACAGTGTGTCAGTATGTTTTTGGCGGTGGTCTGTGTTTGCATATTTGCTTTTCTTTCCTGTTTTTTTTTTTCTCCGCCTCTCCTCAAAGAGGGCCTGGGGTGGGCGTTCGTTGCATGCGGCATGTGGTATGTGGAAATAATTGAAAGCACACAATCCGTTATCCTTGGGGCTGTTCCAGCAAGTAACCAAAGTGTTAACAACTTTGAACCGTTTTGTTGCTAATACAAACACAGGACCGTTTGCGAAGGGGGAAGGGGACTTCCATCATGAACTTGCAGCATGAGGCAAACTTATCGGAGCTGCAAACTTGATTAGTTTACAGTTTAAGGTTGCAAGGTTGATTGCTTGTGTATGTTTTTGAGGCAGAATGGGACATGTCATGCATGTACATTGCACATACATACATACATAATGGTATGGTATGTTGTGCTGTTGCTGTTGGTGGCGCAAAAGGTGCTCCAGCAATTGCGCCTGGAGCGGAATTCAACTCACTTGATTGACAATCCAATAAACCATGTTCATAATCACCAAAGTTTATAGGGTGGGGAGGAGGAATCATCACATGCTGTCCTACTTTTAGTGCAACTTAAGTGTTGAAGATGTGTCAAGGTTTCAGGGAAGTAATTATTAATTAAACCTTTTAAAGAGTTGAAATACTAAAGTCGTTTATTGAGGGACTGACGTTGTTTTGAACTGTTTAAAAGAATATCTTATGGCGTTTAAACCGGCAAAAAATTCAAATTATTTCAGATATTTGCTCCAAATCTATATTTGACATACATTTCGTTCGTACGAATATCATGGCAAGGAGACAATATCACAAGATAAATATCACATCCTCCGGCCGCTTGCAATCAAAATTAGCTTCACTACATCTGTTTAGAGAAAATCAATTAAAATGAAGGTTATTATTTAAATTGTGAGTCCAGTAATAGCAATAATGTAAGTTCTGATTGAAATTGGATTTATTGTTTTAAAAAACATTCTCATAGAGTCTATAATTATAATCTATCCACTTTTCGATGCGTTCGAACCATTTGTTTTACAATTTTCTTCCTTCATTCGTCCGTGAGCGAAAGTCGATCGTGCGTAAACTATCGTTTCATAGCGGATAAGAATGGGAATTCAACGCTTAAATTGCCGGAAAGTTTTTATATCCACAACGAAAACCGTAAAATATTATCGCACAATACACCTACTTGCTGACACGCAACTTTTAATGACAAAACATTTTGAATAAGATTATCGTCAAATCTGTCAGGATTGCCAAGGCTCACAATAGACAGTGGTAGATAGATGCTGAAACATTTGGAAAAGTTTGGCTCTCTGTACACCAAAACTACTTGCGATAGTTTGGTTTCTAAATAAAATATGAATGTAAACAATAGAATAAAAAGTCTAACGATCATATTCATAATCTTTTATAACAGGTTTATAATACTTGAAACCTTCGATAAATTTTTATGAAGTATTACTGACATACTTCTGGAGAATAAAAAAAAATTGTAGCCATGCGACTGGATTTTTTTAAATTGTTTGACATATAAAATCATCTGTTTCGTCAGTGAATTATGAGAAAAGGATTAAAATGACTTAAAATATATGACTACCCGAGATTTCCAGCGGGATATCATATGGTTAAAGTCTGGAAAGACTTTAATATCTGTGGAGAAATCGTACAACATTAGACTGTTACCTGAAAAGTTAGATCCAATAGATTTAAATAATTGATGATCTGAATTCAATGATGATCTGAATTTTGTTTTAGACCTCGATGATCCTCGATGGATGGAAAAGGAACTAATAATCAATTTTTTTACTGTTTTAAAAATCTTGTTTTCAATTTCGTAATGGCTTCTTTGGTTGAAACCTGGCTTGCTGTGAAAGTTGTTATATTTGACAGAATTAGCTGGACGAGCAGAATCTATTAATGCTGCTAGCAGTCAGTCGGGTTTGGTTGTTATCTTGTCCAAGGAAGTTAACAAAGACATTATTAAATTATTATAGACTCCCCGAAACAAACTATACAATAAATAAATGGACTGGAAATTGATTTATAACACCGTCCGAACACTTTTAAAAAAGTCGTTGCACTTGAACCAGATAATATACGTATGAAACTATAGACTAAGTGAAGTTAAATGACGTTTTCAGCATTTCATTTCCTCATCCAGTTGCTCCTTCACAGGACAACAAAGTTGCAAAGGATACAATTTTTGAAGAGTTATTTTAAATATTTATTCACACTCTATAATAAGGACTTTAGTGTCAAATTAAAGAGGAGAATATCTGTTAAAAATACTTTAAATTTCATAATTCTATCTGCATTAGATCAGCATTGACAACCATTTCAAATTTACCCCTTAGTAAACTAAGTTACTTTTATGTTTTACTATTTGAGGGGAGAACTTGAATTGGCTGTTAATGCTAAACTAATACAGATAGAAACCTAAAATTTGGAGTATTTTTAGCACATATTATTTTTAATTAATTTGACATTTATACCAATATCGTAGGATGCTAATACGTACTTAGACACTCGCTGTGGATGCATTGCCTTCTCAACAGCCACGTTTGGCTTATTGACATAGCCACCCAGATGAAAATGAACTTCATGAAGGCTAAACTGAAGGCCGATCTCTTCCCGAACATTTTCAAAGTCAAAGTAATCGCCATTTATATTCACTCCGCCACTTATATTCACTCCAAGCCCGAATCGTTACACTTGAACTGGATGATATACTTATGGAACTATAGGCAAAATAGAGTTAATTGACATTTTTAATTTTTAATTTCCTCATCCTGTTGCCCATTCAAAGGATAAAATTATTTCAAATACTTATTTGCACCCTTTGAAAATGTTATTAGTGTCCAATTAAAGAGGAGAACTGTTAAAAATATTTCATATATAATTAGTTCAGCATTAATAACCTTAGTTTATTTAATTTATTCATATTTTACTTTTTTAAAAAGGGAAAACTTGAAATGGTTGTTGATGCTAAACTTATGTAGATAGAAGCTTAAAATTTTAAGTATTTTTAGTACAGATTATCTTCTTGTATGTGGCATTTATACCGGTAACATAGGGTGAGAATGAGTATTTAAAATAATTTTTGAAAAATTGTATCCTTTGAAAATTTGTAGTCCTTTTAAAAGACAACAGGATGAGAAAGTGAAAAACTAAAAACGCCAATTAACTCAATTTCACCTATAGTTTCTAACGTATATCATCTGGTTCATGTGTAATATGGACAGTGTTATCTGATTATTTCAATTCCTCTGGTACTAGTAATGGACATAGATGTCATAACCCTACACCACTTGTAATAGGGGTGTAATAGGGTGTATAAGCTAGTCTCATGTCAAATTATTGTAACACCAACAGATCTAATTTTGCTCGTGAAAACAATTTCACCGAAAATCTAGTCTCGTAACAGATTGTTTGCTGAAATCGAAGTCCGACTCAAAAATCTAAAGAACACACTCAGTTTTACTATTTACACTTCTCTCGACTTCATTGGTGATTTGTCTTTGTTGCTTTGGGGAATAAGCAACTAGGAAAATTGAGATTTATCTTATTGACCAACAATGTGCTGTGCTTTCGTACAATGCTACATATTTCTCTTATGAATATTTAATTTTGATTTGAGAGTTATCTTACTAGTTTTGCGTTAACATTTAACAATTTTTCCCAAAAAGGACTTGCACCAATTTTAAATACAACGGCTTACATATTACACTTTGTATCATACATGTCCTACAAATTTAATTGTTTGCACTACGGATATGAGGTGAAAGTATTTCCCCAATCACCATTAGAACAATGAATTAAGTTTTGCCATGGCAAAACGAGAAATACGAATATATCGAAATAAGTATTTCACGAAGTTAATACTGCGAAAGTTCCGACAGCCGTACTCCCCAAATACCAATAATTCGTACGGTTATTATCCAAGTCACATCTAATGTTACAAAGTATTGGATATTGAACTCTAATTCTGTGAACTTTTGTCATTTCGCAAAGTCAACCCGGTAATTTAGTTACCTATTCCAAACTTTGCAAACTATTCGCAGCCAGTCGTTGACAGGCGATGGTGAAGCGTTGACTTTTGTTTGTTTTCGGTCGCAACACATTCGAACAAAAACTTGTTCAAGACCACAAAATAAATTCTAAATTCCATTCATATCCAATGCAAACGAATGAAAGTTTGTTGCCTAACCGAAAAACTGTCATTGCACACGGTGAGCACACGGATCAGCATCATCATCCGCTTCAGCATTCGGAGCCGTGACATAGACTGGCATAACCACTGAAACAATGTTAAAATCTTAATTCAAGCAGCAACACTGGCGTTTGCTGCGTTCTATTTAAATCAAAACTTAACCCACGCCAACCACTATGCAAAATTCATCGCACAATTGCGCCGCATGCTCTGACCCTGATCCCACCCCCGGTGGTGACTTGGTCGCGTTCCATGCAGTCGGCAGCCAAACTACTTACCCACTCAGTCATTCGCTTCCCCACTGCGCGCAATATAGGCTAAATACATACAAACAAATTCAAATGATCAATTTCAATGTTTTCCGCAGCAAATTTGTTCGTACATACATATACATAGATATATGTACGTACATATGTGGAAGATGGATGTGGATAGACATTGGTGAACGGTCCAGGTCAGAAACATGCAGTACATAGTATGAAAATAATAATATGTAGCAGGAAAAATACATATGTATATTATGTGTAACAAGTAAGGAAAGGAATGCAGGCTAAATTAGGGCAGGGCCGACTTGTGCCGCCCTCCAAGATGTTTTAAAATATCAGTTATAGTTAAAGGCTTGATACATTCAAAATTGCTTTGCGAACCATTTATCAAAACGGTCATATGCTCCTTGTAGGAGTGAAAGGAATAAATATGTATGGATTACAATTTGTGAAGCGTGCCCATCTTTTTTAAGGTAAGGTCGAGCTTTTTTGATAAATAGTGGATATTTCGGTAGAACACGGTAAACCAAAAACACAAATTGGATATTTTTGTGAAATTTTCACTTTTACGCTGATAGGTGTAAATCCTGAATGTTGGAGTTGCATTAACAACCATTTAAAATATTCTCCCTTTTATAAAATGAAAAATTTATTTTCAAAATGGTCATGAGCCAGGAGAATATTTCAGTTCAAATCAAATATTGATTACCGACCAAACTAAAGCAAACGAAGCAAGTAAGGAAAGGCTGAAGTCGGGCGGGGCCGACTCTATGATACACTCCACTTTCTATCCGAATACAATTCAATTCGGTGAAAAAGTGAAAACGGGAAGGATTTTTGTATTCTGTAAGTGTATGTGTTTGACAAAAAATGTTAAATCGGAAAGGACATTTGTATGAGGATATATTGAAACCTGGATCGGTTAAACTTTTGGGAGCAACATTTGTATTTGGGATATATTTAAATCTGAACCGCTCTTACCCACTTTCACCATAGTTTTGTTTAGTTGGATAAGATGTTGTGCCAATTTTAAAGAAAATCAGGTACAATATGTGGTTTCTGTAGCGCAAAAGTCAAATCGGGAGCGACATTTGTATGGGGGCTATATCTAAATCTGAACCGATCTTACCCAATTTCTGCATTGGTTTTTCTAGTTGGATTATAAGATGTTGTGCCAAATTTAAAGAAAATCGGGTACAATATGTGGGTTCTAGAGCGGAAAATGTCAATTCGGGAGCGACATTTGTATGGGGGCTATATCTAAATCTGAACCGATCTTACCCAATTTCTGCATAGGTCTTTCTAGTTGTATTATAAGATTTTGTGCCAAATTTAAAGAAAATCGGGTAAAATATGTGGTTTCTAGAGCGGAAAATGTAAAATCGGGATCGTCATTTGTATGGGGGCTATATCTAAATCTGAACCGATTTGACCTATTTTCTCCACAGATGTTCCTAGTTTAAATATAAGATGTTTTTCCAATTTTAAAGAAAATCTGTTGTAATATGTGGTATCTAGAGTGAAAAGAGTCAAATCGGGAGTGAAATTCGTATGGGGGCTATATCTAAATCTGAACCGATTTTCTTCAAATTAAATAGCGTTTTTGTCCCGAAAAACTTCATTGTGCAAAGTTTCATTCAGTTATGTCTACAATTGCGACATGTATCGTGATTACAAGAATAGATGGACAGACGGACGGACGGACATTGCTAAATCGACTCAAAAAGTGATTCTAAGTCGATCGGTATAATTATCAATGGGTCTATCCCGCTTCCTTTTGGGTGTTACAAACAAATGCACAAAGACATAATACTCTCGTGGAGTGTATAAAAACTAAAACAAATTAGCGTTGAGCGTTACGTTGCTGGGTAACTATACCTGCATATATACACATACTTACATATGCAACTCAGTGAGATTATTACTTGGTGCGAGTTTTCAAGCGCATATTCGGCAAGTGAGTTGTGCTTCTCATTCGATTGTGAGAATCATTTACTTAATAGTTGTGGAAAAGTCGCTGCGAAGCCACCGGAGGAAACCTTTCACAGGGTGGAAATCGTGATAGTGGTAGTGTGCAGCCAAGTAATAAATGTCATCGTGTCATTTGTAAATAAATTTGCATTCTATTAAATATAAAAGCAAAATGGTCTTGAGCTAGGAGAATATCCCATTACTAGTCTAACATATTCATTAAAAAAATATAGGTGAGATCTCCATGTCTATAATTTTAAGTCCAACACATGTCCTTTGAAACCGATTACAGGTCATATCCTTTGAGACCGGTTCCAGGTCAAGTCCTTTGAGACCGATTCTAGGTCATGTATTTTGAGGTATGGTTCAAGTCATGTCCCTTGAGAACGGTTTTAAACTGCTAGTTTAAAACAGACAGCATGATATGTCGTTTTATCGTAGGATACGACAATCCGCTGAGAACGACGACAAATCGATACGCCACGGACTTTGCGTACACTCTCAGGTACAGCTGCTATTTTCTCTTCATTACGTGCTGGATGTGGTCTAACCGGTCGATTATCACCCACACAAATTTGCGAATGGTATTGGCTATAGTGGTTCCAGTAGGTTGATTATGGACACCGTAAGTTCCTTCCACGGAAAACATTTCTCACAGAACGCTGTTTTTCGTAAGCTGAAAAGTATTTTGGAGACGCCGTGTGAGTATTTCCATGATGACTTGTCAAACGATACTGAACAAAAATTACAAAGCAATTTGATGTGAGTCATGCATGAACTGACAAAAAAAAAAGCTATTGAAAATCAAACCTCACGATGAATCACCCGATAGTTATTAATGCTAAAATAATATAGGTAAATGCATGCAATTTGAAGTATTTTTACCAGATATTCTTCTCTTTTATTTGATACACATGTAAAGGGTGTTTTTTATTGAGGTATAGAACTTCGAATTGAAATAAAACACAAGAAAATCGTTTTAATGTCCATCAATTTGGCTTTATTGGAAGGATAATTTTATGCCATTAATGTTTAAATATGATTTCGGGCATGTGGCCGCCGCGGCTGGCTCGAATATAGCCAATTCTACAGGTCCAATTTTCAACCACTTTTTCGAGCATATGGGGCCGTATGTTGGCAATAACGCCACGAATGTTGGCTTCCAAGTCCCCTAACGTTTCTGGTTTGTTGGCGTAGACGAGCGACTTCACATATCCCCAAAGAAAATAATCCAATGGTGTCAAATCACACGATCTTGGTGGCCAATTGACAGGTCCATTCCGCGAAATTATGCGCTCATCGAATGTTTCCTTCAATAATTCGATTCGCGAACTGAACCATTACTTTCGAAATAAATTTGCACGATTTGCAAGCGTTGTTCTTTTGTCAACCTGTTCATGATGAAATGGCAAACCAAACTAAATATTAATCACTTGACAGCTGACAAAATGGCCGCCAGTTAAAAAAGTGATGCCAACTTAAAGTTCTATACCCCAATAAAAAACACCCTTTACATGCACGTACGTATGACTCGCAAAAGTACGAAAATAAATTATTAAAACTATTACAGCCTTTGGAAAAAGGAACATTACATGGAAGTGCACTACCATATTTGGAAAATTGTGATGCTTCATTATTATAGTAATAATGGTCCTATACTATATATAATTATAAAACTGCAAGTGCAATCGAAATGTGATTCCATGATTCTAGCATGATTCTAGTTGGTACTATTTTTATACCTTTTTCCATTCGACCCCCTTAAAAGTACGAAATTCACCATTTTTATCAGTCTGTTCTCATTATATCCCTTGAAAGTATGAATATGGAAAAACCTTTTTAGTTTTCGTGTCAACGCAGTCATAGGAATGTATACTCCGCATTTCATGACTCTAGCTCTGGTCATTTGGTTGGTACAATTTTTATCCCCTTTTTTCATTTTAACCCCAAAAAGTACGAATTTTGAAAAATCCGTGTATTTTACTTATCTATGCAATCAGAGGAATGTATACACCGAATTTCATTATTCTAGGTGCAGCCGTTTTGTTGGTACCATTTTAATCCCTTTTTTCCCATTTTACTCCTTAAAAGTACGAATTTGGAAAATATCTTTTATATTATGTATCTACCCAATTAGAGGAATGTACATACCGAATTTCGTGTTTCTATCTGTTGTCGTTTAATATGTACCATTTTTTATCCCTTTTTGCCCCATTTCACCCCATTCGCATAAAAATCACTTTATGGTGCACGATTTTGTTATATGGGGAATGTGCATACCCAATATCAAAGCAAACGTATTGAAAAAACATGCTTAAATACTCTAAAATATTAGGGGTTATTATGGGAATTTTTAGTCCTTGTGAGGGAATTTTTTCCCCTTTAGGCTGATTTCCCCTAGTTCAATCCCAACCGATCTACGACTATAAGACGTATTCATGAAAAATGTGGACGTCCTACCTCCTTTCGTTTAGATGCTAGCGTGCTTTCAACAGACGGACGGACGGACATGGCTAGATCGTAATTTATAGGGTCTCAAAGTTAGTATACCCCCATCCTGGAGGTGGAGGGTATAAAAGGTCTGTCGCTTGACCAAAGCTCACTCAATGATTTTGATGGGTGGGATTATGATGTCGAGTAATGCTAACTACTTGAGCGGATTCCATTGCGACGTAAACGAGAATTATGACATGTAGTAAAATTGCGATATTGTTTAGCTACACTAAAGTTCGCTTGTTGGTATGAATTGAGTCCATGTTAGGCTATTGTTATACAATTGATTGTGGTGTGTGCTTCTTCTCAACATATAGTGGGGAAATATGCATTCGCTGTCTATTTGTATAAATGAATATCATGTATCTTATATATCATGAATCTTATAGGAGGTTGAAGCAAAAATACATCAAAGATCAGGTAAATGCAAGAGTGATTTAAATTGAGAGACTAATTAATACAGGTCCTTATATAGATTCATAATTCTATGACGATTCAGAAAATATGTGCCATATAGACTGCTACCGATCTAAGCCAAGTCATATAAATGGCAGACAAGTTTTATGAAATATTAAAACTTAAAGTTTTATAAAGCGTATAATCAATTTATTTTGCTGGAGCTCCAAGTCACTGGATTCCACAAAACTACTAGCAGTAGAATCTCCCATAGCCCATTTCAAGATATTACAATCGTAATAACAAAGTGAGTACACTCTCAAATCTGTGGTGGTGCATATAAGAGTAGAGAGAAAATTAAAAAAATCGTAAAAATTTTTTAAAAATAATTTTGGATTGCAACCTTGGCGGTTTCGCCATTTTTCTCTCCCGACCCTTTGCATATTCCACCAGACTCGAACAATAGTTGTACATTGAAGAGAAATCCATTCGAAAAACTAACCTTGCTTGATGCCTGCCTGCCTGGTTATGGGCTACAGTCCGCTCGAATGATTCGCTATTGTTGTTTCTATTGTGGATGTGGTTCGTAGTTGGTGTCGCTGTCACTGCTGCAAACATTCACATTTGTTATACTCGCGTGTATGTGTGCATGTATGTATATCGTATAACTCGAATTCGATATTACAATTCGCAATAATGCGGACACAGATAAGCAGACGCACGCACAACGCGAAGCATTCTCTGGCTGTAGAGAGGCGTCAACAATGTTGCATTGAAGTGTCATCGTCAACATTACCACAGCCACCACTGCGGGTAACAAGGTGGCGACGGCAGAACCAGCAACAACGTCAACCACATCACCATCTCTCCCCGTCAGCAGCACAACATCATCCTCGTTCTCAACGGCATCCCCATCATCATTATCATCTCCATCATCCCCAGCATTATCCGCATCAGCATCGGCATCTCGTATAAAGCATCATCAAACATGGTCCTGATGGGCGGACTGGCAGGCTGGCTGGCTGACAGTTTGTTTGGGTTGTTGTAACAACAGAGATTGTTGCAAGTACTAACTACGCTGAGCCAGGCAGCGAGCGGCATACGATAGCACGTCATGCCATTGCCTCCATTGCGATAATCTCAAACCCAATAAACAATTCATTCTTTCATTCCTCCATTGAATGCTGTTGGGGCATTGTTCGCATAGATGATGTTGCTGCTGCCACTGCTGATGTTGCTGTTGCTACTACCACTACCACCACATGTTGTTATTGTTTTTGTATATTGTTGCCGTGATTTATGTGTTGACATGTAATCGTAGCACATCCTCTTAATGAGCTCTATAAGGAAATTAAGGTTTCGGGTGTTCTTATTTATTACATCGTCGTAGTAGTCTACGTAACTGCACACACACACTCAAACACACACACACATGTATGACCGACTACGACGAAGAATAGGTCTTGCGAAATGGCACAAGTAAGGGTACTTATGCTCCAGCATACCTTCATACCTTCATGGGTGTATATTTGTGTATGTGTGTTTAGGTGTATTCGTATTTAAGCTCCGCGCGTATTTTATTTTTGTGTGCATGTGAGAGTGCGTGCGTGAGTGTGCACTTACAGTGATGGATCTGTGAATAGCAAGTTGACAGACTGCTTTGATTTTTTTCCACCAGGATAATGTCATCCTGCATATCCAAATGTGATTTAAGTAGAGAGAAGTATTTGCAATGGTTTTTTGCAAGACAGAATTTAATACTGAAAAAAAAAACTGCACGGTGATACTGCAGAGGGAGTTAGTTCATGAAAATTTAAAATTGACGATAAAAAACGCATGCTACAAGATTATTTATATTGACTTGAACTGGAGTATTCTCCTGGCTCAAGACCGTTTTTCATCTATATTTTATAGAATGCAAATTTATTTACAAATGACATGGTGACGTTTATTACTTGGCTGCAGACTACCACTATCATGATTTCCACCCGGTCAATGGATTCCTCAGGTGGCTTCGCAGCGACTTTTCAACAACATACCCGGCCTCTTTAAGTAAATAATTGTCATAAACGAATAAGAAGCACAACTAACTTGCAGAATATCAGTTTAAAAAATCGCACCAAGTAATAAAGCACACATGCCATCCTACAAGCATCTCATTGATTTTTTATAAGTTTTATATTTTATATTATAAGTTGGTTTTGAAATTTGGCAGAAGTTATTTTTATTGGCCAAGGACGATCGGTACTGAATTTGGAGAATTTCGGTTCAGATTTTTATATAGTCTCCATATAATTTACACTATTACTGCATGGGATCACGACAAAATTTTCAGGATCATGTTATATCTGAACTAGAAATAGCTAATGGGAAAGTGGACCACTTGGGTCCATGTTTTGATATAGCCCCCATACAAATGTACCTCCGATTTATAATACTACTGCACTAAAATGCACATTTTACATCAGATATTGATCAAATTTCCCACACAATGTTACATTTAGATTAGAAACACCTGTTTTGAAAACCAGCTATATAGGTCAATGTTTTGGTATAGTCCCCATACTAATGGGCCCCCAGTTTACATTACTATCGCTCTAGATCCCACATCTTACATTCGATCTTGATAAAGATTTGCAGACCATTTCAATAAAGAATACCTTTTTTGAAAGTATTCTGTAGGGTCCGCCATCTAACGTTTTCTTTTTCAACTATTCAACCGTTGGACTATTATTTGTAGGTTGCCGAGGCAGCCATTTGAATGAATTATTAACCGGAAGGATTGTACTTTCAAATAAAAAAGAAATTTGAGAAAATATTCAGTAGTTTTTTTATAGAATTTTCCAAAAAAAAGTTGTTTGGCGGACCCTTTATTTGGTAACGTAAGGGTCCGCCATATGACGTTTTTCTTCAGCTATTCAACCGTTGGACTATTATTTGTGGATAGCCGAGGCAGCCATTTGAATGAAATTATTTTCCATTATTAACCGGAAGGATTGTACTTTCAAATAAAAAAGAAATTTGAGAAAACATTCAGTAGTTTTTTATAGCATTTTCAAAAAAAAAGTTATTTGGCGGACCCTGTACAAGGGCCTACTTTATAATGTAGCGCCCTTGCAAATGAGCCCACATTTTTATTATTACCCTTCTAGGACCCACATTTTACAGGGGAAGTTTAACAAATTTTGCAGATTATATATATTATAAAGGGTGATTTTTTAAGAGCTTGATTACTTTTTTAAAAAAAAAACGCATAAAATTTGCAAAATCTCATCGGTTCTTTATTTGAAACGTTAGATTGGTCCATGACATTTACTTTTTGAAGATAATTTCATTTAAATGTTGACCGCGGCTGCGCCTCAAGTGGTCCATCCGCTTAGTCCAATTTTGGCATTTCCACGTTTTTGAGTAACAGAGGCCCAATTGCTGCGAACGGCGACGAATCGATAATTGATGGTCATCATTAACATTGGCCGATACAGCTGCGATATTTTCTTCAGTTCGTACTCTACGTAAGCGTCTTGGTGGTTTAATGTCCAACAATGTAAATTTGGTGCGAAATTTAGTCACAATAGCCCGAATAGCCGCTTCAGTGGGTCGATTAAACTGACCATAAAATGGAAGCGTGCGATGAACTTTCTTAACAGAGCACGCATTTTGATAATAAAATTCAATGATTTGCAAGCCTTGCTCGTTAGTAAGTCTATTCATGATGAAATGTCAAAGCATACTGAGCATCTTTCTCTTTGACACCATGTCTGAAATCCCACGTGATCTGTCAAATACTAATGCATGAAAATCCTAACCTCAAAAAAATCACTCTTTATTTCAACTAGGAATACATCTATGAAAGTCAAATATATGTGCCCATATTTTGGTATAACCCAAATGGACCCCGTTCTACTTATTACAGCTCTAAAAACTACATCTTACATCAGATATTGATCAGATTTTACAAATCATGATATATTTCAACTATGGGAAGTCATGGGATTGAAATTGGGCGAAATCGGTCCAGAGAGAACATTTTTTCACTAACAAGGACAGAAAATACCCCTAATATTTCGAGTATTTAAACATGTTTTTAATATGTCTGTTTATATTCGCTTGATATTTGGTATATAGCGTTAACGTGGACCATTAAGCGATTCTTATTTGTAGGGGGTGAAATGGGGCAAAAAAGGATCAAAATGGTACCTATTAATCGACAGCAGCTAGAAACACGATATTCGGTGTGTAGATTTCTCGCATTAGGTAGACACGTAAAAAAAATGTTTTTTATTTAAGGGGGAAAAGTGGGATAAAAATGGTACCAACAAAATGACTGCAGCTAGAATAATGAAATTCGGTATGTACATTAGAGCGTACCAGGTTACAAGTGAAAAAAAAAAGTTCGCCGTACACCTTCGAATATGAAGTATTATTGAAAGGTAGTTTCAAAAAATTTTTTTTTATTTTTTTATGCCGAACGTAGGGGTCGCGCTTTTACATTTTTCTATATAACTTCTGCATTTATAAACGGATTTTAAAGTGTGATACATCGATGTTTTTGTCCGATTTTTTTGTCTTTGAAGTCATTGAGCTCAAACATGATTCATGATTTTATGCGAGCTTTAATTTTCGATTATTAGAGTGGTACATTAGGGTAGTAGCAACTGAGAAATGATGGGTAAGTACCAGAAGGGGGTGCTTGAGCTCAATGACTTCAAAGACAAAAAAATCGGCCTCGTCGAGACAAAAACATCGATGTATCACACTTTAAAATCCGTTTATAAATACAAGTTATATAGAAAAATGTAAAAGCGCGACCCCTACGTTCGGCATAAAAAAATAAAAATTTTTTTTTTGAAACTACCTTTCAATAATACTTCATATTCGAAGGTGTACGGCGAACTTTTTTTTTGAGGTACGCCCTAATGTACATACCTCTAATAACATCTCCACGTAAAATAATGAGAATTTCTAAATTAGTACTTTTAAGGGAGGTGTGTGGAAAAAGGGAAAAACGACTGCATCTAGAATAACTATGACTTGCACAATCAAGGAATTTTCTGGGAAAACGGTGATAAAAAGGGTTAAAATTGGTACCAATTAAACAGCTTCAGCTAAAATAATGAAAATCGGTGTATATTTTGCTCAGGTACGAAATATACTGCGATCTTTCTATACTGGTATTTTTTGATGCCAAAAAGGGATTAAATTGTTGCCGAGCAAATGTAAAGGCCGCAGATAGATAATCATAAAGTTCGGAGTGTATATTTCTCTGATTGTGCAGACGCGCAACATTACGTTTTTTTTTTGGAAATTTGTAATTTTAGGTAAGACGGAGCAAAAGGGGATAAAAAACAAACCAAACGGCTGTAGCTGTAGAATTGTAAAATGAGGTGTATACATTCGATTGTGAACTCGAAAGATAATAGAATTTCGAAGAATTACTTTGATTTATAGTCAAGGGCTATCAAGCAATAACAAATATTTGTAGGCACTCCTTTCTATATGACTACTATATGATACCCTCCATTTTTTACCTCATTACAATTCGATTCGGTAAAAAATCGGTCCTATATCAGGTGAAATATAAAATGTTATGTCTAATTAAATCAATTTCTGTAAAGGTGGCTTATATTTAGAATGCAAAAGTTAATTCGGGAAGGAGATTTTTATGTCGGCTATATTAAAACATTGAACGATGCACTGTGGGGCCTCTGCCAGGAATCAGTGGCAATAGTCGAAAATTTGATAAAAGCTTTTGGTAAAACTGAAAATACCAATTGATAGAGAACTTATTACCGATCAAAAATCCGAAACACGATTCAAAATTTCATTTCTTCACAGCTCAAGAAAAAACAAAAAGTGAAATAAATTTTAAGATTCATAATTGAGTTAAAGACAAAGTATCCCATTTAACAAAAGTTGGTGGTTTCTGAGGCTTAGTTACCCAAAAATCGCGGTACTAAAAAAACACTATATTTTGATCGTTTTTCAACTTTGGTGGAATGGAACTAAAAAAGTTTTGATAAGTTTTGGAAGACATTACTTTTAGGTGATTTAGTACACATTACTGTGCCGTATTCAATTAAAGTTGCCTATTCGCATGTTATACAATAACAGTGTGGCACCTCCAACACAAATTTATTTTTTTCACATTTTAAAAAACAACGTATTTGGAGTACTATGACCATCAGAGTCTTGAAATTTTGAGAGAGTTCATTGGGTATTAATTTGGACAGTTATGCAAAAAATTGGCGAAATTGGAAAAGGGGGCGTGGTACCTCCCAAACGAAATTAAAATCAATTATCAAATATATTAATTTCCATGACATTGATAGTTCTGACATTGTATAAGAATCCATCCACTATTAATCTGGGTAGTTGGGAGAAAATGGGCGGTATTATTTTAGGGGGCGTGGTACATCCCATAAGAAATTAAAACCAGTTATAGAGTATTTTCTCTTACATGATACCAAATTTCCTGAAAGTATGTGTGAGTTCATTAAGTGTTCACTTACGTAGGCAAGATACAATGAGCGGATGGGCGTGGCACCTTCACTAAAACCCAATTTGAACCTAATGTATATTCCGTTATATGGCAACAAGAAGCTTTAAATTTTGTGAGTTTATTTAGTATTAATGTGCCAATTTTGTGGAAAAAGTGGGCGGTACGAGAAAAGTGGGTGTGGCACCTCCCACATAAAGTAAATATATATCCCTATTAATATTATAAAAACTTGTCTCATTTTGGAACTTCATACAGATAGAATCTATAGGCTATATATTAAAAAAATTGCACTGGGGCGGGAGGGGCGTGTCAAAACTGTTTTTGAGAATAATTTTATAAAAATTAGTACATATACAGTGAAATTCCCCTAACTCGAATGAGCGGATGGGCGTGGCACCTTCACTTCGAACTGTTATGTACGAATCTTGGATTCTCAATAGCTTTTTCTTATGTGTTTTTCTCCGTATGTCGAATTTCCCCTAACTCGCGTATGATTTTAAAGCTCCCAATAAGTATAGGATGAAATTGGTGGTCTCATTTTAAAGCCTATTATGTCTTCTTTACAACAAAATTTTACTTTTGTAATTATGTTCCCTATTTCAGAAGTTATGATTTTTGCAACGAAAAAAGTCAAAAGGCCCCACTGTGCGATGTGACTCAATTTCACCGTTTACAGTGGTCATTTAAATCTGGGCTATATCGAAACATGGAACGATGTGACACACTTTCACTCTATGTGCTTATAGTGGAAATATAACAAGTTACGCAAATTTGAAGAAAATCTATTAAAATATCTGGTTTATGGAGCGGAAAAAGTCAAATCAGGCGCGAAATTTTTGTGGAAGTTATATATATATATAAATCGGAACTAATCCGGAAAAACATAAAATGTTTTTCCACTGTTATAGTCTGAGACAACCTAAGGTACACCCCTGTCGACTAGCTATAGCTGAGCTTAATGTCTGCTCATATTGTGATATAAAGAGGTCGAGCTTCATTTTTCACTTGAAAGATTTCAATACTGAAATCTACAAATCAATGTAGAAATCAATTAACGGGGTACTGCGTTTTCGTTCGTTCAATCAAACTTAATTTTGAGTAATATTTGGAACTGTTTTCGAATGAGGATCGGTAAACTGACAGAAATCTACGGAGAATACAATGCAGTCATTTGAAATATCATTTCGAATGACTTTTTATACCCTCCACCTCCAGGATGGGGGTATACTAACTTTGTCATTCCGTTTGTAACACCTTGAAATATTGACCTGAGACCCTATAAAGTATATATATTCTTGATCGTCATAAAATTCTAAGACGATCTAGCCATGTCCGTCCGTCCGTCCGTCTGTCCGTCTGGTGAAAGCACGCTAGCATCTAAACGAAAGGAGCTAGGACGTCCAAATTTTCCATAAATGCGTCTTATAGTCGTAGATCGGTTGGGATTGAAATGGGGCGAAATCGGCCCAAAGGGAAAAAATTTTCCCTCACAAGGACTAAAAATACCCATAATAATCCCTACTATTTTAGCGTATTTAAGCATGTTTTTTGAATATGTCTGTTTATATTTGCTTGATATTTGGTATGCGTATTACCCTTATAGCAAAAAACTGCACCATAAAGTGATTCTTATTTGTAGGGGGGAAATGGGGCAAAAAAGGGATAAAAATGGTACACATTAAACGACAACAGCTAGAAACACGAAATTCAGTGTGTACATTCCTCTAATTGAGTAGATACATGATATAAAAATATTTTTTTCAAATTCGTACTTTTAAGGGGTAAAATGGGAAAAGAGGGATACAAATGGTACCAACCTAACGGCTGTACCTAGAATAATGAAATTCGGTGTATACATTCCTCTGATTGCATAGACAAGTAAAATACACGGATTTTCCAAAATTCGTACTTTTTGGGGTTAATATGAAAAAAGGGGATAAAAATAGTACCAATCAAATTACCGCAGCTAGAGTCATGAAATTCGGAGTGTACATTCCTCTGACTGTGTACACACGGAAAATAAACTGATTTTTCGAAATTCGTACTTTTTGGGGACAAAATAGAAAAAGGGGATAAAAATAGTATCAACCAAATGACCGCAGCTAGAGTCATGAAATTCGAAGTATACATTCCTTTGACTACGTAGACATGAAAAATAAAAGGTTTTTTCCAATTTCGTACTTTCAAGGGATACAATGGGTACGGAGGGATAAAAATGGCTGCACATGGAATAATGAAATTCGGTGTATACATTCCTCTGACTGTGTATACACGGAAAATAAACAGGTTTTTCGAAATTCGTACTTTTTGGGATTAAAATGAAAAAATGTGATAAAAATAGTACCAATTAAATGACCGCAGCTAGAGTCATGAAATTCTGAGTATACATTCCTCTGACTGCGTAGACACGGAAAATAGACGAATTTTTCAAAATTCTTACATTTTGGGGTTAAAATTGAAAAAGGGGATACAAATAGTACCAACCAAATGACCGCAGCTAGAGTCATGCAATTCGGAGTATACATTCCTCTGATTGCGTAGGAATCGGAAGATAAACGAATTTTTCGAAATTCGTACTTTGAAGGGATACAATGCAACAGAGGGATAAAAATAATACCAACTAAATGACTACAGCTAGAATGATGAAATTCTAATTGCGTAGAAACGTCAAGGGGGTAAAAATGGTACCAACCACATGGTCGCGGCTGGAATTATGGAATTCGGTGTATACATTCCTCTGCCTGCATAGACACGCAAAATAAAAAGTTTTTTTTTTCAAATTTGTTCCTTTTCTATTATGGCAAAAATTGATTGAATCATGAAGTTAGGTTATTATGCACTATGTACGTCTGATAATGTATTTTTTTGTACTTTTGGAATTAAAATAGAATGAAAATACAACCAACTGTAGCTCCCACTATCTACCAATATTTATGGTATTTAAGCTTTTTGAAAATATAAATATAAGAATATTTATTTTTTGATTTGAAATAAATAATGGTTTGAAATAATTAAAATATTATTTTTATTTATAAAATTATTTTTTCAATATTTGTATTTGTTTTGGTTTGCCTATATTAAAAAAATTATATTTTCCTGTAATATTACTGCACTTCTACGAAAACCGACAACCTCTGTGGAATGCAATCCATGGTGGAGGGTATATAAAGTTCGGCCCGGCCGAACTTAACGCCGTTTTTACATGTTCCATTTCCAATGTCCAGTAATTCTTGTGAAAATAATTATCCGATAAATTTGGATTCTGTTCTGCAACTCGAAACTTATTTAATACTAGTGTCTAGACGTGTTTCTAATAAAATATCATGCCTTACATCGAATTTCATTTTATCAGTTTGGATTAAACCTTATAAACCACAAAGAATCTATTGCTTTCTCAAAAGCCACAACTGTGTCGATACATGTATTTACCTCGTTATATATTCAAATGTATTGCAAAGTATGGGAACAGTTTGCACTTTAATAAATTG
Organism: Polietes domitor; assembly: GCA_947397865.1. NCBI lineage: Eukaryota > Metazoa > Arthropoda > Insecta > Diptera > Muscidae > Polietes > Polietes domitor. The sequence goes on from OX377619.1 coordinate 139,370,749, forward strand.
GTTGCAAATAAATCATCGGGTACGATTATCCGGCAGCGGATGAGCCTGAGAGCACGTGTTCGGGCATGTGTGTGTGTGTGGGTGTGTGCTTATGTATGTATACAAGTACTTGTGGCTGTCAACCAGCTCGTAATTCTTTGTTAAAGAAATAATTGTGAGCCTTCTTTCTTCGTCTTTGGTTTGTTCGGTTTTTGCTTTCATTGCTGGGAAATTGTTATTAATAATCAAATGTGCACTAAATAAGTTCTTGCAAATACACACACACACGCACGTGTATCCACCCACCTAAATACATACATACAAATATACCATTATCCTTATCCATGTGTATGTTACACATACTTAAATATATTCCATATCCTAAACCACACCACGAGATACATGTGCATCCGAAATGCCTGGACCTGAATTGTAGATTTTTGTGTGGAGGCAGGTCTGTATCTGAATGTCAGAGGGTATAAATTCTTCCTCTCTTTGTCGTATATTATTGTTAAACAATCACACACATTCATACATGATTAATATGATTTTCAGCGGATATGGTAGTTGTTGCTATTGCTGTCATTGCACAGTGGCCGCAAACGAAAATATTCCGAAACAACAGAAGGAACAGAAATTAGCCAGCCTTGCCCACTGGAATATAGAAATATACTCTAGTTTGATTGGGTCAAATATTGTACACCCTCCTTCAAGAACTGTGCGTCACAAGGTCCATGTACGGTGGGGAATTCGACACAGAACGCAGACCAACACTAAATGTGAGAACAAAGGTTCGCAGTCTTCAAATCTGCTTTAAAGTTTGACATTTATCATTTATTGGGCGGTTGCCACAATAACTACTACATGGTAGGATATGGAAAAATATAAAAATAAATTAAAGGGTGTGTGATATTTTATTGCTGCAAAATTATCGCCACATTTTCCCTTCGTAAACACTGTGCATAGGCAGTTCGTATTGTTGCTGGCATGGTGTGGAAATTGCATGAAGAGTTTTCATCTATTCTTTTCATCTGCTGTTCTTGTCTGTATGTGCTTGTTGGTGTGAGTGTGTGTTTAACAATTTCCTTTTCGTTTGTTGCTGCTGTTTCGGTTTCGGTTTCGGTTACGCTTTCGGTTTCGGGTTTTTCCTCAGAAATTGAATTGTCATTATAATGAGAGTGTGGAAATGGGTAACGAATGAATTATTATGGGGGATAAATTAAATTCTGTTAAGAATTCGAATTGGAGAAGAACATTGCCAGTCGACTGCCAGGACACATACACTCACTCACACTCAGACACATACAACCAACAGCAGAAGCTTCCCGTCAAAGGCGTATTCGCTGTTTTACAAATGATATCAGATTTATTTGTGCCACAATGGATGGAATATTTTATATTCGTATCTGCGACATGCGACTTGCAAAAGGGGTAATATTTCTAAATCTACAAAGACGCTGAAGAGATTGGCATAGAATTTATGTAGGGCGCTGTTAGGTGGTTAGATTATATTGTTAAATTCTTGTTCGACTTCTGCGTAGGCAGCCATCCAGCCAGGCAATTAAGATCATTCGTAGGGGTTTTTGGTATTAGCATTTAGGGGGTTAACGGTTTAAAAAAAGAAAGTGTGAAATAAAAACAAGTAAAATGGCTTTAATATCGGTGGGGCCACATCTCATATACCCTTCATCGTGCAGTGAATTCCGCAGTATTACCTGTAGATTAGAGGCTGCAGTAAAATATTAGGGAATTTTTGATATTTATTATACAAATAGCTATACTTATTTACTATTACAATCTAAAACAGTCACTTATGTGTATTGTTTTAAATAACTTGTGATGTTTTATTAGCGAAATTAATATAAATCGAGCCAGCTGCAGAAACTGAGGTGGGTGCGAAAACCGAGTCAAAAATTATGAAACAAGTCGATTTTATATATATAAACCGACATTTATTTAGTTTTCTGCAACATAAATCATAAATTTAAAAATAAAAAAAAATAATTTTAACATTAAATTATATTGAATTTTTAGAAATGTCCAGAATGATTTATTATTATTCTTTGATCAGAAATCGGAAATTCATAATTGTAAAGGGTGCTTTTTATTGGGGTATAGAACTTTAAGTTGGCATCACTTTTTTAACTGGCGGCCATTTTGTCAGCTGTCAAGTGATTAATATTTAGTTTGGTTTGCCATTTCATCATGAACAGGTTGACAAAAGAACAACGCTTGCAAATCGTGCAAATTTATTTCGAAAGTAATGGTTCAGTTCGCGAAGTTCACCGCAAGCTCCGTCCATTTTATGGTCGACATAATCGTCCATCAGAGCAATTAATTCGGTTAACCATGGATCGTTTTCGCACTACGTTTACTCTATGTGATAATACGCATCCGCAGAGACGTCGAACAGTGCACACCGAAGAAACAATTGCCGCTGTAGAGCAAAGTGTTGAAGAGGACCCGAATGAATCGATTCGCCACCGTGCACAGCAATTGGAGCTTTGTCCGTCAACTTTATGGAAGATTTTGCGCAAAGATCTTGGCTTGCGACCTTACAAGATCCAGCTTGTGCAAGAATTAAAGCCGCGAGACCATGCAATGCGTCGTGATTTTGGTGTATGGGCCGAAAATGAGATTCAACAAGCAAAATTGCCGCATTTGGAGTGAAGAGAATCCACATGAGACCCTTGAGACGCCATTACATCCACAAAAACTGAATGTTTGGTGTGCTCTATGGGCTGGTGGAGTCATTGGGCCATACTTCTTCCGAAATAATGCTGGAGAGTCAGTTACCGTTAATGGAGACCGGTATAGAGCCATGATAACCGACTATTTTGTTCCCGAATTGGATGGCATGAATGTGGATGAGTTGTGGTTCCAACAAGACGGCGCTACATGCCACACAGCGCACGTCACAATCGAATTATTGAAGGAAACATTCGATGAGCGCATAATTTCGCGGAATGGACCTGTCAATTGGCCACCAAGATCGTGTGATTTGACACCATTGGATTATTTTCTTTGGGGATATGTGAAGTCGCTCGTCTACGCCAACAAACCAGAAACGTTAGGGGACTTGGAAGCCAACATTCGTGGCGTTATTACAAACATACGGCCCCATATGCTCGAAAAAGTGGTTGAAAATTGGACCTGTAGAATTGGCTATATTCGAGCCAGCCGCGGCGGCCACATGCCCGAAATCATATTTAAACATTAATGGCATAAAATTATTATTCCAATAAAGCCAAATTGATGGACATTAAAACGATTTTCTTGTGTTTTATTTCAATTCGAAGTTCTATACCTCAATAAAAAACATCCTTTATTTTGTTACATGTAATATTTTTGGTACTGCTATTTCACGAACATCTTGAACCTTTAATGGTCAAGTTTTAAAGACAGTCTTAGTTTTAATATTTTGACTTTCAGCTGGACAATTAATATCGTAATTTAAATTTTCAAATATTCTATCATTGATTTCGTTGGGTTTTCGGCAGTAATTTCGTGAAGATAATTGGCAACAGATACAATGATTGAATTTTCATTCACAATTTCTGCACTAACTACGTTCAATGGTACTTCTTCATCACTCCACTGATCTTTAAGACATCAACACATTCCAACAGCCGTTGCCTGACTCGTCCCTTATTATACCCTCCACCACCAGGGTGGGGGTATATTCACTTTGTCATTCCGTTTGTAACACCTTGAAATATTCATCGGAGACCCCATAAAGTATATATATTCTGTATCCTGGTAAAATTCTAAGACGATTTAGCCATGTCCGTCTGTCTGTTGAAAGCACGATAGCGACCGACGCGAAACATAAAGGATTTTAGGCCGAAAAAGGGGCGAAAGGGATAACAATGGTACCAATCATAGGGTTGCATTTAGATTAGTGAAATTCGGTGTGTACATTGCTGTGACTGCGTAGACACGAAAAATAAAGATATCTTTCGATATTTGTACCTTTAGGATCAAAACGGGATAAAATTGGTACAAAGCAAACGGATGTACCTAGAATCATAAAATTAAATGCGTTCATTCCAATATGGGAGAAATCGGCCCTGGGGAAAATGTTTCTCCCTAATGACGGCTGACAATACGCCTAATATTTAAAGTATATTTTTGAAGATTGCTCCCTCATGTTCACTTTGTGATTACTATTGCAGTATTACATATAGTAGTAGACTATTAATATTATAACAATGAAGGAATGAAATTTCTTTAAAACAGTGCGCATAGGACTTGGTTTGCAAGAGCAAACAAATCTAGTAATGCGCATTAAAAATATCAAACTTTTCAAAATATGTTACTTCACTTATTTGTAAAAGCGGAAGACTCTAATCTACCGATAATACTGAGGAATACACTCCAGGGTGGAGGGTATATAAGATTCGGCCCGGCCGAACTTAACGCCTTTTTACTTGTTTTACAATTCGGATGGTGAGCCTTTGATTTCAAAATGTCAATAGAAATCGCAAATTTGGCTTTCAGTTTCAGAAACCACTTTCCTTTGTGGGATATTCACAAATTATAATTGACATTCGCATATTTTTTTCTTCTGAGAAGCAACGGTAAAACTACACACAAGGGCTGGCGAGTTGACTTCAGCAAATTTCTCGGACTCTGACTGCACAGCTCTGCATTTAGTTAGTAGTTACATTAAGTGAGTCAGTAAATTAAACACATTGTTGTTGCAATAATCGAGGAGTTGCGTTCATCGAGGTTTGCGGTAGCCGAGGTCAGGCTGTAATTTTAAAAATCAGGCCCAATTACACTATGCAACAAAACTTTTATGTCTTAGATTAAAAAAGTTATTTGTACACCCTCCAGCTCCAGGATGGGGGTATACTACTAAGGCTGTCATTCCGTTTCTACATCTTCAAATATTGACCTGAGACCCTATAAAGTATATATGTTCTTGATCGATGCTTTTACGACAACAATGGGTATTATTATAAAGTTAGGTTATCTTGTCCTGTGTACGTGAGAGATAATAGGTTTTTAAATTTATACTTTTAGAATTAAAATAAGATGGAAATACAACTAACCAGACGAATGTAGCTGAAAAGGCACCCATTATTCCTCAACATTTATGGTAGTTATTAAACTTTTTTGCGGATTGTTGCCTTATATTTACTTTCAGAATTGACTTGAAGTATTATTTCGTTGTATATTGGTAGCCTTGTCTTATAAGCGTGGTTTAAAATAATTAAAATTTTTATATTTAATTTGAACTGGGATATTGTACTGGCTCAAGACCATTTTACATCTATATTTAGCAGAATGCAAATTTATTTACAAATGGCATGGTAACATTTATTTTTTTATATTTAATTTTAAAAATTATTTTTACAAGGTTTTTATTTCTTTTGGTTTGGCTATATTAAAATTATAAAATTAACATTTTCCTGTAATTTTACTGCACTTCTCCGAAAATCGTCAGCTTCTGTTGAATGCAATCCATAGTGGAGGATATATAACGGCCTTTTTACTTGTTTTCTGTTAAATTATTCTTAAATCGTGAAAAAAGAATTTATAATTTTTTACTAAAAATAAGCCATTCCATGTCATACGGTACGATTTTGGACCTCAATGGAGTTTCCGTTCCGGATTTCAAGTGAATCTAAGGCCGAATTTAAATACCAATAAAGCAGAAACTCTCTTCGATGACTGACTCCTGCCCACAATTATATTCTTTTTTACTCCATTTGTTTTGATTTTATTACACGCATGTGTATTTGTGACTGACTGTTTATTTGTTTGGGGTGATTTTTTTTATTTCCTTCTCGCTGCCTGTTTATTTTGTGCTGCCCATTCGTCAAATCTTTTGATAGACAGACACAAATATGATAAATTTGATATCTTTGTTGACGTCACACTCTTTAAGTAGCGCTCGTAAATCATGTCATGGGATGACACAATGTTTGTATTGTCTTCTTGTCCCGATAAGGTCAGCCTTCTCACCTTTTATATCATCATCATCATCATCATAATCAAATATTTTTTATCAATTGCTCTTATGTTTGTTTAACTGATAAAATGAAGGAAGGAAGTGAGTGGATTTTTCAAATGAATAAACTCGATTAATGAAATAAAGAAAAGGTGCATTTAGAAGATTGTGTTGTGGTGTCATTGACCCCGTCCCGAACACAATCGACTAGCTTTTGTAATATTAAAAGGACGTATGAAGTTGGGCAGACATTGTTGTGTGACATCATGAATATATTTCAATTATTTGAAATTAATATACGGCAATAAATATGAGCCTCATTCACACCCACATACATACATATTAAAAATAAAATAAAATGTTTTTTCTATTTATACCGCGAAACGTATATAAATGAAATATTCATGTTTTAAGGAAAAACTTGAGTTTATAAAAGTAACAACGACTTAATGACGGCCGGGCCAAACTTTATATATTCTCCACTATGGATTGCATTCCACAGATGCTGTCGATTTTCATAGAATTGCTGCAATATTTCAGGAAATTATAATTTTTTAAATATATCCAAACCAAAACAAATACAAATACTGAAAAATAATTTTATAAATATAAAATAATATTTTTATTATTTCAAACCACGCTTATAAGGAGGCAAGGCTACCAATATTCAAGTCAATTCAAAAAATAAATATTCTTATATTTATATTTTCAAAAAAGCTTAAATACCATAAATATTGGTAGATACTAATTCAACCATTTTTTGTCGTATAAGTAAAAAGTATGAATTTGGAAAAATCTTTTTATTCTGCGTGTCTATCCAGTCAGAGGAATGTATACACCGAATTCGATAATTGGTTAGACCATTTTTATACACTTTTTTCCTATTTTACCTCCTTAAGGGTAAGACTCGTTATTTTAGGTATCTTTTTTTTTTTTTTGTAAATGCAGTGCATTGCGTTGGTGGAAGGAAGATCAGGTATGGGAAGGAGGAAAGAGGGAGTAGTGTCTGTTGACATCTGTTTTGAATCTCTGAATGTCGTAATTGGAGGGAAAGATATTTGCCGGAAGTCGATTCCACATACGGATAGTACGGGCGAAGAACGAATTTATTCTGTAATGTGTGGTGCGGCCGGTTGTCCAATCGACAACAAATGGGTGAGCGTTTCTGGAGAGTCGCGTATCTCTACCGAACGTTCTCACGGGCGGTATGAGATCACGAATTTCCGAAGAACAAAAACCATGAAAGTATCGATAGAACAATGACACACAACCAACATTACGACGGTGTTCAAGGGAGACGATAGAATTGGATATCCTACCATCACCTATCAACACCATCGCCCTCCTTTGTACACGGTCAAGTAGCTCCAGTGATGAAGCTGGAGCACCCGACCATATATGGGAGTTGTATTCCATCTTTGGTCTGATGTAGGTAGTGTAGATATTGAGAAGATCAGAGGGTGTGAAATATTTCTTACATCTTTTTAGAAAGCCTAAACATTTGAAGGCATCTTTCGACACATCAAATACATGTTTTGTCCAACGAACATCACGTTGTATTTTCATGCCGAGAACATCGAGAGCATCTGATTGCTCAATATCTACACCGTTCATTAAAATCGACGACACCATTGGATCAGTGAATCGCTTGTGAGACAACAAGGAGCACTGGGTCTTACGTGCATTAAAATCTACTCTATTCACTCGACCCCATTCAGAAATGGCCAATAAATCCTGGCTAAGTGACTCATCCATCAATCGCCTTTTATCCTCAATTTCTTGACGACTTGGTCTATGATCGAATGAGTATGAGTGACAGAGGTTGCTGTCATCCGCGAATGAGTATATTGGATTCGAAGTCCGATCCAAGAGGTCGTCGATGAAAATAAGAAAAAGGGAGGGGGAAAGGACAGAGCCCTGTGGTACTCCTGCGGTTAACCTATGCTCGTCGGATGAGAACCCATCTACAACAACACGTATAGTGCGATCTCTGAGGAAGCTCGATATAAATCGAGAGAAGTCACTACCAACACCAAAAGCGATAAGCTTCGATATGAGTGCGCCGTGCCAAACTCTATCAAAGGCCTTGGAGATATCTAGAGCAACGACCTTACTCTCACCAAGCTTGTGAATAGATCGATTCCACTTTTCGGATAGCAGTGTCATCAGGTCTCCCGTAGATCGATTCCTACGGAAGCCATACTGTCGATCATTAAGTAAGTCATTAGTTTCTAGATACCTCACAAGATGGTGGTTAACCATACTCTCCATAACCTTCGAGAGCGCTGAGCAAATCGCGATCGGTCGATAGTTAGCAGGGTTATTAGCCTCACCTTTTTTAGGGATGGGCTGGATGTTCGCAATCTTCCAACACGCTGGGAAAATTCCTGCACGGTATGCAAGGTTGAAAAGATTGCGAAGGGGACGGGCAAGCGTCGAAGAGCACTTACATAGGACAAGTGCTGAAATGCCATCCGGGCCTGGAGATTTATTTACGTCGAGATTTGCGAGAACCCTTTTAACTCCACGTTTATTTTACGTGTCTATGCAATCAGAGGAAGGTATACAACGAATTTCATTATTCTAGGTGCAACCGTTTGGTTGGTACCATTTTTATCCCTCTATTCCCATTTTACCCCTTAAAAGTACGAATTTGGAAAAATACTTTTATATTGTGTATCTAATCAATTAGAGGAATGTACACACCGAATTTCGTGTTTCTAGCTGTTGAAAGGTACCATTTTTATTCCTTTTGCCCCATTTTACCCTCTATGGATACGAATCACTTTATGGTACACGTTTTTGTTATAAGGGGAATGCACATGCTCAATATCAAGTTAGTACAAGCAGATATATTGAAAAACATGCTTAATTACTCTAAAGTATTAGGGGTTATTATGGATATTTTCAGTCCTTGTGAGGGAAAAATTTTTCCCTTTTGTTCGATTTAGTCCTGCTGCAATCCCCACTGATCTACGACTATAAGACACATTTATGTAAAAATTGGACGTCCAAGCTCCTTTCCTTCAGATGCTAGCGACAACAGACACATGTACAGAATTTTATGACGATCAATAATATATATACTTTATAGTGTCTCTGGTCGATATTTCAAGGTGTTACAAACGGAATGACAAAGTTATTATACCCCCATCCTGGAGGTGGGGGTGACAACATTTCTGTCAAACTTTCATTATTCTGAGCCTACAAAAATATGATTTTATACCGCCACCACTTTTCATAACCATGTTCCAACTTTAACATATTTTTACTTGTCGTGTAATTTTTTTATTTATTGTTTTATTACTTTAAATTTCGCACTTTGTGGGTGAGCTTTAAATTGTGCTTTTATTTCTCTTGCTCATTTACGTGGTAGACCTTTTTTGTCGCCAGCCTAATTATCCGACCTTCATTTGCACAATTGTTCTCGGAATTTATATTTCAATATTTCTGTTTCGCTTTTTGACATCACTCGTGAAAGGTAAATTCGGTTGACTGCTGTGGCACGTGCAAACAAATTGAAAAGACCTTTTAAATCGTCTGATACAATTTCAGCCTAAATTGACAGAATATAAGTAGCAAATCTGTCTCTCTGATAGACATGCTTGTGCCACACACGATAGTATTCACATGTATCAACTTATAATACATATATATGTATGTATGTCGAATCCCTTTTAATATGTTTTCCCTTTTCTTCTATTTCAGAAAAGATTATTTTGGAAAGATTCCAAAGGCATGCTAACCATTCCCCCCAGAGTTTGGGCAACAAAAGGTGCATCGTTTTAATTAAACAGATTGAATATCATCATCTCGGTTTATTATTGCATTTCTGTTGGGCTAGCATCCATTCAATGTAAGTACAAACACAAACACAAAAACTCATACTCATGCTCATCTTAATACATTCAATTATGAGCATTTTCATAATACCTTTTAATGCTTCGAATACAATTAAACGCAAAGCAAACGGAAACGAAAACGAAAATCAAATTTGAATATTTAAACTATGTATAAGCTGTGAATGAATGTGAATGGTGCTGTGCCATCCAAAGCAAAATCAATATGCAGCGGGTTGGTTGGCTGGCTGGCAACTGCTGTGGCATGTCATCAAGTGGCTGATGCCGAGGTTTAGCTCTGCTCATTAATGCCATTCGAGAAACATTTATGCAAAGAGGCAAATAATCCGCTAATAACTAATCGCTTGATTTCTTTCTTAGGGTGATTTCAAATTTTTGCAATATACCGCAATAATTGTTGTGCAATCTAAAATATCTAAAATGTAAATTAGCTTAAATACTCAGGCAGCGAGGGGGAGAGAGAGACCTTCTAAATATTTATGCATGATTGCCGGCGACAAAGGAGCTATTATAACTTAAGAAGATTACATATGTTTCGATAATTGCCTGAATTTTAATGCAATAAATCATACTTAGGTAGCAAGGCATTGTATCAGACATCTTGCAAAGCTTTTTTTGTTTTAATCTTAGTTGAATATCCCTTTTAGTTTTAATGTTATGATGCTTTTCGGAGGAGTTACTTTACAATTAATATCAATCATACGCACCGGGTAACCTTTTCTTTAAATTAGTTTAAAATCAGTTTTGATAACTAACTTGAGGAGTTTTTGGTAGCTATTTCGAATCCCATTTAAAGCCTGCTAATAAAGGATACAGAAATGGTGAATAGAATATATGTGGGATTGCGCAATTGAGAAAACTCAGCTCTTCTATAAATTTCCTAACCAAATAAGATGAAGTAAAATACTAAGCAATTGAACAAATTTGCTTAAATTCTCAACGAGAACTTCTATACATTTATGAATAATTATAATCGCATATTTGCCAGCAACAAAGGAAGGAAGTATTATAAACTAACTGATTTAGGTAATTGAATGAACTGAACTGTGAGTATCTTATGTTTATAAAGCTAGCTCTGGGATGCTTGTAGGAAGTAATGTTAATGATGTTTTATATTTTATGTACTAAGTAGTGCAAACATTTGCTTTACGCTGACGATTAGAAAATATATACATTCTGGATACTGAGTAACTTAGATAATATTTAAATTTGGTGAAAAATGTATGTGTCAGTGTTTCTTTTAGATATAAAGGGTGATTTTTTAAGAGCTTGATAACTTTAAAAAAAAAAACGCATAAAATTTGCAAAATCTCATCGGTTCTTTATTTGAAACGTTAGATTGGTCCATGACATTTACTTTTTGAAGATAATTTCATTTAAATGTTGACCGCGGCTGCGTCTTAGGTGGTCCATCCGCTTAGTCCAATTTTGGCATTTCCACGTTTTTGAGTAACAGAGACCCAATTGGTGCGAACGGCGACGAATCGAAAATTGGTGGTCATCATTAACACTGGCCGATACAGCTGCGATATTTTCTTCAGTTCGCACTCTACGTAAGCGTGTTGGTGGTTTAATGTCCAACAATGTAAATTTGGTGCGAAATTTAGTCACAATAGCCCGAATTGCCGCTTCAGTGGGTCGATTAAACTGACCATAAAATGGAAGCGCGCAATGAACTTTCTTAACAGAGCACGCATTTCGATAATAAAATTCAATAATTTGCAAGCGTTGTTCGTTTGTAAGACGATTCATGATGAAATGTCAAAGCATACTGAGCATCTTTCTCTTTGACACCATGTCTGAAATCCCACGTGATCTGTCAAATACTAATGCATGAAAATCCTAACCTCAAAAAAATCACTCTTTAGTAGGGTGGGTCATTTAAAGCTTTAAATTAGAATAGACTATAAAAAGTACTGATTATTTTTTAAAATTTCTGCTTTTATGAAAAGGTTGAACTTTGTCATTTAATAATGGAACACAATATCATTCGTATGACTATCACGACTGGCTCGGCAGAACCTCATGCGATTAACCCAATTTTTCAGTACAGCCCAAAATCCACACCAAACACTGACTCGTTGTGGATGCATTGGCTTCTCAATAGTCACGTGTGGGTTCGCTGAATCCCAGATGCGGCAATTTTGCTTATTGACATAGCCACCGAGATGAAAATTAGCTTCATATGAAAACACGAACATTTTCCACGTAAATTTCTTCTACAGTTTGCATTACAGGTTTACTACTTTTGCAGTCGGTTTTTAATTTTTCCCAATTTTGTTGGAGCGAGCAGCATCCGAATTTGCAAATGTCAAACATAAACCTGAAAATAAAAATTAAAATGAAAGATATTCTACCCTTAAAAGTCAAAGTAATCGGTAGTTCAAATTTAAAATGTTAAATGGCCCCCATATACCATGATATTTACATTTAATATAAGAAATTAATTGGGAGTGTAGAAACAGTTCTTCTGGGGTTATATCTATACAGTTATATTTCTGTAGAGTTTTCCCAAAATTAATATCAATCATACGCACTGTGTGGCTTATATTTAATATGTAATTCATACATATATATATATAGGAGAAAACCAAGTAATGATATTTATATTTAATGTTAATAATTTTGCACAGGCTTCGTCTGGACTTGTATGTATACATTTATCTATTTAAGTTCACGAAATTAATATCAATCATACGCACTGTGTGGCTTATATTTAAAATATAATACATATAGCTTAAATCATATTCATTGGAGCTTAGGGTTGCGTTAACCAAGACATGATATTTAAATTTATTATTTATTATTCTGTACAGGCTTCGTCTGGACTTGTATGTATACGTGTTATGTTATCTATTTAAGTTCACAAAATTAATATCTCTCATACGCACTGCGAGGCTAATATGCATTTTAAATATATATTTTTTAATTCACTATTTAGGGATGTATGCATACAAATAAATATTTAAGATGAGCTTTTTCAAAATTAATATCAATCATACGCACTATGAGACTTAAATGTATTTTACAATTATATATTTTAAATTACTATTTGGGGCTGTATTTAAACATTTATATATTTAAGTTGAGCTTTTCAAAATTAATATCAATCATACGCACTATGGGACTTACATGTATTTTAAATATATATATATATATATTATATTACTATTTAGTGATGTGTATACCGTGGCCGTGGACAGATAAGTGAAGTTTCTGGATGTAGCATTCACAACTTAAAATTTTGCTTACATGTCCCAAGCTTTAAATAGCTCTAAGTGCTAAACCTTCACATTTTTCCGGTACATCTCATTTCTAAGACATTACATTGAATGGCCTTATGCATACAGAGTCAAACTGGTATTGATATCTCACACTGCATGAGTGTGTGTGTGCGTGTATCTGTGTTCTACAGTTCATGCGGAAAAATATTAACCTTTCCGATAGACTGACTGCCTTTTTGGGAATTCCATCTGCTGCAAAAATGTACAACAGTTTTGTGTATCATTTCATTTCGTTCTGTTGTTTTTTTTTTTGCTTTTTGTTTTTGTAATAGGGGTTAGTTGAGTGAATCCATTACATACATATCGGTCGGTATAGACGGTCGGGAAGAGCGGCGGCAACATTGTCGGGACAAAGCTTTCATTGTTTTCAATGTTTCGGAACCAAAAGGAAGTAAATGTATCATATCAATGGCAATTCAAATGAAACAAAAAAAAAAGGAAACATCCGCCAGGGGGTCATGACTTCCGACACCACCACTCCATGACTTGATGTTCTTCGGTGAACCTTTCCGTCTTTTGTTATTTTCCGCGCTTTTGACTTCACTTGACTAGTTTCCACCCACACACATACACACATACACAGCCATGCATGCAACCGGACGGCTGGTCAGCAACCACCCGTTAACCTCTGCCACCACCGCCGAAAAAAGAAAACTGTTACATCATCAGTGATTATACTGCGCTGTTATCTTTTTGTATATCCGTTTCCGTTGGCGTCCTCCTCCATTTCTTGTTGTTGTTGTATTGTGTATATGATAATTTATCATAACGTTAACAATGTTACAGTCACAATACGTTCTTGCTTTTTTTCTTTTGGGCTTCTCTTGCCAATCTATTTGCCTGGCCCGGTTTACCACATGCGGCCATGTAATGGGGCCAGGGTAGAATAACTTTTCAAGAAATGTTTAAAAGGTAAAACCTTTTAGCAGCATGACTGTCTGTCTAATTATCATCCATCGTTTTCATTTTTGTTCCTGAATGCATGGCACAAAGCAAAGGAAGTAAACCAGCAAAAAAGAACTGGAAAATAACAAAGCGAAATACGACAAATATCCTGAAAATTGTATCTCACCTTTTGTCAGGATATGTCACTCCTTGGGGAGTGGGGGTTCCATTTACATTCACAGCTCGCTTTGTCGAAATCAATTTCATGCAATACCTACCCACACATCTACCTGTGCATCTCCACATGATGTGCCACATATATATGTATATTGTCTGCCTCGATATATTGCTGAATTGTCATTGTCGTGTTGTTGTCAATGGCTCTGTGCTGCTTGTTGCTATCACTCTGTGGCGGCTGGTGTGTTGTTGTTCAATTGTTTGCAAATGGAAATGGCCCTGGAAATGGGTAACATGTTTTACGTTCTTCGCATGTGCTTGTGTGCGAGTGTATGTGCGTGTTGTTTTTTGTTAGGCTCTTCCTTTCATTATTTTTTGCTCCTTTCGTTTCTTTTTCCTGTACTTTAGTTATTTGCGCTTTTTATCATCGCCCATTTAATTTAATTCAAAATGATTTTTAGCATTTCTGTTTCGTTTATCTTTCCTTTTCTGTCACTCCTCTCCTCCCTGCACCCGCCGTGGTTTGTTTGTATCTGTCAAAGTGCGTAGAAAAAGGGAAACTGCGTAACAACGGCGATAATCAACTTGTAAAAGAAAAAAGTGAGAAAAAGGAAACAAAAGCAACGAGCGAAAAAACCGGAAAAAGTTTTTCTTTCTTGACTCTTATTAATGGTTGAAAATAATAATACAGGTTATCGTGACATTTTCTCTGTCATTTTTATTTGTCAGAGACGGCATAGCCCACCATCCAACCGGCCTTTCCCTCCTACCCAAAAAAAGGGACAATCGAAATCATAATTAAATTTGATAAGCCATGCCGAATATTTAAAGGCCCCCCGCAAACAATTTATATGGAAATTTCTTGGGAAATGTTAATGGAAATTGTTAAATGTTGCCTGTGCACATCACTGCGTATGAATGTTATTAATTGTCCCCGCGTAGCGTATGATTTATATTATCTGCCCTATAAATATGCAGTTAATATAAATCATACGCTCCCTGTAGTTGATTAATGTTGGGGTGTTTTTATTTACCACAGGCGAGTTTTTCCGCAATTTTTTCGATAGGATTTTAGAATTTTAAGAAAAACTTTATTCCACTAAAACCTTAAGCTTAGTGTTTCAGTGGTAATCAAAGCTACTACATTCTAAAATGTTGACATTTTTTCTACCAAATAGTGTTAAGCGAGAAAATCTGTTGTGGTAAACAAAACACAACAGATTTGTGCAAAAAATATGTTGCGCAAAACATGGTATGAACTGCAAATAGTAGAATATTCTATGCAAAACGGGTTTTTAGTCCATTTGTTTTGTATGAATGTAAAAATTCCTCTAAAGCACACGTACAATCCTTAGTGGAATTTCTAAATTTCTGGAAATATTTTTCACACACTTATACTAAAAATACGATTGAATTGTATTTTTATATACAATAAGCAGAATTGGTATTGTTGGTATTGTCGTTACATTCATATATCAAAAAATTAAAGAAAAACGAAAGAAGAATTTTTGATAATTGAAAATTATTATTGTCTTGTCATTTATTTTGGTTTAAGACCAAAGGTTGTGCTGAAGTCTTCAGCACAACCCAAAATTAGCAAAAAAGGCAAAGTGAGACCTTTATTGTTGCAGCTAAAAGTTGACTGCGCAGTTTCGATGGGCGCTACGCCATCTCGTCAGAACTTTCGCAACGAATGTATGTCTTTGACTTAAATCAGGGTTCATATTAGTACCAGCGGTCACATATTTCCTGATAAACAAAATATTCCACCGAACTAAGTCGACACACTAAAAATCTCACTTTGCCAATTCAATGTTGTGCATGTGCTCGCAACAATGCAAAGGTTGTTGTTGTACGGTATGTCCCGTCTTCACTGTACCTCGTGTGTATTGTCGTCGTTTGTATGTATAGTTGGTCTGTTATGCTAATTTTGTGTTCTGCTGAAGACTTCAGCACAACCTTTGGTCTTAAACCAAAATAAATGACAAGACATACAACATAACAGACCAACTATACATATAAACAACAAAAATTATTATTTCTGAAAAAATATGAATAAATGGTCTTGAGCCAGGACAATATCCCAGTTCAAATCAAATATTGGTTAGAGACCAAAAAAAATACTAACGAAAAAAACTAAAAAAAATATGAGTAAAGTTTACGCTACTCCTAACTACATTTGTGCTGTGCATAGCCAGAGGGTGGAATCGTCAGTAGAAATCAAATTTAAATGAGAATTTCTACACTCTTCACTGAAAAAAAATTTTTGATACTGGAGAATACTAAAATTGATTCTCTGAAATTGACTCAGTTTAAATTCATTCGTACCTAAAATAAGTAAATAAAACTCATTTTGAGTAAATTGTACTTGAGTTGAGTACGAACATACTACATTCAAGTAAAAAATAAACTTAAATTGGGTAAGGGCATACTGGGTGCCAAACAGATACCAATTTCCTTGATTTTAGTTCATTTTTACTGGAATTTAGTAAACTTTTTTGAGTGTTCCTGGTATCTCAGGTGTACACACCCACAAAAGTAGCTAGATTGCCATAAATTTCAAAAATATTATTTTTTTTAATATTTTTATCAGTCGGTTAATTTGTGTAGTAGGTAATAGAAGGTTCGTGACACATGGGTCAAGCTTCCACATTCATAAAACAATAATAAAATCATGATAAACTGTCATAACGAATTTCAGGCACAGGTATATAATTTATAGAGCATTTAATTTTACCTTGACACTTGGACAATTCTTGCAAGGGACGTTGCAAGAGCATTCGCTTTTTTAAAAACATTTTCAAATAGCAAATTGCAACTGATTGCGACTCTTCCAATGAATTGTGAAACAACTTTAAAAAAAGAATTTTTAAGTCACCATTTCACTGCATTCCACTTATTTCAGTCCCAATTGATAATATCCTCCTACTCTGTAGGGTGAGGGTATAAAAAAGATAAAATTTTTCTGTTTTGCTTAGGCGATACTTTTCTTTCCATGAATTTTTTGTTTCTTTTTACCCGGAATGGAGATAATTTAATTTAAATATAAAACGGCTACTCAAAAAAATGTCGAAGATCTATGGGTTCCATTAAATATTATATTCGTTAATTGCCTTTCAATGTTCATCAGTTAGGCATCATTCAAAAGGTATTGATTGCAGCTAATTATACGCCTTCGAAATACCAAACACCTTTCCGTTTCCATTCTGAAAAACTACAAATAATTACAATAATTCCACGTATTATTCTAAGAATAAATATGATATAAACATTTTATTCGAAAGCGTTACAATCAAAAAACACCTAAAAATGTATTAAACAAAAATACAAATAACATAAAAATACATTGATTAGATTAGATTAAAAATACATGGGTTAGCCCAGAGACGATTTGACCTAGGCCCGATCGCCATTAAACAATCTGAACTTTATTTTTATGGGGTGACTGGATTTTTTTATGAACCATGACCCAGCCTAATATATAGCACCCATAAATATGTTTAAGATAACCGGCATAAATAGACTTATTTTCCAAAATTATAGTACAAATATTGGAGGAAACTTCGGCAAACGGCTAAAGTTGGATGGGATCGGCAAAACAAATATTCTCCTCTTTAATTTGATATCCATATTGTGATAATAAAAAATAAACTCGACCGGAAGATGTACAAGTAAAAAGGCTTTGAATTCGACCGGGTCGAATCTTATATACCCTCCACCACGTAGTGTATTCCACATTATTGTCGGTAGATTTGAGGCTGTCGACATTACTAGAAGAAGTGTGGTAAATTGTGATATTTTTGATGAACATTAAAATATTTGTTTACTATTTCAAACTACAAGGCATACTATTTATTGCACTTGCCGGTCTGTCAATTCCTGATACAAATTTCTATGCAAAAAACTGCAAAATCAAAAAAAACTGTCCTCTAGTGTGAGATTGCGCAGAAATCGACGGAATTGTTTGTTTAAAATACATATGTTTCAATAAAATGAGAACAATTCAATAAATATAATGAATACGAATAGAATATTGAAACATAAGTATTTTAAACAAACAATTTTGTCGATTTCTGCTCAATCTCACACTAGAGGACAGTTTTTTTAATTTAGCAGACCGGCAAGTGCAGTGGCCCCCTGAATTCCCGATAAAATATTGTAAATATCACTACCCTTTTCGACCTTAAAAAACACTACCTTTTATGCCTTAAAAATTGCAGGGGGCCAAAGCCACCCCGAAGACCTGCCGGACAAGCATATTTTTTTCTTCCCATAATGTAAGGAGGTGACCATAAAAGTTTTGGCAGTTTTACTTATAGGGAAGTGGTAGAAATATCACTATTTCCATTCGACCTTAAAGGGTGCAGGGGGGCCAAAGCCATTCCCGAAAGTTTGCCAGACATAGATTTTTCTTCTTCTCATAATGTAAGGAAGTGGCCATAAAAGTTAGGGCCGTTTTACTTATAGCGTAAAGAAATTCGTTGTTGGCCCCGGACTTGGACCCTGTCTGGCACGCACTTTCCACCCCATGATTGGTGTGGCTTCTTGGTTGGTAACTCGCAGGGGTAAGAGCTTTCATATATATATATAAATGCCAGCCATGATAAAATGCTGTAAATGCTACCCATTTTTTGCGACCTTAAAAGTCGCAGGGGGGCCAAAGCCACTCTTGAAGGTTTGCCATACATGCATTTTTTTCTTTCCAAAAATAAAGGAACATATCCTAAAAGTTTAAGCCGTAAAAATTATAGTGTAACAAAAACGTTGCTGGCTCCCGGACTATATTTATTTCCATTGAAATTTCATGATTCTAGCTACAATAGCTTGGTTGGTACCGACTGTTTCCCATGAATGAGATGTATACATTGAATTGAATTCTAACTGGTACCATTTGTATCCCCTTTCGCCCAATCTTCTTCCTAAAACATTTCGAAAAATTCCTCTATTTTTTGCGTGTACACAGTCAGATGAATGCATAACTTTAGCGGTTGGTACCATTTTTATCCCCATCGCCCTTATTTCCCGCCTAAAAAGACAAACTTCCAAAAAAACCCTTCATGTTTCGCGTCTACACATTCAGTGATGGCTACACCGAGTTTCAGGATTTCAACTTCAGCGATTTGATTGGTACCATTTTTATCCCTCT